>CM062808.1:996936340-997306340 GCA_031772625.1 Pinus tabuliformis | reverse complement strand
TTAAATGTTGTTTTCTCTTGGTCATCAGGATGTACTAGAACCTGGTTATAACCAAAAAATCCATCTAATAAGGAAATTCTTGTTGATCCAACTACCTTCTATAGGATGTGGTCCATTTTTAGCAAAGGATAATTGTCTTTCAAATAAGCTTTATTGAGATATCTAAAATCAATACATAGTCTAATCTCCCTAGTCTTTTTCCTAGTAGGAACTAAGTTTGATACCCATTTTGAAAACGCTGGGGTACAATTATTTTGGAATCATACAATTTGTTAACTTCTTTCTCAACTAGGGGAAAAAGATTTGGGTTGATCTTTTTGAGTTTCTATTTAAAAGGTTTATGGTCGTCTTTTATGGGAATTTTATGTTGTATAATGTTGTTGTCATAGGACTTTAAATCCTCATAACACCAAGCAAATACATTTATGAATTATTTGAAAATTTCTATATAGTTTTGCTTTTCAGCTAAAGGCAAAGATTTGGACAATTTAACTATTTTAGGCTTTTCTTTGGTTCCTATGTTACATTCTTCCACATCAGCTCTAATAGGTTATATTTTAGGATCTTTTAGCCACATCATTAAAATCAAATAACTCTTCCAAGGGAACTAAGTCTCTTGGAAAAACATTATCCTTCAACTGCAAAATTTCTAACTATTCTTGATCTTTATCCAATTCATTCAATTCTACTTTATTCATTATTTTATGTACATCATAAAAATCTATGCCTATATTGGCACACTCCAATTCATCCTTTGATTGCAAAAAAAAATCAATCTGTTCATCATTACAAAAAACTTGCCAGTCCTTGATATTATCTAGGACAGCTGGTCTTTTTTTTACTTCAACTTTGTATTGGTGACTTGGGCGATAAGGCATTTTGAAGGTACTAGCTGAAGTAGCCAGACCATCAGCTATGATGTTTTGACCTCTTGGAACTACAAATAACTCATACTCAACAAAATGTTCAAGGAAATCTAGGACAACATTTCTATAAGCCCTCAACCTAGGATATTTAGCTGAATATTCCGCTTTGATTTGTTTAATTATGTGTTCAGAATCTCCATGAACTGAAATTTTTTTGGAACCTAATTTTTTCAAAAGCGGCAACCCTAAGATTAAGGCTTCATACTCAGCTATATTATTTCTACATTGAAAGTTCATTTTATATGAATGTCCTTCGTATTTTCTAGTTTGCGAATTGAAAACCCACACACCTACTTTTGATCCTTCCTTTCTTACATCCCCATCAAAATACATGTTCCATAAAGGATCTTTTTCTTCATCGAGTTTTAAAATGTCTGTTTTGTTTTCTTCCATCTCACATAAATTAGTTTCTAGTTAGGGAGTTTTCCTTCTATACCTTCATCATTATACAAGATAAAAGAGTCTAGGTCTAAATGGGTTGAATACAGGGGATGGTTGTTTGGTCTATCTTGACTGCTAACCATGTATTTCATTAGGGTTTCTCTGTAAAGTCTCATAGGCTGACCAAAAATAGGTATGGTAGCATAACTCATATCCATTTGCAGGGTGCCTTGCATCTTTTCTCCCCATGATCGAGAGAGTAGCATTCCATAATTTGGGGGTATGTTTGCCACTATGATATCCATTACGATGCTTCTGGCAAGAATTTAAGCTAGGGTGACACAGATGTCTTTAGTGAGACTACAACACCTTACCTTGTTGGAACCAAAAGAATACAAGTCTTTATATGGCCTAGTGATTTCAAGATTCAATTTCTCCATTATGGCTCGGGGCATTAAATTCTATGAGGCACCAGAGTCAAGCATGGCATTGTGAAGAATTTTATCGAAGATATTGAGACTAGCATAGAAATGGGGAAAATTTCCATCTTAGGGTGTACCTTCTACCTCTAGACCAAACAACAGTTCAAGCTTGTCATCAACGAGGTTTATAATATTTTTTCCTTCTCCTACTTTAAAGTATTTCATTACTTGTATCAGGTATGCATTCGTATTCATCAGTTTAGTGAGGGGGATTGAAATTTTAACTTTAGCCAATTCATTTCTATGCTGAAAGAGGTTTGTGGCTTCTCTATTTCCTTTATGTTCTGATCCTATTTTTTCAAGTTTTTTTTTTTAGTATCTTCTTTGGATTGACTATAGGAAGTAACATCTTTAGTTTGACTAGAAGAAGGGATATCAATATGAGTTTTCTTTGGTTGATTATCTGCAATCTTGTTAGAAGGAGTATCAAATGGTTTTGTTCGGAAGAGTACCATTTCTTTTTCTACTCCTGAGGTTATATTGTATATGCACTTCCATTATGGCATTCTGATGACCTTGTTTGTATTATTCAAAATCTAATGTAATTATTTCTGGTTATGAAAGAAGAAATCGATCTTGCTATTCTTTGGTCAAAAAGATATAATCACTTTTTGTATCCCCAAACAAATTGATTTGGTTTTCCTCTGAATATTCTTCTAGTTCCACTTATTATTTGACATATTTTTCCTAGAAAGGAGACCAAAGTTGCTGATCATATAGATCCTCTAGTCCCTTTGTCTTATCAGAGGCAGATTTCTCCTAAGATTCTAATTTCTGTTTTGAGAATTTGCTTGGTTATCCTTAGGAGGGGTTCGATCAACCACTGTCATCCTCTCAATCATTCTTTCCATGGTGTTGACTAGGTTCTTTATTTTTAAGTCTGATGAAGAGGAGGAAGGTTCCTCCTTGATGGTAACCCTTCTTTTAGTTTTAAGCTTGGATTTTTTGGATAATAAATTAACCTCTACTTTGACAACATTACTTTTCATTTCTTTAAGTGTGGTAGGGTCTCTTTCTCTTAATTGGTAGGCCATGTTAACATCAAATACTTTAGGGAAATTAAGAAGGCCTAACCCTAGTAGGGCCTTTATAGAAACTGGAATGGCATTATAAACTCAATTAACCTATCACAATATTCTTCAACAGTTTCATTAGGCCCTCCTTTTAGATTTTTATATTCATTTAAAAAGTGGAGGGGATTATTTTTAGTTTCCCATCAGTGTCATTAATGGTAGTTGTGGGTAAATATTTATACCATTTCTTACCTCTCCATTAAATATTTGGGCAAAAAGCCTCATCTTCACATCATCTTCATCAACCTCCTTAAGGTCAGAGTACTCATTCATTTATCTACATGTTGTTGTGCAATGATGGCCCAATGCCATCAAACTGAGGAATCCTACTTTGATAGACTTGAGGCATCTTATTATACTTCAGTAATCAATGAAAACATCAATGGTTGTGGTCACACTAGTGACCAATCCATTATGTTTAAATAAGAGGACATGAATCTCCTCTTCCATCTTATGAACGAGCTCTAACAAATGATGTTGTAAGTCTCCAAAATTACCTGGCATATAAATGTTTTGGGTTCCCCTGCCTATTAGATTCCCCTGAGTCCACAAATATAATTAAGTCACTAAAGGGTTTTCACAATTGACTCGACCTCCTTCCCCACAAAGCAATTACTCTGGAAGGCCGCATGAGTAAGTTCTAATAGCAAAAGAATAACACATGAAGAAATCCCATTGCACATACAAACCAGTGCCAAGGGTGAAACAATATTGATCAAAATTAAATGCAATTCCATGGACACAAATAACAAGACACACAATGGCACACAACCTCAATAATTGTGCCAACTTTCCATAAACAAACCTTGTATCCAAATTAAAGATAGAATTCATACATGTAGTAGCTCACAATAGTGATGGACTAAGACTTATTACCACATTTGGATTGACTTTCCATATAACATCTAAGAGTTGCCTCCACATTAAATAAAGCATCTTCATAGAATTATTATTAATTGACTCAAAATAATTTGAACTTTCCTAAATACAATGACTGTGAGAGAACCTATATTTATCAAACAGAGTAACATGATAAAATCATGTTGGCGAATTTCATCATCTGGGAGTGCACATACCAAGGATATCATATTACACAACTAACTCACTCCATATATTAATGAGTTAGCTATCCATGAGAACAGGGGAAATATACCTCAATTCATATGCATGAGTTCTCATGAATCTCCATAAAGGGTTGGCCAGAATGAAGATTGAATAGGGACCATATTAGTCAAGTAGACCTTCGTCACAAATGGACTAAGGTAGGATTTATGATATTGGAAAGAGAATGATGCCTTCCTCATGCTACCCAACTCCATTACAAGCTAAAACCAATACAGAATGGACCAAGAGTAATATGAGACAAGAATAGAATGGATTGTTGATTCCTCCATCACACATGTTATATAATTCAATGCATGTAGTTAATTTTGAGAGGGAGCCATATTTCACGAGAGGCTTAGAGACATATGAACCAAAAAAGAAAAGGATTGCTGGAAGTTGAGACTAGACACCATGAATATCATATTTCTATATTTCATGTAGGAAATGAATAAATCCCTCCTCACACATGCCACCCTTAGATTATTCTTTGAAGCAATGCCAAAGAAAAATATATAATGTGGTTGAGCGACAAGATTGTTAGAAAATTATATATTACAGAGCAATGGAAGACATAAAAAATATTGCAGAAATATAAACACATAAAACAAGAGAGACATAGATATACATGTTTCACCCAATTTGGGCTACATCCATGGAGAAACAGACAGACCTTCCTTTTATATTATCCAACAAAATGAAGAGATACAACCTATAGTAGATCCACTGTAATTCCCTCTTTGCTCTCAATCTCCTCTCTCTTCCTCGCTCAGAATACTGATCTACATAGACGCAATACAATTCCCTCATATATAGTGAGGGGTTGCCTTCTAGGGAAAAAAATCCTAAATTAAACATAACTTCTACCAACAGATCTCCACCTAATGAACGGCCGAGATTGACTACGAAATAACAACATTTTAAAAGGTAATTTTACATCTATTTTTAGCTTCAGGGGCACTACCCCTGATCCCCTGCCAAGCGGGGCTCTCAAATATCGCAGTCGCCCCCTCGGACCCCCCTTGCAGTAGAAATATTACGGGCAGTGTTGCCACCATGTTACGAACTGGGGTCCAATGCGATGATACCTATGAATAAAGAAGACAATCAAGCTCCACACCCAACAAAGATAAAGATAAAATTCCTTCTGGGAGAGATGACATAAAAAACATTCCTTATTAGTACGATTCCTAATATATGAAGAGGGGGTATAAGAAATTTCGAGAGAGAATTACACTACCCAGGATTTTTCTATATTCTTCATCATTTGAACAATGGTATTTACTTGAGGTTTATGAGACTATACTTCTAAAATAATGGAGAGATATTTTGGGGCTATAGAATGAGGTTGGATTCTTTTGTCATGGAATATTATTTTATTTTTGGCCAAACAAATTTTCCAACATGTAAATTTTGGTAGATCTACAAAAACATGCTTACAAAATGAATTTACCAGAAAAATCCCCATCATCAATTTTTTTATGGGAGGAAAATAATCCCTTCATATAGGATTTCCATATCAATATATCTTCTAAATATTGAAGGGACAATCCCCAAACAACATTAAATAAATTGCACGTAATTAAGAGATGGTGGATAGATTCCTCTTGGCTTAGATAAAGTGGACACCAAGAAGGACCACATATTCCCTTCTACTTAAAAATTTTATGCTGTAACAATTCTGTGATGACCTAAATACCAACAAAATAGATTTATTGTAGGGATATTTTTTGAAGTCCATACATTTAACCAAATAAGAGATTTGGGAGGAACATCTTGTGGAAAAATAAACGAAAAATGACCTTGCTTGATAGAGTATTCCACCATATTCTGACCATGAGCATCCTCATCTTTCATGTGACTAAGAGTGTAGCCAGCTAAATGAATTTCAATAAAGAAAACAAAACTACTCAAGTTCATTGGCAAAATCTCAAAGTCCCATCCAAGCCGATGATCATCACTTGTGCATATAAACATGTCCTTGAGATAGTGTTTTCCTTGGGCTACTAGTCATTCCTAAAGGGGAGAAGGGACATGCTGAAATCCAAAAGAGGGTGTCCCATGATTCCATAATTCCAAATATCAATTTGTTTAACATTCCCTCTGATACAAGTAAGATGATCCTTAATAAGGAAGAAATTGTTGTCAAGAGCTTCCATATAGGAGAACCACTCCACACACATGATGGGAAATCAAAGAAACTTGACTATTCTGTATAGAGGTATTTGAGCCATGTCTCCATTAGTTATATTTATAAGAGATTAGATACCACACAAACTTTGCACTAATGGAAAGATTCATTAAAAATGGATCTTTGATGCCCAGTCTACCATGAATTTTTGGGGTGTTAATGGTTTCCCACTTTATTAGATGGAATTTTCTAGAGTTATATTTTCATCCTATCCACTATTTTTTTTTAATTTCTTTGTCCATCTACATATGGATCCCTAAAGGCGCTATTAATGATGAGAATTGGTAGAAAGGGATATTGGACAAGACATATTTTATAAGGATGATCCATATTTAAACAGGAACACAACAAATTACAGATATAATCATAAATACAAAGATGCAGTATAAATAACATTTCATTTCATTAATATCAAATACTGAAATATGCTTACAAACATAATGGAAATAAGACTAGCTCAAGTGATGGTAGCTTATCTCTGAGAAGAGATGTGGTGGCTACATTCCTCTCAAATGTGTTACAATGAGGCTCAAAGGCCTATTTAATATTGAGAAATAATGGAAAACCCCAAACATCCAAAAACCTAACCCTAGGAGATGAAGTGCCAAACTATTGGCCCCATTTGGGTAAATTGGTACATCAACTTCCTGGGGTCATAACTTTGGCATATGATCTCCATTTGATGTGCACAATACCTCGTGAGAAAGATCTATCCGGGGACTAAAAATTTTGAATGACCATAATTCACTAGTTTTGGCAGTTTTTCAGGTCTTGATTTTCCCAAAAAAAGTCGTTTAGGGCCTCAAAACGGCTCCAGAAGTTTAGGACCTGAAAAACTGCCAAAAATAGTAAATTGTGCTACAAATAAAGAAACTAAAAAACTGAAAGAAAGAATGGTGGGGGTCCAAATGGAATAGGAGGGTGGCCACCAGTATCCACTTGGATCATTCCACCCCCCCCCCAAGGAAGAAATGGTCCCCATTGCATTGCGTTCCTCCATGAGATGAGGAAACTTCTGCTGAACTTCGTCCCTAGTGAGCCACTTGCCCTGGTGAAGGAGTTTGCCTACTTTGAAGCTTCAATATAGTTGGATCCTTTGCTATCTAGTGTTCTTGATCTAAGTGTCCATGATCTGAATAGTTGTGGCTTGTTCCATGCAATCTAGATTTAACTCTGTAGGTGTGAGTTGTTCTGCAATGTCTGATGTGTTTAGCAATGGTGGGAAGTATGGTCGAAGGCGGTCCACATTGAACACTGGGTGAGGGCCAAGGAATGGGGGAATGATGAGCTCAAATTCATTATCTCCCATAACCTTGATAATAGTGTAAGGATAATATCGGAGTGGTATGAATTTATGATAGGCTTTGGTAAGGAATTCCTTTTGCAAATGCAACTAGACTTTGTCGCCCACCTAAAACTTGTGTGGTAACAAATGTTGATCATGTCGCTGCTTGTATTTGGCATTTGATTTCTCCAGAATTTCATGGACTTTCTAGCGATATGTTGGATGTGGTCAATGAAGTTGTTTTCCTTATCGGCTTCAGACTAGACATGAGCCGAATCTTCCTGAGTAGCTGAAAATGGTATGGCCACATCAATGGGACATAGTGGTTGGAATCCCAAGCCCACCTAAAAAGGGTTGTGGCCAGTCAAGATGTGGAGAGCTGGGTTATAGTTGTGCTAGACATAAGGGAGAATCTAATCCCATGTGCATGGATGCTTTTAGTTGTACATGCGCAAAATTTGGATGATCATCATGTTGACGACCTTTGTCTAGCCATCAGTTTGGAGATGGAAAACTATGGACTTAGTGAGCTTGGTGTCCAGCATTGACCAGAGATTGGACCAAAATTTACTGAGGAACCTGTTGTCTCAATCTGAGATCATAGATTGCAGGATCCCAAAGTGTACCCACACTCGTTCAAAGAAGAGTTTAGCAGTGTCTTTTGCAATGATATTCTTCTTGCAAATGAGCCATAATGGCCATCTTCGAGAATCTGTCGACAACCACAAAAACTCAATCATTTCCATTCTTAGTAGAAGGAAGACCCGAAATGTAATCCATGGAGATGGATTCCCAAGGTCGACTAGGGGTAGGAAGTAGAGTATAGATGCCTTACTTCTTGATGGTCAGTTTGGCAATGGCACAGGCAGTGTAGGATATGATGTACTTCTCAACATCCTGTCGAAGATTCAACAAATAGAAATACTTCTGTAGTACTGCCTCTATTTTCTCGACCCCAAAATGCCCAGCGGACCGACTATAGTGTGCTTCCCAAATCATCTTGGCATACTCACTTGAAGGAACACGAAGGTATCCCAGGTGGCATAACAGGGCATCCTGAAGGTGAAAATCTATAACTTGTTGACCCTCTAAGAGTGTCTAGTATGTGTGGTTGAATTCTAGGTCACTTTTGTAGAGAAGTGGCCAATCAGAAGTCTCATGCCCATGAGAGTTGAGCATGGTGGTTAAAGCCATGATCGGTGGTCGGTTGAGGTAGTCTGCAACATTATTGGTGTTTCCCTTCTTATACTTGATATTCAAATGGAACAATTGCAGGCATGTGGACCACTTCTAATGGCGATCATTATATAACTTCCCTTGCATTTGTATGAACTGCAGAGGTCGATGGTCTATGTGGATGACTGTTTCCTTCCCCAAAATGTAATTCTTCCATTGTTGGCAAGCCTGCATAATAGAATACATCACTTTTTCATAAGTGGGATACTTCTCGATTGTTTATGAAAGTGTCTCACTATGATATGCCACTGGATTTCCCTGTTGAGTAAGGATTGACCCAATAGCATAGTTAGAGGCATTTGTCTCGATCTCAAATGGTTGTTGCAAATCTGGTAATGTGAGAACTGGTGCAGAGCAGAGGCGATGTTTCAACTCTGCGAATGCCTTCTATTGAGATTTAGACCAAAATAATATTTCTTTCGCTCCTCCCTTGTTGACTTGACTCAAGGGCCAAGTGATATGAGAGAATCCCAACACGAAGCTGTGGTAGAAATTAGAAAAATCCAAAAAGTTGCGGAGCTCTGTTAGAGTAGTTGGGGTTGGCCAATCTCAAATAACTTGGATCTTTGCTAGATCCACATGCACTCCCCGTTCATCAATAATGTATCCTAGATATTGAACTTGGGTCATGCAAAAAGTGCATTTATTGAATTGGCACACAACTTGTGTTGCCGCAGTGTTTGGAGAACCTATCGGATGTGGCGGAGGTGCTCTTCCAAACTTTGGTTGAAGATCAGGATGTCATCCAAGTATAACACTACAAATGAGTTGGTTAATGGCCGCAAGATGTCATCCATCAGCCTCATGAAGGTTCCAGGAGAATTTGTCAACCTGAAAGGTATAACGAACCATTCAAAAAGGCCCTCCTTGGATTTGAAGTCAGTCTTCCACACATCGGAGGGTTTGATTGGTACCCAGTGATATCTGAACTTCAAGTCGATCTTGATGAAATATTTTGTGCCCCTTGAGTTGGTCCAAAAGGTCATCAATCTGTGGGATCGGGTACCTATTATGGACAGTGATCATGTTCAGTGCCCAATAGTCAATATAGAGTCTCCAAGTCCCATCCTTCTTTTGTACCAACACAATTGGGCTCCCACAGGGAGATGAACTTAGCTGGATGTGACCTTTTTGCAATAGCTCCTGAATCTGCCTCTTGATTCTATCATTCTCTAGAACGGAGCACCAATAGATTGGTCCATTGGGCAATGATGCACCTGGAGTCATATCGATGGAGTGCTTGAACTGATAGTGCAGTGGCACCCCTGCAGGGGAGGTGAAGATATCCTTGTACTCCTCCATGAGCTTGCCTGTTTGTTGTTTTCATGCAGAGGCACCTTGTCTAGAGGTCGTGGCCACCATCTTCTTTTTTCCCTGAGGGAATATCATCCAGAAAATGCTACCTACAATATCCTGTACAAATTATTTCCCAAAGTAACAATAACAACACGAGGCCTTGACTCATACACAACATGTCACTTCCACAACTATGGCTTTCCTAATAATACATCACAAACATCAAGGGGATCAACATCACATAATACCTCATCTGTGAAGGGCTTGATGCTATATGGAAGGCAGCACTGATGGCTCACATGAAGATCCATCCTTGGTGAAGCCACCTGATGGTGTATAGTTGTGGGTGTGTTGTGGTCGATAAGCCCAATCACTTCATGAACTCTATTGAAATGAGGTTCTTTTGGCTCCCATTGTGGACAATGAACTATAGCAAGGAACCCTTTACCCACATCTGGGAGTGGAAGAGGTGCTCCTCCTCCTCTAGATATTCTAGTTCCTCCTTTTGTATCTTTATGGTGGAAATAGTGGTGTTGGGCTCTGCATCAATAATATGCTTCCATTTTTCATTCCCCTTGTCGAGTTTTGACTGAAAGTCAAAACATGCATCTGATTCTGAAGCCTTTATCTCAGCCACCAGTGACTTCTTGGCCTGAAACTCACTTGTGTTGTGAGTGCAGCTCTTATGAAACTCACACCACTTTCCCATGTCCTTCTTTGGCTTCGTGGTGCTGTTCATTGCTTGCAGCTTTGGTGGATTGTCTTGGGCCGCCCTGCCTTAGCTTTGTCCCTTGTTATGCAATTTTGGGGCACCTTTCCCTTGCTTCAAATTCGTAGATCCAAAGTCTCGCTTCTTCTGTTTAAATTTATGCTTGACCTTGACGATGTACCAATACGCTGTTCTAAGCGAGGATATGTCCAAGAACTCCATCCCGTCCTATATGTACCTGTGTAGGTAGCCGCGGTACTTGAGTACCAAATGTTTCTCAGAATCCTCGATACTCAACTTCATGTGAAGGGTATGAAAAACATTGGTAAAATCCGTCACATCTTGGTCCCTTCCCTATCGCAGCATTGTCCATTTTATGTATTTATCCTCATATCTCTCAACAGGGTAGTATTGCTCCTTGATGGAATCCCAGAAAGAATACCAAGTGGGTGCAGCTGAAAATAGTGAGGTCGTACTTTCATCCTTCTTCTCACAGTAGGTTCCCCACCAGTCCTTGATGTGGGGGGCAGCTTTGAGAAGAGAAAAAGTAACCTTTTCTTGGTTGGAAAAATCATGAACAGAAAACTATCCTTCTAGCAAATTTAACCATTTGTCTATGACGTATGCATCTATTTGGCCCTCAAATATAGTAATGGCAAAGTTTACTTGTACCTTAAAAGGAGTGGAGCCTCCAGAGTGATTGTTGGATGTGCAAGCACCCCCGGTGGGTAACTGTTGAAGGATCTAGGCAAAGTTATTCATCATCGTGTTCCTTTGTTTCACGAGGACCTCCTCGAGAAATATTTTGATAAGATCTCCTACCCCCTCGTCTTTCTTTTATTCCCCCATGGGTGGCCATCCGAGTTTGCGAGGCTGATCTTGTAAAGGTTCAACCAGATCGAGTTGTAACTCCTTATATCCTAACCTCGTTGGGGACATGCAAAGAAAAAAAAATAAAGAGCAGACCACTCTAATACCAATGATTTGGATTTAAACTAGAACATAACAAGTTATAGACATAACCATAAATACAAAGATGCAGTAGAAATAATACTTCATTTCATTAATATCAAATACTGAAATATGCTAACAAACAGAATGAAAATAAGACTAGCTCGAGCGATGGTATCTAATCTCTGGGAAGAGATGTGGCAGCTACATGCCTCTGAAATGTGTTACAATGAGGCTCAAAGGCCTATTTAATATTGAGAAATAATGGAAAACCATAAACATCCAAAAACCGAACCCTAGGAGATGAAGTGCCAAACTATGGGCCCCATTTGGGTAAATTGGTACATCAAATTCCTAGGGTCATAAATTTGGCATATGATCTCCGTTTGATGTGCACAATACCTCCTGAGAAAGATCTATCCGAGGACTACAACTTTTGAATGACCAACATTGGTTTATCTTCAACCAATGTTGGTCTCAAATTTCCCAAAAAACATCGTTTAGGGCCTCAAAACGGTTTCGGAAGTTCGGGACTCGAAAAACTGCCAAAAATAGTAATTTGTGCTACAAATAAGGAAACTGAAAAAATAAAAGAAACAATAATGGGGGTCCAAGTGGAATAGGAGGGTGGCCACCAGTATCTACTCGTATCAAAGGACGACTCTACCAATTGGGCTCAACCAATGGGCACCCCATTGGTCAAATTTTAGTTTAAATTTGGATTAAATGGGATCCTAGGATTGATGGGAAAGAGACTTCAGATTGATTGGAATGCTTGGGTATTTAAATTCCTTTTAGGCATCTGCAATAGATAATCCCAAAGTGTGCATTACTTATCCTTGAAATATTTTGCTAACATTCCAAGAGTAAATATGCCTTTTCGTTTTGTTTATCATTCCTTCAAAGACATGCAATTTGTTTTTATAAAAATTTGGATTGTAGATACAATAATATTTGTGTCACCTCCCAAGAGTAGAGTTCCATTAGAAAAATAAAAGTGATTTATATTTTTTGTTCCTCTCACAAATATGATTCATGGAAGCAATTCTCTTCTTCATTCAAAATATAATCTTCCACTAAGACAGTCTAGCATTAAAATGTAATGGATAGGATATAGCAAACAACCTTTCCTTAATCATATAGAAGCTTTAAAGAACCCAATCGATCTCCCATTGACCAATGGAGAAATCCAAGGGTTCGAGATACAATAAAATATACAATGAGTCACTTTTTCTTCAAAACCAAATTTCATCGTTAACTCAAATAAAAACTTATGGCTGAATCTATCAAATCCATTGGCCATGTCTAATTGAACTATTATTCCTTTCTCCCCTAAAGCTTTGCTGGAGAGAATTTCTTCTTGAACAAGAATTATGTTATCTACAAATCTTCCTATGACTCACAAACCCACCTTCATTTTCATTTATTAATTTAGGGAGCAAAGGTTTGATTATGAGGGAAACAATTTTGGATAACAATTTGTATGACATATTACAAAGAGTGACTGGTTTGAATCTAGAAAAGGAAGAAGGATTCATTTATTTTGGCACTAAAAAAAAAATGAGGAATTGATCTCACCTCCAATATAATTATCTTTGAAAGCATACTCAATCCTTTTGCGTATTTCAAATTTGACGACATCCTGACATTGCTAATAAAAATGTGTTCAAAACCATCCAGAATAGGGGCCTTATTCGGATTGAAGGAATTTAAAACCTTCTATATTTCATCCACTAAGATGGGGAGGATATTAGGCTCATTATATTCCATAATTACCAAGTGAGGGATGTGTTCCGGTATATATCATGTGGTTTCCTCATCATAAATAAGTAGGTTTGTATAAATCCCTCAAATGTTGGACCACCTTATCTTTGATTTGAGAGAATTATGATATGGCTTCCCTATTAACTAATATAGTTTTAATGTTATTTTTCTACAACCTCATTTTGGCTTGATTATGAAAAACTTGCTTTTCTTGTCCCCCACTTAGAGCCACAAGCTACATGAATTCATCCTTAATACTTCCACTTCCTCTCACAAAGCCTTTTGATATATATCAAAATCAAGGTGAATATCTAACAAGATTAGATGATTGTTTGATCCACTCCAGGGAAAGATATGACATAAAATGAGGAAAAAATGAGATAGGAAGGAGTTGACAAATAAGAATTTGTTAATCTTGTTACAATATTCTTAGGCCTCACTTCCTTATTACTCCATGTAAATTTACTAGAAATTAGATTGATGTCAAGTAATTCCAAGTTGGAAATAAGATCTTCCAACCTCTCCTAAAATGGATCCCTTACTAGGGATCCTACCCTTTTTTCCCACTAATCAAGAATGTATTGAAGAATCCTTTAAAAATGTATTTTTTCATACACTCAATCCCCCAAAGAAAAAAGAGATGATCAATAAGTGAGTTTTTCTTGATAAATGATTGGTTATAAACATTTATAATACAACATAACTTTTGGCTTGGAATGTGATAAAGATGCACAATGATCCAATGAAGAGATATATGATGGGAAATAAGTTGAAATTTTGAAGAGGGCCACATAGTACATAAACCTCCTTAGGTGCAGTAAGAGTTGAATAGCTTTGCCTCATATCCTACCACAAATCTACATATTTTTTAAGGTTGTATAGCTCCCCCAATTTCATATCTTGGAGAAGGAGGAGTAGGTGTTTTTATTTTTTAATTAGACTTCTAACTTCAAACATTCTTCTTTCTGATCATATTTCTTTGCAAATTCTATTCGTATGCCTTGCATAGGAGTTATACCACTTCCTTTCTTGTTTATCCCTAGGGCTTTGAAAATCAACCTCAAAGGATTGTTGAGAGCCCAATTTTTGTCCTTGTCCACATATTCATTCCTTACATCCATGTTTACTTTATTCCTAAAGAACAAGGCCCCTTGCTTATTCCTCATATTTTTTGGCAAGAGGAATACCTCATCCTTCATCTGAATAATCTTCTTCCTTGTTCCTTTCCACAATTGGGACATCTTCTAATGGAAACATGCTTGAATTTTGACCTTCCAAGATGGTGCGTGAAGAATATTCAAGTAAATTCTTTTGGATTTTTTGCATACACATTTCTCCACTTCATCTAATTGCTCTATTGATTTGGAATTATTCCCTTGAGGGTTATATCCCTTATTTTTTTGGAAGAGGAACCCTCAGCATCATCGAGGAAAATTTTTTTTGGGAAGGAGGAGATTTTTGACCATATCTATTTGTTTATGGTGTTTTGGTTGTTGCATTTTAATGAGGAGAACCCCTTATATCCTTCATTTTATACCAGTGTCTCCATTTTCAAATTTCTTCTGCAATTTTGTTGATTTCTTCTAGTCTCTAGCAATGTGCCCATACTCATGGCATGATTTGCACTTAAAATAGAATTGATGATGATCAGCTTCTTGAAGAAAATTCGAGTTGCTTAAGGTCAGATTTATTTTGTAGGAAAACCCTTGTCTACATCTACCTCTACAACAATTTGAGAATAAGCTAACGCCCCTTCTTATGGATTGGCTTGATTGATATAACATCCTGGAGAATTGCATATGTTTCAAAAGATATATTCATTCCAACAATGAAGGGGGAAATGGGTTAAATAAAGTAATTTAGTCCATGCAAGGACTACACAGGGGACATCATTCTTCGGATTAATATCTAGGCTCCATTAATCCAAATAGAGGCATTGTGCTTCCATGAAGTATGGTACACTTTGAAATATAAGATCTCGACCTGCCTTATCTTTAAATAACAAAATAAAGAAACCCTGACGAAAATATGAAATAGAGAGTTAATCCCTTTGATAAGGGGTTGTTTTTTTTCGATCCTAAGGTTAGACAACTTGTGGGAAGGAAAAATTCATGTCAATTTCCCTACTGAAACTTGATCTGCCATTTTTAGGGCCATCCCCTGAGGCTAATTGGCATGGATTGTGATAATAAGGATTCCATCAATCTTCTAAAAAAATGAGAAGGCTTGGAAATTTGAACATGAAAGCAACAAACAACTAAAGCATTGAAGGTTGAAAATTCCATGGTAGGTAGAGGCAACAAAGATGCAATCCCTCCAAAGATTGAAGCCATTAGGACATAGAGGTGTGACTATGGTTTCATTGAATAGATTATAAAATAGAACAAAGTATCTCTCATGAAATTTGAACACACAAGTAAATAAGAATATTTTAAATTTAATAATTGAACAATTAAATATAATAATATATATACATATATGGTATGGTATTTAAATAATAAATATTCACAAAATTAATATAAAAAGGAAAAAATATATTTATAGTTACAATTCCTTTATAATATATCTTTTAAGAGTAAAAATACAAACTCTTCACTTGTGATAAAGATCAAATTATGAAATTTCAATTTTTTTATTATATCTTATTTAATTATAAAATAATAATTAAATTCACCTTTTTAAAATTTACATATGATATTAAACATTTTATGAAATTTAAATTTAAATTTTATTTTAAAACATCAATACTTCAAAATTGTAACTGTGTTGAAAGGTGAAAATGTTGGAAATAATACTGGGGGGGGGGTTGAATCAGTATTGTCAAATCAAACTCTTTTTCATTTTCATACTCAGGTGGAACCTGCATGTACACGCAACTGTGTCTAATGAAACTAGCGTATATCTAGTGAACTTATGATTCAGTTAATCCATTAAATGTTGATCTATAGTTAGTGCATCAGAACTTGTATTAACCATATGAACAGTAAACAGGTGCAGTAAAACAGAATAGATAATTACACACAAGAAGCACACATGAACACCATGATGTAAGGTGGAAACCCAATGTGGGTAAAAACCACCTGCTGCAAGTCATCTGTATCTTCTTTTAATAAGAAACTTCCTTTTACAATATTTTTGTACTGGTGCAGTCTTATACCAGTACACAGGCTTCTACCTGTAGAAGGCTACAACCTTCTCTCGTTCTCCAGCTTCTCCTAGAAGGAAGCTACAAACCCCTTAGCTCTTGTACTAGCCGATCCTTTTACTAGTACGTAGGTGTCGGCCTACTAAATGCTCCAACCTTCACTCGTTTTCTAGCTGCTACTGGAAGGGAGCTACCACCCACTTAGCTCATGTACTAGTACATAGGTGCCGACCTACAGAAGGCTACAACCTTCTCTTTCTTCCTCCAGGTACCACGTTTCATAAATTTTCAGACTGGATACTCATGGAACACATCATCATAATCTGAAGGCCACGTTTCATCCAATTTTCATACTGGACCCATCAATATCATTGAAGCACACAATCAATCAACACTAGCATCATCAATCTCTGAATCACCCAATATTGAATCACTGAAACCCAGTCAAAAAATTGCAATCACCAGAACACAGAGCAGAACACAGAACTCTGCAACAATGTTTAGATCTAACTGTATCATCAAAAATCATGTATCAGAGTGCATACGCTACTTGGAAGAGCCGAACCAGCGTGTATACGCAACTTCACCAAAGCGAACCAGTGTATATGTCATTAATTATTTACTTATAACTTCACTGCACTTCCTGACTCTAGACAAACCTAGATCATTACATATACAAGGATAATACGTATGTTAGCAACCAGATCTAGTCCATCAGATCACATAAAGATAAGTCATTATGATCTTGATCCATTATAGATCTCATCCATCAACACTGAAGCTAAACACAATCAACCAAACTGAATATGCAGAATACTGACACCAGTAAACAGTCATCAGAAATCATCAACAACCAGAACCCCCTGTAACTTCAAACATCATAGTTCATATGGTATACGCTACTTAGATGTATCTAACCTGCGTATGTACATGCTTTTATAATAGTCAACCAGCGTATACATCTGTAAATATTCATTCATGATTTACAGCTATTCCAAAACTTGAGTTATAGCCAAATCATAATATTTACATAACATTACATGTGTCAGTATACAGATATAGAATAAGTGTGATCAAACCATATAGAGATGATTCATTCCAAGCCATTAGATCCCAATCTATCCTTAGATCTTGTTCTCCATCAGCCATTGAGATTCCTCCTTAGCAAAGCATTATGAACCCATAACCTGCATAATAGATCTCATACTTCATCAGATATTCAAGACTTTCTGAATGCCTTTGCCTAATGATCTTCTTCTCCTTTTATAGTCTTAGGCCTTACTCAATACCATGGTCCAAAACCATTTAGAACCAATACTAGGGACCCAATACCTGGGTTCAACACTTCAGACGCAATACCAAGGACCAAATACCAAAATACGATGGACCAAATACCATGGACCCAAAACTTAGTTTTCCGACATGTAAGTGCCTTTCCTTGTGTGAAAGTTCATGTGTACGATATACGCGCCTTTGTATATAGTGATCATGCGTGTATACAATGAACCTGCGTATATATGTGACTTGGTATATAGTGAACCTACGTGTGTACACACTTGGTATATAGTGAACCTGCGTGTATACTTTTATTTCTTCATTCTTTGTAGTCTGATCATCAATTCTTTGCTATTGGCTTGTTGCACTATGATCTGTCATTTGTGTGAGTTTCCATCAAGGACAACACTTGTATCATAATGCCAAAAATCTCCCCCTTTGGACTTGATGGCAAAGCTAACTTGCCATACTAAGAACTGTCATCTTAATGAGTTGTCATTGTTCATTACATCTGAACTGATTCCTTTGTGTTGTCCTGCATCCCATTTATTCTGTCACATGTGATATCTCTTTTGTAGATTCATCTAGTTATATATAAGTGAGTTGTTCTTCTACAAGGGGTTTCCATCAAGTACAACACATGCATCATAATGCCAACAATCTCCCCCTTTGGACTTGATGGTAACAACCATACCAAGTCACTCTCCTCCTTTGACATCAAGGGCAAAGGACAAACCAAGATATTCTCTTCCTTGATATACATTCCACTGTCCATACTCCCCCTGAGTACCTGCTGAAATATCTGATTGAGCTCCCCCTTTGTATATGCCAAGGTGTACCAATCTGTCCATGCTCCCTCTGCGTAGATGCTGAAATTTCTGCTTTGCTGAAGTGTGTTGTTCATTCTCCCCCTGACTGTAAGCAAGGTCTACAAAAAGATGTTCTACAAAAAGAACATGACTCTATACATCATAAATGACCTTCCTATCACCAAAGACTCATACATACATCCATCTCCCAACCAAGTGGGGATATACCAATATTGACTCATCCACCCAACCAAGTGGGCATATACCAGATACCAATTGTTTATACATGACTGAAATATTACATCATTCTTCCCATGCATAGTCGGGGAACAATTTACATCATATGACCAAAATGGATTCATCAAATGACTACAATACACAAAGACAAACTATTACATCATTAGTCTTGATATGACCTTTACATTGAATGATATACATGACATTTATAACAGAGACCAAACATCTAAATAAGACCATGATAGTCATCAGCGACTATCATACACATTGTATGATCTGCTCCATAAGCATTTGTCAACAACATCTAAACCAACAACCTGTATATGTCCATTAGTGTAGATAGCATCAACCTGTGACAAGATATGTCTGCATATAGATATCAACTCATCCTCTTGATCTTGAGCATTATAAAATCATTCACATTACACCATAGCCATCTCATCAACATTAAGATCTGCATGATCTTATATATCATCCATGTATCATCACTCGAGGACATCCCTCATCTATATCAATCAACATATGTAAGTATCAACCTATCATCATATAGGTAAGAACTCATCATCATTATATCTCCAACAATGCAACTTTGAGTAATCATCCATGTATTCAGCATACTGTGTTGGGTCCCTATAATACTAGTGATTACCCCATTACTATTGTAGTTGTACCCCTTATTAATATTGTTGTGCCCCTATTGTCTCCATATTGTTATCACTGTGCCCCATAGAATCCCTCTATTGTTATTTTTGTGGCTTTATATTATTATTGTTAGGCCAGATGGGTTATATTGTGACTCCTTAGACTCCTATATATAGAAAGGAGGTTTTTTCATTTGAATCATCCAAGAATTGTTCATTGATGTAATGTAAAGGAGGTTGCCCCCTCGAAGAGGCTGAATTTTAAGGCTTTGATCTATCTTTTCTATCTTTTTCTTGAGCTGGTTTCATAACATTTGGTATCAGAGCTTTGGATTCTAGGGTTTCGCTGCTCCAAATAGGTCATCGTGGAATTTTCACTATAACATTTTTTCTATGACATTTCAGAAGCTATAAAAAAACCATTTGAGAAGACATCGCACTGAATCTTGGGTCCAAATTTTAGATCTTTTCGCACTATATTTTTGGAGATATGATCTGAGGAAGTTCATCTTTTTGCAGACTCCTGAATTACATTCCAAACAGGTGACCTGGGGAAATTCATCATAACTTTCTCTCTGAGCATCGAATTGAAATTTCGTAAGAAGTTATAGAAAGAGGATAGAATGTAGTTTCTTTTATATATTTTTCAGAGCCAAAGGTCGAAACAGTGACTCGTGGCACGTCATACAAGTTCACTCTACTGAACTAGTCTATAATCAGGTCACTGTGGGAGATTTCACATAACTCTTCCTTGGAGAATCCAACTTCGATCAAACTTGTGGCATTGGAAAGAGGACACAGAGGGCTACTATAGATCACAATTTTTGAACTATATGATTTGAAAGTACAGAGATACATCAGAGGAAATATTGAGCTCCTACCAAGTGAAAAAATGTGTGTAGATTTTTTTAAATTTTTGCTTAAGCTTGGTTTGAAAATTTATTTTGAAGGAATTCAAAGGGCATGGTAGAGCATTATTATCAGTAACTGATGCCCCGAGGAAAGAAAATGAAAACACCTAGTAAGCAACCTGAAAGCTCTAGCATGACTCATGAAGAAGAGGAAGAAATGCTACATGATATATCAAAATTACAAGACTAGGTGCAACAAATGTCACTCTTACAAAAGATAACAGAAGCTAAGATAAAGGGCGTGGAAGCTAAGATGGATGATTTGAAGATATATTTGAAGATAGATTTGAAGAGAGACATGGCAAATTTGAAGACAGATTTGACAAATTTTCTACAAGAAATACTTACTAATGGTGAAATGGTAATAAAGGAAACTCATGATGCGAACAAAAGAAATGTTAATCATGATTTCATAGACTCTAATGTGGGATCGAAGACCCACCATATTCCAAAAATCGATATGAGGAAGTTTGATGGCAAGGATCCCACAACATGGATATTACAAATGGAGCAATTTTTTGATCTCAATAATGTGAAAAACACACAAAAGGTACGTATTGCAACTTTATATTTCGAACCAAATCAATTTGTATGGTATCAATGGCTTTGCTCTCGTAAACAAATTATCACTTGGGAAATTTTTATGGAATAATTGATAGCACATTATGAGGATACAAAAAGCAACACTTTTTTTAGCCAATTGATAAGTCTCAAACAAAAAGGTTCAATAATGGAGCACATTGAGGAGTTCCAAAAATTGAACATAAGGGTAAAAAATATTCTAGATGAGCATAGGATTGATGTGTTCATAGGGACTTTAAATGATAATATCCAACATGATGTTAGCCTTTGGGAACCGGATTCATTAGAGAAGGCATTCAGGTTAGCAAGAAAAATGGAGAGAAAAATTATGGCAACCAGGAAGCATACCACTCACAACTATAAAGATGGAAGTGTTGTTGCCCCTATTCTTCCACAACCTATAAGATTGACACCACAACAATTGGAAGAAAAAATGCAAAAGGGCTTTGTTACAGTTGTGATAACAAATACACTAAAGGTCATAAGTGTGCTGAGAAGAAATTATTCGACATAGATTGTGAAGAGGAAGAAGAAAAGGAGCAAGAATGGTCAAAAGAAGAGGATATACTCCAGGAACAAAGCCTAGACAAAGAAGAAATGAATCCGACCATATATTGTAATGCATTGGCAGGAATTACCACTCCTCAAACCATCAAGATAGAAGGACAAATCAAGAAGAAAAAGGTAATAGTGTTGATTGATTCAGGAAGTGCCCACAATTTTATTCATTGTAAGGTGGAAAAAGAATTGAATTTCTTCTTATATCCAGCACCAGAGTGTCAAGTGATGGTTGCAAATGGAGGAACAATAAAGTGCTCTAGAAAGTGCCATAATATCAAGCTATCCATCGGAGAATATGTATTGACCAGCCCAATGCTTTCCATTCCAATGGGAGGTGTTGATGTTGTACTAGGAGTCCAATGGCTACAATTCTTGGGTACAATAGCTTTTAATTTTCAAGAACTTTTCATGAAATTTTCTGTGGAAGGAAAGGAAGTTGAACTAAGGGGTATTTTACGGAAACCGGGAAAGATAATCAGCTCTAACGGTATGACAAAGCTTCTAAAAAAGGAACAAATAGTTGTAATTGCACAATTATGTTCGCTAGATGTTTCCACATTGGAATCATCTATTTCCCCAGATCTCCAAAAATTCTTGGACAATCATTCCAAGGTATTTGAGACTCCCAAAGGTCTCCCACCTATTCATGATCATGATCATGCTATTCATCTGATTCCAGGAAGTGTTCCTCCAAACACCAGGCCGTACAGATATCCTTATTCCCAAAAGAGTGAAATTGAACGTATGGTTGCAGAAATGCTAGAGGCTGGTATAATTAAACCGATTCAAAGTTCTTTCTCCACTCCAGTAGTATTGGTGCATAAGAAGGATGGATCATGGCACATGTGTCTGGATTATAGGGAGCTCAACAAGCTCACTATTAAAGATAAGTTTCCCATTCCTGTCATTGATGAATTACTGGATGAATTGCATGGATCAATTTACTTCACCAAGTTGGATCTTCATTCAGGATATCATCAAATGAGAATGAAGACTGAAGACATTTCGAAAAAAACATTTAGAACTCATGAGGGTCATTATGAATTTTTGGTCATGCCTTTTGGCCTTACCAATGCACCTTCAACATTTCAAGGTTTGATGAATTCAATTTTCAAACCATTCCTTAGAAAATTTGTGTTAGTATTTTTTGAAGATATACTAATCTACAGCAAGTCTTGGAAGGATCATGTTGACCATGTTGACAAAGTGCTACAACTATTGGAGGAGAAACAATTATATGCAAAAATATCCAAATGTTTCTTTGGAGTACAAGAGGTGGAATATATGGGTCATATTGTATCTCATGAAGGAGTTAAGGTAGACCCTAGCAAAATCAAAGCCATTAAGGAATGGAAAATCCCCACATCCATAAAGCATCTGCGAGGATTTCTTGGGTTGACAGGGTATTATCGCAAGTTTGTTAAGAATTATGGGAGAATAGCAGCACCTCTAATAACATTATTGAAGAAAGATGCATTTTCATGGACTCCAGAAGCAACAAAGGCCTTCGAACATCTTAAAGAGGAAATGTGCCAAGCACCAGTCTTAGCTACACCGGACTTCACAAAAACCTTTATTGTGGAATGTGATGCTTCAGGAAATGGAATTGGTGTTGTTTTAATGCAAGATGAAAGACCCATTTCTTTTGAAAGTCGTCCAATCAAGGGAAAGCTTTTACACAAAGATATTTATGAGAAGGAAATGTTGGAAATACTCCATGCACTTTATAAATGGTGACCCTACCTAATGGGAAGACACTTCAAGGTAAAAACGGATCATGATAACCTTAAATACTTTTTAGAACAAAGATTATCCTCTAAAGAGCAACAAAAGTGTGTCACAAAGATGTTGGGTTATGACTTTGAAATCATCTACAAAAAAGGGAAGCAAAATGTGGTGGCAGATGCACTCTCAAGAAAGGATGAGGATGTGGAAGCATTGTTGTGCGCCATTTCTATTATCCAACCAGATTGGATAAACGAAGAAAGGGAGGAATGGAAGAATGACGAAGAAGTGTGGGCACTTATTCGAAAGTTACAACAAGATTCCAGTACGTCTGATACATTTAGCTGGTAAAATGATTCATTATGGTACAAAGATCGCTTATACCTCTGTAAGAATTCCTAGCTAAAACAAAAGATTCTTATGGAATTGCACACTTCTCCCTTAGGAGGGCACTCAGGATTTTTAAAAGCTTTCCACAGGGTTAAGAAGGAATTTTTTTGGGATGGCCTTAAATGAGATATTCAAAGGTTTTTGGCGGAATGTTTGGTTTGCCAACAAAATAAAGTTAAAACAATTAAGACACCAGGTCTATTACAACCTTTATCCATTCCAAGCTAACGTTGGGAGGAGGTTTCAATGGATTTTATCACAGGTTTACCCAAGTCTGAGGGAAAGAGTGTCATTGTGCTGGTAGTTGACATACTTACCAAGTATGCACACTTTGTGCATTATCACATCCGTTTAAGGCGAGTACAGTTTCTACTGCATTTATGGAAACAATTCAAAAGCTACATGGAAATTCAAAGATTATTGTAAGTGACAGAGATCCCATTTTCACTGGAAATTTTTTGACAGAATTATTTTCTTGTCTTGGTACTCAGTTAGCTCATAGCTCATCTTATCATCCTCAATCTGATGGGCAAACTGAGATAGTAAACAAATGTTTGGAAGGATGTCTTCGTTGCTTTGTATATGATAAACAGACACATTGGGTCAAATGGTTTCCTCTGGCTGAATGGTGGTATAACACTTCCTTCCATACAACAACAAAAATGACCCCATTTATGGCACTTTATGGGTATCAGCCACCATCCATCACATCATATTTAAGAGAAAATTCTAAGGTTCAAGCAGTGGAACATCACATCGAGCATCAACAACAAGTCCTCCAACTCTTAAAGGATAACCTCGTGTGGCACAGAATAGAATGAAACAACAGGTAGATCAACATCGCAGCGAAAGAAGTTTTGATGTAGGTGATTGGGTATTCCTACGGCTACAACCATATAAGCAAATATCCCTCAAGCAAGCCAAGAAGGATAATAAATTATCACCAAAGTATTATGGTCCGTACAAGGTGTTGCAAAAGATTGGTACTATGGCATACAAATTGGAGCTTCCTGCAGCTTCTCGATTGCACCTAGTTTTCAATGCTTCATGTTTAAAGAAGGTTATAGGCAAAAAGCTCCGAATTCAAACAATATTGCCAGAACTTGATGAGGAAGGAAAAATTATATTGGAACCGGAAGTAGTCACAGAAACAAGAACTCGATAGCTACGAAATCGATCAATTTCAGAGTATCTTATCAAGTGGAAGAACTTATCCGCTAAAGATTCCACATGGGAGGATGATAATTTTATACAGAAGCATCTAGAACTACTCAAGCATTGAGGAAAACACTTTTTTGAAGGACAGGGGCATGTTGGGTCCCTATAATACTAGTGATTACCCCATTACTATTGTAGTTGTACCCCTTGTTAATATTGTTGTGCCCCTATTGTCCCCATATTGTTATTACTATGCTCCATATAATCCCTCTATTGTTATCTTTGTGGCTTTATATTATTATTGTTAGGTCGGCTGGGTTATATTATGACTCCTTAGACTCCTATATATAGAAAGGAGGTTTTGTCATTTGAATCATCCAAGAATTGTTCATTTATGTAATGTAAAGGAGGTTGCCCCCTCAAAGAGGCTGAATTTTAAGGCGTTGATCTATCTTTTCTATCTTTTTCTTGAGCTGGTTTCATAACATACTGTATATAGCACTATGTATCTTGAGCTCAAGATCTTTTGTCAAGACATCTTGATATCATCAACAGCAAAAATCCTCATCCATGTGAGCGCCAAGAACTATAGGAATCCTGCATCATAATTGTATTATATGTCGATAGCAGCATATGAGTGACTCATCATCAAGTAATGAAATTGTGTATTCAAGCTTTGTACTTCTCCTTATCCTTATGAAGATCACCATGTAAGCACCATATATGCCTCATCAGAGAACAACCACAAATATGATCTAAATACCAACTATGTAACCCCAAGAATCATATGAGATTTTGTCGTTGACAACTCATAACCATATCATGGCAAGATGTATTATTTAGCCATATAAGCATCATCAGCAAGGACTACTAACTATAATGCCAATAATGCATTATTAAAAGCATATTCTCCCCTTGAACTTGTGCCATCTGTTCATTGTCAGATATGATCATGTATATATCAGTAAGAAGTATCAAGGCATCATCATCATCAAGTTAGGATCAAAACACTTCTAAACATCTTACAAGTATCAAGACATTTCCACACATCATCAGCAGATTGTAACCATTATCAAACAGAGCAAATAATGGACTAAATCATATCAGACCCTTTTCCTGAGCCTATCCCACTGCTTTTCTCAAACTGTCATATACGCGACTGTGCACTATCTAACTCGCGTATATACGTGACTTCTCTTTATGAAACTTGTGTATGAGATTGAGAGCACTGAAGTTTTAAACTTTCAGCTTCCTCTGAGTCTGTCATGTCTGTACATTGTGCTGTGCCACATCTTTCTAACTGTACTTCCTTCTTCTTCCATATCTTCAAGTGTGATGATGTTTTCTCCTTTTGGTATGGTGCCCGTACTTTGTTCCTGCATTCCTTTGCTATATGTCCCAACTTGTTACATGCATAACATATTACATGTTTCATATTCCTTCTGTAGCAATCAACAGCTTTGTGGCCAAACATATTGCAAGCAAAACAATATCCCTTAAAGTACTTGGAACGTGATGATCTTTCTGTGTGATGGTCTTGAACCATTATACTTCTGCATCTGGCTGCAACATGTCCAAGATAATGACATACATAAAATTCAACATTATTCATTGGAGGAGTAAAAGATTTCCTTTGAAGAATTTCTTTCCTTGGTTTTTTATGGGATTGACCTCTCATCTCCTTGTTGAGTATTTCAGATTGTGCATTAGATTTCCTTGTCTTATTTTGTGAGCTAGATTCACCTTCAACATATTCATGAAAACCAAGACCAGTTTTGATAGCAGGAGACCTTTGACTACTAAGAATATCATCCAAGATCTTAGCACTATCTTGAAATCGTAAGAGCTTATCCTTTTCTTCTAAGTTATCTTTTAGAATATTTACCTCAACCTGAAGTTGCTCTTCCTTTTCATGATACTTCTTCTTCATGTTTTCTTCAGCTTTTCTTCCTTCTTCCAACTGGTGTCTTAATTCAAGAACTTCTTTTTCTTGTTTTTCAAGATCTTGGAGTAGTTCTTTATTCTGCTTATTTGATTCTTCAAGATCTTCTTTTAGCGAGAGGATCATAGTTTCAAGACTTTCATAGTAACTGGATCTTTCTATGAGATTCTTGATTGTTGTGCTCCTTTCATTGACTTCATTTCTTAATGATGTCACTTCATCCTGCAACTTTTGACATTGATCTTTCTTGTCCTTGAATAACTTCCTTACCTTGTTTCCTCTCTCTAGTTGAGCTTTTAGTTTGGTACCTTCTTCTTTGAAAGAACATTCCCTTTTGTTCAATAGATCTTGTTGATCTCTAATTTTGTCTATAAGCCTTTTAAATTCTGCCTGTATTTGATATCTTTCTTGCTCACCCATAAGAGAAAATTCAGTTGTTTCACTATCACTTTCATCATCTTCAAATGGATGGATAAATGTATCACCAAAGGATAAAAAATTCATACCTGATATTTCTTTTGCTTGTTCATCTTCATTCTGAAGTTATTATGAATTTGAAGTGCTTCTTCCACATATTCCCCAATCGATTCTCCCACTTCCATAGCTCTTCTGAGATGTCTTCTTCTTCTTAGGTGCTTTCTTCTTAAGATTCTTTCCCATTGTTCTATGGATCTCCTTCAAGCGATCAAGCTTCTACCAAAGGACCTGCTCTGATTCCAATTGTTGGAAATAATACTGAGATGGGGGGATGAATCGGTATTATCAAATCAAACACTTTTTCATTTTCATACTCGGATTCATATATGCTACTTCAATGAAGGGAACCTATGTGTACACGCAACTGTGTCTAATGCAACTAGCGTATAGCTAGTGAACTTATGATTCAGTTAATCCATTAAATATTGATCTTTAGTTAGTGCATCAGAACTTGTATTAACCATATGAACAGTAAATAGGTGCAGTAAAACAGAATAGATAATCACACACATGAACACCATGATGTAAGGTGGAAACCCAATGTGGGTGAAAACCACCTGCTGCAAGTCATCTCTATCTTCTTTTAATAAGAAACTTCTTTTTACAATATTTCTGTACTGGTGCAGTCTTATATCAGTACACAAGCTTCTACCTACAGAAGGCTACAACCTTCTCTCATTCTCCAGCTTCTCCTGGAAGGGAGCTACAACCCCCTTAGCTCTTGTACTAGCCGATCCTTTTACTAGTATGTAGGTGCCGGCCTATTCAATGCTCCAACCTTTACTCGTTTTCCAGTTGCTACTGGAAGGGAGCTACCACCCCCTTATCTCTTGTACTAGCTGATGTACTAGTACATAGGTGCCGACCTACATAAGGCTACAACCTTCTCTTTCTTCCTCCAGGTACCACGTTTCATAAATTTTCATACTGGATACTCATGGAACACATCATCATAATCTGAAGGCCACGTTTCATCCAATTTTCATACTGGACCCATCAATATCATTGAAGCACACAATCAATCAACACTAGCATCATCAATCTCTAAATCACCCAATACTGAATCACTGAAACCCAGTAAACAAACTGCAATCACCAGAACACAGAGCAGAACACAGAACTCTACAACAATGTTTAGATCTAACTGTATCATCAAAAATCATGTATCAGAGTGCATACGCTACTTGGAAGAGCCAAACTAGCGTGTATATGCAACTTCACCAAAGCGAACCAACGTATATGTCATTAATTATTTACTTATAACTTCATTGCACTTTTTGACTCCAGACAAACCCAGATCATTACATATACAAGGATAATACGTATGTTAGCAACCATATAGTCCATCAGATCACATAAAGATAAGTCATTATGATCCTGATCCATTATAGATCTCATCCATCAACACTAAAGCTAAACACAATCAACCAAACTGAATATGCAAAATACTGACACCAGTAAACAGTCATCATAACTCATCAACAACCAGAACCACCTGTAACTTCAAACATCATAGTTCATATGGTATATGCTACTTAGATGTATCTAACCTGCGTATGTACGCATTTTTATCATAGTCAACCAACGTATACATCTGTAAATATTCATTCATGATTTGTAGCTATTCCAAAACTTGATTTATACCCAAATCATAATATTTACAGAACATTACATGCGTCAGTATACAGATCTAGAATAAGCGTGATCAAACCGTATAGAGATGATTCATTCCAAGCCATTAGATCCCAATCTATCCTTAGATCTTGTTCTCCATCAGCCGCTGAGATTCCTCCTTAGCAAAGAATTATGAACCCATAACCTGCATAATAGATCTCATACTTCATCAAATATTCAAGACTTTGTAAATGCCTTTGCCTAATGATCTTCTTCTCCTTTTATAGTCTTAGGCCTTACTCAATACCATGGTCCAAAACCATTTAGAACCAATACTAGGGACCCAATACTTGGGTTCAACACTTCGGATGCAATACCAAGGACCAAATACCAAAATACCATGGACCAAATACCACAGACCCAAAACTTAGTTTTTCGACATGTACGCGCCTTTCCTTGCGTGAAAGTGCGTGTGTACGATATACACGCCTTTGTATATAGTGATCCTGCATGTATACAACGAACCTACGTATATATGTGACTTGGTATATAGTGAACCTGCGTGTGTACACACCTTGATATATAGTGAACCTACGTATATACTTTTTTTCTTCATTCTTTGTAGTCTGATCATCAATTCTTTGCTACTGACCTGTTCCACTATGATCTGTCATCTGTGTGAGTTGCCATCAAGGACAACACTTGTATCATAATGCCAACAGAAAACTTATATAAATTTGTAAAAGTTTTATTAATTTAATATAACATTACTTTTTAGTGGTTGTAATTTATTTCCCTAATCCATTTGATGCTGACAGATTCATGCATCACATTGTTGGCATTATGGTGTGCATGGTTGCAGCTAGTATATGTTAGCAGTGATGTCCACCCTATGTAGTCTAGTTGATTTTGTAGCATGGTTGCAGTTGGTTGAGTTGACGTTGAGCTTATTGTTTTGGCAATGATGTCAAACTTATGATGTCATACTCATGATGGTTAGATGATGGCATTGGTACGGTAGATGGTTCCTCATGTGCTAGTAGTGGTTAGGTTCTTGTTCATGACCTAATCCATGAACTAGAGGATGACTTGTAGCAGTGGTGTGATGCCATGATGATGAGGCTCTAGAGATGCTACAGCGTTATGCAAAGGTTTGGAGGAATTTTGACAAGTTCGGGAGGTCCTACAGATGCTAGAGATGATGAACAAGCTCTCGAAGAGTTGTACTACTAGATGAAGGTCATATACTATAGGAGATGAATTTTATGAGTTTGATGTTTTCATTTAGGGACTTATGCTCAGTGTCGTGATGAGAAATTACTTATGGAAGATGATAAAGATGCCCTTACCATCCTGCTGAAGCAGAGTGTGAATATTCTATGAGGAAAGAGAGAAAAGAAGGGGTAATGCAGGCTACCTTTACCCATAGAGCATTACTAACTTAGGCAATGGATCGGCACATAGAGTTATAAAGCAGACCAAGGCTTAGAGAGGAATGCTACTTTCTTTTGAAGGGTCTTTTCTCCATATTCCTCATGCACATCAAATGTATTTTGACATGGAAATTCCCATAACCTTCTAAATGAATTTGATAAGGTCAAAAATGGTTCGAACAAAGTCCTCCAATGAATGTGAACACATTCAGTGCAAAAGTAATGGTGATAATGGTTTGATTTTGTCGACTCTATGAAATCTTATTCCCAATACAAATTTAGTGAAATTCTTCCCTATATGTTTTATATTCTTCACTTTGGAGTTGTGTGATGGTTGGTTCAGTGATTGGGTGAGTGAGAGGAAAGTTGCATAGAAGAGGAATGTTTCAGACAAAGTTGTGAGAAGTATTGCTTCAATATATGAGTGCCAATGATTGTAGAATGAGAAGATCGAATTACTGACATAGAGAAATGATGCAAAAATTAAGATTGCATATTAAATATGCAAAGAGTTTTAGCAGATTTTATTGGTAGATATGGGGAGCTTGGTATAGCTCCAAGTTTGTGACTCTCATATTTGTTTTGTAGTTGCTATTGGTGAATTTGGAAGATGGCCATTGTATTTTATGTTTTTGGACTTATTATGCATAAATTATATTTTGGAGTGAGGATTTAATGTTATGGTTGAGTGCGAATTGTGTTTTTTCTGATGGTTTATTATGTTTACATATTTGATGCATGCATTGTGGCCACTAGTTTGTTGCTGTAGAGAGCATATGTTTGTGGAGATTTTTGATGATAAATTGCAAAGAGTCTTGTTGTTGTAGGTTGTATCATAAAGCTAAGTCAGAGTTGAGTATAGTGTTTTGGATCCAGTGTGAAAATATATGAAACAAGGTCCACATAGTGTAGAGGAGTAGTGACTTCATGGGAGTGGAGCAGTGATTCCATAGTATTAGTGAATAGAATAGTTTCTCCATCCAATCGGTGTAGGATAGTCCAATTAGATTTGGGCAAGGATCATTAATCGTGGTGGATTTTAGTGGATGTTTTTTTGTATATCCATGTGAGAACATAGTATTCCAAGTTGATTAGTAGAATCAACTCTCTTGGTTGATGGGTGTTAGCCAAAGTATATGAGGTCGAGTCTCCTAGTTGATGGGAGTTTGCAAATATATGTAAAATAACAGTGCTTGAAATAATATAGATTCAGAGTAGCGCGACAAAAACAAGGGTGGTTCTTCTCCCAAAAGGGTTTCCACTAGATATCTTCTGTTCTTATGTGTGTGATGGTTTTCTTGTTTATATTTGATCTCATGGTTGTTTGATTTAGTTGGTTGCATTATTTATGTTCATGTGATGATATAATGTGTTGTTGGTTAATATATGTGATTCAATAGAGAAGTTTAAATTGGTGAAAATTGTTAATAAGTCACACTAATGATTCAACCTCCCCCCCACCCCGCTTCTCAATATTGCACAAGGTTTCCAAAAATTGGTATCAGAGCATGCCTCTTGATTGCATCTTGAGCGTTGGTGAGAATATTGTGGGAGTATTGCCTAGAACAAGAGGAAATAATCTCAAGAAAATAAGGGCCTTCAAAAACAAGAAGCTCAGTCGTAAGAATCTCATCTTCCTAGTGCAAGTGGTTCAACCAATAATGGGATCAGAAAATCATGAATTCAAAGGTATAAATATTAATGATTTTCTACTAAGTTATACTTTTGATGATTCATATATTTCATGCTAACGTGCCTAGTGAAGATGAGGATTATATTAAGGTTCTCAGAGCTGAGATTTCTAGACCAATAGCTGCATGCAAGGATCAAGAAAAACTATTGTAGATCTATGATGATAAGGAGTCCAAGCTAAATGAAGATATTATCAGCTTAAAGACTAAACCGGAATAATAAAAAATAGTTGAGGAAGGCATGAGGAAGTAGTACAAAGAGAAGTAATATCAGTGTGAAAATTTATAATTTGAAGTGATGTCCTTGAGAAAGAAGTGGAATATGGAAAATACTATTGTGGCCTTGGATAATTTTCTTGAGATCCAGAGATCACCATTGGATAAATATGGTCCTGGATTTCAAAAGGGTGAGTCTAGTTTTCATGCAAGTAAAAACACCAAAGTAGAACCAAAAGAACCTATAGCAAACAATGCTAGCAACAAGAGTAGCAAGGAAAGAAACCAAAAACATATCCATCAACAGAACTAGTAGCAGCTGAGAAGAAAACCTCAAGGAGCACCTACATTTAGAAAATCATTTGCTCCAAGAGAGGAATGTGGTAGATATGTAAAATTTCAAAGGAACCAAAGTACCTTTGTTAATTTCACTCATAAAGTAGAATGTTATAAATGTCACAAGTTTGGGCATGTTGTAGCTAATTGTAGGAGCAAAAAATATAGACCTAATCAACAAAGCTTGCAATAGTATCAACAACCAAGGAGATTGGTTAACATGTATTATTTTTTTTTATGGTATTTCTATTCATGTAACCTATTTGGCCATAAGACAATTGATTGCAAATCTAACCCATGGAGGAGACGCACATTGCATGCAAGGTATAGATTTGGCATGAGTAGCAAGAAAACTAATCCTCTTGCTTCATATCGTGGCCATGTGGAGTGCTACACATGTCATGGAAAGAGTTGCTTGTTTCCCCATTATTCAAGGAAAAAATGACAAGAGCAACAACAAAAAAGAGGACCTAATAGAAAACCATTTAAGGAAGAAAAGAAGCAGTTGAATACTCTGTGGAGAAATAAGGAGCAAAAAATATTATAGTGAAGATCATCCCCTCCTGTAATGCATGATTATTTCCTACATATTTATAAGAGGACTACAAAATTCATCAAAGGTGCATAACCTCAAGGGGAGCATATGGTAGCAGTGTGATAGTTTGATGAGTACAAGTTGTTACAACAAAATATTACGAGTTCATTGTGCCCCATGCACATTCAGGTCTATAAGATCAACCTTCCTTTCTGAGGTATATTAAGCTCAAGGAAGTTATGCATGGTACGATATTTTCATAAGTTATTTGGTATTTTTCTTCATCATTTTCACTTAGTTATTTGCAACAGATTTATATGTGTTTTTCCTGAGTGAAAAAGATACATTTTTAAGCCATATATTTGCTTTTGGTATTCACTAATAGTTGGTTGAAAAGTTGTACAACTGTGCATGCAATGAGATCATTTGTACAAGATGCATAGAGATGACATAAAACATGGACTAACCATGTATGAGTTGTTATATGATGATCATTACAATCACGTATATGTTATTGATTCATCATTTAATCTTGGTTGAGAGTCTAGTCATTAGCTAGTTGAGTCATCTTGGTTATAGGAATGTTTGGAGTAGTTCCATGAAATCATTGTGTAGCCACATGTATGGGATAATGATGTAATAGAATCCATGTTATTCATTGAAAATTCAAGTAAAATTCTCATGGATCCATGTATTTATATTGTACTATATTCTTTGGGTCATCTAGTCGTGAGTCATAAGGTCATGTATGAGGTCATATGTTGCTGCTACAACCATGTATTGGTCAATGTATATGTCATATATTCATGGTCATGTGGAGTCTTGGTCCATATGGTTCTTCTATTTGTTGCAAGAAAGCATTCTTTGCAGTGGAAGTGGTTCACTACACCCTTGTGATGATGTTAGAGGTGCCAAGTATTTAGGGGGATAATTATTTTCTCTTGTTTACTTCAATCATACATTATTAGAATTATGTTATTCTTGGATGTGTTGATGGTGTGCCTCATGCTATGTTAATATTTTTGGGGTTGTTGGCCTCATGTTATGAGAAGAGAGGATATGTTGGGAAATGGTGTTGCTAACATGTGTTGTTACTATGGAGAGTGTTGGTTTATGTTTATTATGAATATTGTTGTTCATATGATGCTACATATTGATGCTTGTTTGATCATTGGTGCATATTTTTTGTTGTTGTATAGGTTGTTGGTTGGACATGCTGCTCTAAATGATGATGGTCTATCTGTTGTTTTTGGTTGATGTGGAGAGTATGTTCATTGGTCAATATGCATTACTTCATCCATGTAGAGATTAGTTTCTCCAATGAACATGTGTGTTTTCTTGCTACCCCATTAGATGGAGTTAACCCTTTTCCATTTATGTCAAAGGGGGTGATGTTATCACTTAGGTTGTCCCTTGGCTCCTTAAGGAATACGACCGAGGTAACCACAAACCAATCTTTGGACTGTAGGTCCTAGCCTACCTGCAATCAGAGAGGGCTCTCTCTTTCTGTTTTAACTTTGTTTTGGGTTGATTTTAGGCTAGTTATATGCTTCTTTGGGTTTTTGTTTAATTTTTGGTGGGAAGATTGATTTTTTCAAGTAGGGAGGCATGCATAGTGTGAGAGGTTCAAACCATTGGGCATGGAGTCATGGAATTGGGCTGCTGGTGCATTTTATTGGTCACAAGAGGAATATAGAGCAAGATAGCTACACATGAAACAATCTTTCAAGTTAAAAGGATGAAATGAAGGCTAAGGAATGAAAGGCAACTAAGAATCTCTCATTCAGCTTAATAGAGGGAAGGTGAGTGAACTATATCTAGGAGCAGTCAAGAATTCCTAAATAACAATCATACATGAATGAAATAGAGCAAATACGAGCCATGAGGAATTCATATTTATGCCTAAATCAGAAGAAAACATATAGAAGTCACAGAAACTGAGCATAGAGTGCAGCCAGGCAAATTCTAAGATAATCTTTCTTTCTGTAACTTAGATGGTGATATGTGTATGGTATAAACATATATGAATTGAAAATAGAGGTAAGAAACACTTATTGGGCCATGTAGTAGTGCAAGAATTCTATATTTCACTCTTCAGCCATTAATAACACAACAGCCAGTCCATCCTCCAAGCTTTTCAGTAGTCTTTGATTATGGAAATTCTCAAACATACAGTGCGAGTCCAGAATGAAGATTTTCAACCAACAAACCCCTTAAACAATGAATTAGGGTGGTTTATATAGGGAAAATATCTAGAAATATCTATTACAGTATACCTTAAACAGGTCTGAGGGAAATGTGTTCTTTAACCTAATCTTACCCTGAGATTAATGCAAGAAAATATCTTTGAGCTGTGCTGGAGGCAGCTGTATCAAAATGAGTTAATATGGTGTCCTTATGGCTCTGTGTTGTTCATTTAGCCATAACCGTGCTTTGGGCTTTGATCCCCTGCTCTTGAGTGTTTTTGATGTGTATTAACTGTGATCTGAGAGCCTTTAAATGGGTTCATCGCTTTCTTTGACTTTGCTTGGGGGCCTTTAATGTCCACCCGCTTCGGTATTGCCGACCTGATACACTTTGCCACTTAACTGATACTCTTTGATTGAATTTGAGCTTTATCTTTCCTCTGATACTCTTTAACACTTGAATCGGGCCACTTTCTCTTGATCTGATATGCTTGAAACTGTCAAATCGCCCCTTTTGTGCCCTTTCAAGGCAAAAATGGTTGCTGCAAATGATTTTCGTGGCCTCTGGAATGCTACCGGCGCTGGCTGATTTGAATAGGAATCATAAATGAAGAATTTTTGTCAAACTGTGAGTTTTCGGGCCCGCTAATAGTCGAGTAACAGGTGGCCTTCCATTTTGATCATTTTTTCTTAGCGGCCTTCCGTAAGGAACCCAAATTTCAGGAAAACTCAAAACACAAACGTTGGTAGGTCTAGCCCAGACCAGGATATAAGGCCTCCTTTCCAAGAAAACTATGCTGAAGCATCCACATCTAGTGAGCAGGTAGAGGACACTCACATAAACTTGATGGGCTTGAAAAGTGAACAACAAGTATTCCTAACCCAAGAAGACCAAGACGACCATGATATAGGTCAATTTCATAACAACCCTGGAGAGTCATTTGACTTCAAACAAGGTTATGATTCAGCTATTTATGAGGTCCACAAACAATATAAACTGAGAACTAGAACAATTAATGTACCCGAGGCCATCAAATAGAAGGAATCAAAGCAGCCTAAGAAGATCAAAGAAAAGGTTGCACTCATAGAAACTGCTGATAAAACAGTCCCAAATCCAAAAGAAGTGACCATAGAGGATATCACAGATGTTCAGCCCTCTGAAAATCAGCCTCTTCTATCTTTTCCCTCAAAGGAAAACATAAACAACGCTCCTGAAAGCCTTTCCAAATCAGAAATAGTTCAAGAAATCAATGAAGAACAAGAGCAAATCACTGATATTCCCATGGAAAAAGGGAAGCCTGCCTATCACAACACTAAAACCCAATCAGAGAAAACATTTGATTTAGAGGCAGAAATAGGTAAACTTAAGATATCCATCCCTCTATCTGAACTTGCTAAGCATGAAGTGTACAGACAACAAATCAAAAGATCACTGCAAATGCCAGAGAACAGGGATGATGTTAATGTCTTAGATAATCAACCTGAATTACTTTTTGGTCCTGAAGTCAATGGTAAATCAGGACATGGAGCTGTTCTACCCTTTTATGTCAGTTTGCACATTCATGATAAAGTGTTGCACAATGCTATGTTTGATTCAGGTGCTTCACACAATCTGATGCCCAGAGCTGTAATGGAGAAGCTAAACCTTGATGTCACTAGACCCTACAAAGACTTGTTCTCATTTGATTCTAGTCAGGTCAAGTGTTTAGGCTTAATCAAAGACCTTTGTGTGTCTTTAGTCCAATTTCCCAACAAAACGATCCTAATGGACGTGGTGGTTGCTGACATTCCACCAAAGTACGACATGCTCTTATCAAGATCTTGGGGAGCAAAACTCCAAGGATCTCTCCAACTAGACCTCTCCTATGCCACTATTTGAGTCTTTGGACAACCAAAGAGACTGTACAGAGAAACACTGATGAAGTATGTGGTAAGTAGTGAGGAGAAACCCCAAAACTTTCCCATTTACTCAGTCCATTCTGATATGGATTCCTTTATATTGTTCAATGATAATAGCTGCCCTCTCACTGATGAGATGCTTTTGCCTTTAGAACAAGAAACATGCATAAATCAAGAATCGGTTGCCCAGACCCATGAAACTGTTAGTAAAACCAACATACAAGAAGAACCACATGAAGCACAAAACTAAGGTCCACCGAATCCTAAAATGACTAAAACTCTTAATACTAACCACAAGCAAGAAATCACATGGTATTTAGAGTTTGACGGTTCTGTTAACAAGCTAGGAGCAGGGGTAGGAATATGGATTCACAATACACATAACAGCCATGCAGAGGATCATGCTTACAGACTAAACTTCAAATGTACCAATAATATGGCAGAGTATGAGGCTCTCTTATTAGGCCTTAAACTGCTCAAAGCTCTAGGAGCTGCAAAAGTGTCCATTCTAGGTGACTCCGATTTGATCATTCAACAGATGAAAGGTAACTTTGTTACTAATGACAATAGGCTGAGAGCTTATAGGTCTGATGCCACAGAAATACTCAATTCCTTTACCGAATCCAAGCTTGCTAAAATTTCTAGAAGCCATAACATGCATGCTCATAGTCTAGCTACGTTTGCTAGCACTTGCAAGCTGCCCTTTGAACCCAATTACCACTTTACTGCTGAGATAAAGCAAAGGCCTACTGTGCTTAACAATATCAAAGATTGGCAAGTGTTTGAGGATGATGCTCAAATCAACAATTTTCTTAGCTTACAACAAGAATTCTCAAGCTTAAACATTGATGAAGATGCCATGAATGACCTACAACAGCAAATGAGCCAAAATGAGCAAACTATAACAACTGAAACCGCCAATCAAATGCTGCACCCAACCATTTTTTATGAGAAAAACATGCAAGAGTTGAAGCAAATGCATTCATAAAAATAGCTGAAACAGAGGCTGAAGTCATTGATTTAAAGGACAATTTTCTACCTGTTGGCCTCACTCCATTAGAAGACATATTTGATTCAAACGATGTCCCCAAAAAGCCAAAGATGCAACCCTTAAACGCTGCTGTGGAAGACCGTAATATTGGGACAGCAAAGAAGCCCAAAATGATTAAACTGTCCAATTCTTTGCCTCCTTATCAAAAACCAAAATATGTTGATTTATTTAAAGAGTTTCAAGATGTATTTGCCTAGAGTTATGAGGACCTTAAGTCCTATGACACCTCCGTTATTCAACATACCATTCCCTTAAAGCCAAATCAAAAGCCCTTCAAACAGAAACTAAGGAGAATCATTCCTGTGCTTCTCCCTTTGATTGAGAAAGAAGTGAAAAGGATGTTTGAGGCTGGTATCATAGCACCCATTAGATTTTCATAATGGGTATCTAATCTTGTTCCCACAAGGAAGAAAACAGGGGAGATTAGACTATGCGTGGACTTGAGAAATCTGAACCAAGTCTCCCTTAAAGACCACTACCCTCTGCCAAAAATGGACCACATTCTACAAAGAGTAGTGGGGTCTTCAAGAATTTCTTTGGTAGATGGCTTTTCAGGTTTTAATCAAATACTTGTTCACCCAGATGACCAAGACAAGATAGCCTTTACAACACCGTGGGGAACATTTAAGTATGTGAAGATGCCTTTCGGACTAAAGAATGCAGGTGCTACCTTTCAAAGGGACATGGACATTGCATTTGCCAAAGAAATCCATGATTTCCTAGTGGTTTACCTTGATGACCTTACTCCTTTCTCAAAATCTAATCAACAACACCTAAAAGATTTGAGACAAGTGTTCCTAACCTGTAGGAAATATGGTATTTCCTTGAACCCCAAGAAATCTCTCTTTGGCCTTGAAGAAGGCAAATTATTAGGCCATATCATTTCAAAAGATGGGATTAGAATTGATCCTAAAAGAATTCAAGCCATCCTTCAAATCCCTTATCCAAGAAACATCAAAGAATTGCAAGCATTCCTAGGAAAGATCAATTTCCTACGGAGATTTATCCCAAACTTAGCCGAACTGATACGAATGCTAAATAAAATTTTAAAGAGGGATGCCAAGGTAAAATGGTCTCTTGAAACCAAGCAAGCCTTTGAGAGTATTAAAAGTTGCCTTAACCCAAGCCCCTGTCCTCACCAGTCCACAATTTGACAAAGATTTTATCATTTTTTCCTTCGCATCTGATCACACCATAGCTGCTGTCCTTTTAAAAAAGGATGATCACGGAAATGAAAAGCCAATTGCATTTTTTAGCCGAGCCCTTAGGGATGCCCCTTTGAAGTACCAAATCATGGAGAAGCAGGCCTGTGCCCTTGTTAAAGCAATCAAAGATTTCCGAGTTTACATTTTATATTCACATGTGATTTCCTATGTCCCAAATGCTGTTGTAAAAGACATATTAACCCAAGAGGGATTAGAAGGCAAAAGAGGCAAGTGGATTGCTAATATCCTTGAGTATGACATTGAGATAAAGCCAACCAAGCTCATAAAGGGACAAGGTTTAGCCAAACTGATGTCCGAAACAAATTTTCAAGCCCTAGACATTAACCAACAGGACAATGAACAAGAGCTGACGACTCCACAGATCAGTGAAACCTTCTTGAAATCCCCATGGTATGCTGATATTTGTTTTGTATTATTAAACCTGTTTGCTCACCCAAGATTGTCTAGAACCAAGAAAAGATTTTTAAAAATGAAGGCTTTAAAGTTTTTTGTCTTAGATGGTGCATTATTTTGGAAAAATCATGAAGGCATATTGCTTAATTGTTTAACCATGAATGAAACTAACAATGTCATGAAAGAATTCCATGCAGGGGACTGTGGAGGACATCTATATTGGAAGTCCACTACTGATAAAATTTTAAGGGCTGGTTTCTATTGGCCCTCTTTGTTTGCAGATGTAAAGAAGTTTGTTGTTTCATGCCACAAATGCCAAATCTTTGAGGGCAAAAGAAAGCTGCTGCCCTTGCCCCTTAAGCCCATCTCAACCGAAAAGCCTTTTCAACAATGGGGTCTTGACTTCATTGGAGAAATCCATCCCTCTTCCTCAGGCCAGCACAAATGGATTCTAACAGCCACAGACTATTTCACCAAGTGGATTGAGGCCATCCCATGTAGGCAAGCTAATGACACCACCATTATCCAATTCCTCAAATGCAACATCCTTTCTAGATTTGGTTGCCCTGAGAAGATCATCACTGACAACGCTGCTGCCTTCAAATCCAAAAAGATGATCAATTTTTGCCATAAATTTCATATCACCTTAGGCCACTCTACAGCCTATTACCCTCAAGGTAATGGCTTGGCCGAATCATCCAACAAAATCCTGATTAATATTATCAAGAAGATCTTAGAAGAAAACAAGAAGAACTGGCATAAAAAGCTCACAAATGCCCTTTGGGTAGATAGAATTTCAACAAAGAGATCCATTGGGATGAGCCCTTATGAGCTGGTGTATGGCATGGAGGCCAGGTTTCCATCTTCTTTGGGCATTTCCATTATGAAGTTGTTACAAGAGATTCAGGCAGAACCAAATGATATTCAACGAAGAATAAATCAGACCATTCATCTTCAGCAAACCAGAGAGCAAGTGTATGACAGAGCTCAAATTGTGCAAGAGAGGCTGAAGAAAGCATTTGACAAAAGGACCAAGGTTGAGGATTTCTGCATTGGCGACAAAGTTCTAAGGTGGGACTCACGAAGAGAAGACAAGGGAAAGCATGCAAAATTTGATTTTCTATGGAAAGGCCCATTTGTTATCAGCATTGTGCAAGGCAATAACACATATTTTCTCAAGTCTACAGATGACAGCGCAGTGGAATACGACCTTGTAAATGGCCGAATATTGAAACATTATCGAGATCCCTTTTAAGGGATACAATGCCCCTGTGTATATATTTGTATATTAGTGTTTGTATATATGTCAGTGCTTTCCTTTTCTTTGTTTGTATAAGCAATCCGATTGCTTGGAACCAAGCAGCGAAGTTATGGAGGCAGAGCAAGGTAGTCCTCTATTTTAACGATCAGTCACAACATCATTCTTAGGAGAACAACATAGCAAAGTTTATAAGGCACAACCCATGCAAATCATCCATTTCAAAGGCTCTGTCTTTGCATTGGTTTCAGCATAAGTGCGCAGCGCAGTTTTGAGTAAAAGGAGCAATAGAACGCAGCACCCAGCTCTCTGTTCTTGTGAAATTGATGTCAAAAAGAATTATCCATATTCGACCCCTGTCTTCAAATAAAGTGCAGAAGGATGCTCAGGACCAATTAAGATGTATTTAAAGCACTCAGTGTTAAAAAGAGGCAGCGTTGTATTGTGCAGCGATTCATGTTTAAAGGAGGCCACATTCAGAGTTCAAGCTTAAATCAGGTGGAAGCCAATTAGAGAAAATGCTCCTTTTTATCCATGTTTTGAAGCGGTTTCAAAAGGAAAGGAACAAGCAGTTTTCAACTATACAAAGACAAAGCAGCGCTGTTATATCAAATCAAATTCAGTTAGAAGTGCTACAATCAAGCTTCCCACTTCAGTCAATAGTATCAAAACAGAGGAGCGTTTTAGGTTTCATATCAGCACCCTTGGTCAAAGCAAAAATAAGGGAAATACATCAGTTTTGATCCATGTTTTGAGACTATTTCAAAGGGCAGTGCTCAGGCAACATTGTACATAACATTAAGCACGCAGAAGAAAGCAGGCGACACTATATAGTTCACAATAATTCAGTTGAGGAGAGTGTTGTTCAGATCTCAAAATTTCAGTCTTTTAGTAGCCAACGAAGAATTGTTTTCAGTTCCACAGCAACAATAGAATATCAAGGCAGTCTGACCTGCTATTCTTGGCTTTCACAAGGAAAAGCCATCCCCAAGTGGAGCCATTGTTAGCCTCCTGTTGCAACAGGTATTCATCTTTCATGATCGACATTTTTACATGCCAAATATGTCATACTTTTCATGCTGCTATGGAACTGCAATGTTCCATATTTCCTTAGGAGGCCAAAGAAGAGGCCATGAAAGTGTGCTAGTCTAAATGCCACTGTTGTACTCCAATTTTGATGAGCCATTCCATTTTGAAGAATTTCCAGTTAAGGGAAGGCCAAACAGTTTAATCTTGGCTTCCCTAGGTTTCAATTTCTTGTTGTAGAACATAGAGAATGGATATATGTTCAAACAGCTTAAGCTTGGCAGATCAGTAGCTAGGTAGAAAAATAAATGAGCCCAACTACTTAATCTGGGCCCTTGGAAGAAATAAGGGTACATTTAGATAGCAGGGAAGTCAAAAGAAAAGAAGATAATCAGGGTCTACAAGTCTAAGTGCACCCAAACCAAAAAGAAGGAAAAATGTTACGTAAGTAGGCTGGGTAAGTAGTTTTTGAGGTTGCAGAATGAATAAGTGTGATCAATTTTGTATCTCAAAGTGTTATTTTACTTCAGATCACAAGTGCAAGGCAATTTTCCCTTGGAGCAACTCAAGCGAGGCATGACTAACTCCCCCTTCTTCTTGTTCCCCAAATCATTCACTAACCTCCCCAAAGAGGTCAAGATCTGCTTGATATCTCTTTAGTTTCATCATTTGTCATAACATTGCCTAAGTAAAGATCTGCTTTGCTTAAGGATGCTTATATTTCTTATAAAGGTCCGGTTTCCCCTTCAAAGCCTAAGATCCCTATCCTTAGCACTTTCTTCACAAAATTCATATTAACTCTTAACTCTATTATGTAAATCCCTCCTTATTTCCCCTTCCCATACTAAAAAATATATGGTAAAAATCCCCATTATTTACATATCCCCTCCTCTGGTTGAAACATAACCATAAATATCACTTGGGAATTACTAAGTTTACTTGAAACTTAGTAAGAACCCTCATTTTGCTCAAAAACCATCTGCCTAAGGTGTTTGGACTCCTTCCAAAACACAAAAACCCCCTTCAAATGCTATCGGACTCCTTCCGATGCATTAAGGACCCTTCCAAAGCTTTAAAAAAGCCTTTTCCAATCACATAAATCATCCTCCAATCGCATTAACCCTATTCCGATTGACTGTTTCCTCCTCCAATGAGTTTTCCTCCACTCCGATGCGATATCGCTGTCGGAGGTTGCAGCATTCATTCATCGGCCCCCTTTTATAACTCCCCGATATCATTTCGTCGATGCAATTTCGCGATTGGCAGTCGCAATGTTTTTGTACCTATATACATATGCCCCCCTCTCATCCGCCGATGTGATATTACTATCGCACCTGAAAGCATATCGCATAGCGATCCACTCATTATCGCAATCACATCATTTATCCATATATGCCTCCACTTCCCCGTAAAACTTGGTTATATTGCAAAACTTAAGTTTTGCCGCTAAACTTATTTTACCTTAATATATGGCATTTCCGCAAATATTTCCCATTTTTTCGCACAGCCGCATGCCTTATCGCTTTTCTGATATCGGCGATCACTCCCATCGCCTCACACATATAAAATCCATCACCCCCTGTCCCCGCCGATTGCCGATCGCCGATTTAATCCCTGCCGTACTCCCACGTCACCCTGCCACGTCACTATCATACCGGGACCCCCCGCTGACGTCATTCTAACGTCATCACTAAAATAAGGCGCGAAGGGCGAAAATCGCAGCAAAGAGAGCCCGGAATGTAAAACAGAGGCAGTTTTCGATGCGCGATTAGCGCTTAGTGCTAATCGCGCATCGCTAAGAAAAAATGATCAAAATGGAAGGCCGCCTGTTACTCGGCTATCAGCGGGCCCGAAAACTTGCAGTTTGACAAAAATTCTTCATTTATGATTCCTATTCAAATCAGCCAGCACCAGTAGCATTCAAGAGGCCACGGAAATCATTTGCAACAGCCCAATTCCATGACTCCATGCCCAATGGTTTGAACCTCTCACACTATGCATGCCTCCCTACTTGAAAACATCAATCATCCCACCAAAACTTAAACAAAAACCCAAAGAAGCATATAACTAGCCTAAAATTAACCCAAAACAAAGTTAAAACAGAAAGAGAGAGCCCTCTCTGATTGCAGCAGGCTAGGACCTACAGTCCAAAGATTGGTTTGTGGTTACCTCAGCCGTATCCCTTAAGGAGCCAAGGGACAACCTGAGTGATAACAGGGGGAGTGATAGAAGAATAGATTAGTATGGAGTTTGTATGTGGCTTCCATCAATTGCAAAGGGGGATATTGTTGGCATTACGATGTGCATGGTTGTAGCTAGCATATGCTGGCATTGACGTCACATTGATGTCAACCCTATGTAATCTAGGTTATGTTGTAGCATGGTTGCAGCTGGTTGAGTTGGCATTGAATTTATTGTGTTGGCATTGATGCCAACCTTATGATGTCATTGTCATGATGGTCAAATGATGGCATTTGTATGGTTGATGGTTCATGTTGATGGTGCTGGGAATTTGTCAACCAGAGGGGCATCCCCTATGTTAAGTCCCAACTAGACCTCTCACTATTTGGAGTAGGATCCCCATCAGGAGTATAGGACCGTCCACCATAACTATAAGATTTTCCTCAACTGCGATGAATAACATAAGAGAGTACATGCATAACCTTTGAAATTATCAAGAAACTTGACACTGTGAAACACCAATCATAATGTGTAAAAGGAGAGTTTCACGAGAGGGGAGTAAGATTGAGTCTCTAGAAGGAAAGTAATAGTACTATCCTAAGAGAGGCACACGAGAGAAAGGAAATATTCATTATTTATTTAGCGAAATAGTTCACATAGAAATAATGAACATTAAATCAAATACAACACACATTCAACGAGATAAGCACCAAGGCTAGTGAAATAGTTCAATTTCTTGATTACAAATGAAAACAACATATATCGCAAACATTCAAAGAATAGTCTTACAACATTTACAAAATATGCATGAAAGAGTGTTGGCTCAGTGATCTTCTGAATATTACGTGAAAGATCCAAGTACACAGTTACAATGGCGAGCCAATAGCTCCAATAGTGGAACATTATGTCACTTCTTGCTTCTCCAAAGAATGAGATTCTCTCCTATGTTAAGTTAGAGAAGCCAAGGCTAGGTCTCCAAAAGCTAAGCCTCCAAAAGCCCTTTTCTTGAGTTATGAGGTTTCTTTTATAACAAGAGGAATGGCTTGTCATATCCCCTATGACTCTTGAGCTTCTCTCATGACTCTTAAACTTCTAATCATGTGACCTTTGGACTTCTATATGACTTTTGGAGTTTTACTAAAGACTTGTTTGTCCATATATGACTATGTGACTTTTCATATTCCACATATGACTCTTGGACTTCCACATATTACATTTTTCCCTTTCCTTTTAAAAACTACATCATTACATCCACAAATGTTGTGGCAAGACACATGAACACACATGACACTGTGATGACACTTGCATAAGTCACAACTTGACAATGATGACATGGACTTCATGATGAGATGGTAATGCCAAGTTTTTCTTATTGTTGCTTTGTCTCTAATCTTCATGAGAGGTTTGTTTAGTACTTCATCTTCCTGAAATATCTTCTTTGTTCTTCATCTTCCCACTCCAAGGGGATGAATGGTATGGAGTCTTCATGTTGTCTTGATCTTCCGTATTCTATTGTAAACTAGTGTCCCTTCATCTTTTCACTTGGTGACATCTCCATGGTTCTAGATTCACAAGTGTATTTTTGCATAGTCTCCTTATCCTCCTCTCCGGGCATCACCCTGTCATGTCAAGATGTAGTAAATGCAACTAAAAATTACTCATGACAAGATGACATAAATCTGAAAAAATCCTAGTCTATCTTGCTTCATGACAATCACTGATGGAGATGGAATTGGGTACCGAACTGGGAGGAAGACTCAATGATTGTGTAGTGTGAAGTTTTAGAGGTAGGGAGTGGAGGAATGAGGCTTATGGTTGTGCAATGTGTATTTCTGGAGGCCTAGGCAGGAAGACTATGTAGTTGAAGAGCTCAATGAGGAAGGCTTGCCCATTGAGAGTGCACAATGTGCAGTTCGTGAGAGAAGGAGGCTAGGGGATTTTTCATTTGTGCAACTTAGGAAGGCATGGAAACAACTTGTTGCTTGCCACTATGCAATGCGCATAAGGAGACTAACATGGAGGCTTGATTTCATAATTGTGGAGGCCAAGAGGCCAATGCATTGTGACTATGTAATGCATAGTCCTTGGAGACAAGAAATACACATTGCACAGTTCCAGGAGGAAAGGGGGCATGCTTGAGGATTTCTACTGCTCAATGTGCAATTTAGGAGGGTAGAGTGATCTTAACTTGGTTAGACATAAAATCTTCCAAATTTTGGCTAAGTATGGGATCAGTGAAGTAGATTTGAAAACAAGGTTGGAATTAAACCTGATCACACACTCAGAACAATTTATGACACAACATTAAACACTAAACACTCAAAAACAACATGGTTCCCTTAATGCAACAACAAAACAACATACTCCTCCAAGTGTGACACTTAAGGTACACTTTTCAGCGATAGTGATGACACTTCTGCGATAATTCATGAAACTTTTGGAATGGGTCTAATACATGTCTATATGATAAATAGGACCCATTGGTACCAAATTTTCCTTTCACAATGCACCACAACTCTACTTTTGCAATGTGCGACACTTACCGTGCCATAAGATAACCTTACAAAAGTAAGGGAAGAGTGTAAATGAAACTTGCATAGGTTTAAAGAAAAAGAAAGAAACACATGCAAGTGCAAAGATAACATGAAAATGAAACTTGTTAAAGTGAAAGAAAGAAAAAATGACAGTTGCAAATGTGAAAGCAACACTTGCAAAAACAAACGTGCACTAGAGCGACCGCTGAGAAAACTCACCCAATTGAAAGTGCAATTGAAATCTAAGTGAGGGAGACTGTCAATGGAGAGTGTGAGCAAGTGAATTTGACACGTAGAAGAAGACTTAATAATTTTTGAAACAATATACAACCATGAAATGCCCATGGGACGATAGATTGCAAGATCCTCAGTAGGTTCCAAGATTCAAGTATAAGTAAAATTTTTGAGGGTGTTTGTCACAGTGACAACATGGAAACACACTGGTTGAACTCCAAATTCTCTGCTTATGTTTCATCTTTAAGTGAAAGGTCTCAATATTTTAGGAAGTATTGATTTTCCATGTGGATTGTCCTGGATTTTCTACTTTACCCATTCAAAGATACAGTTCTTTCTATTTATTTCTCACCTTTGAACACCTCAACATAAGACTAGTCACACCTCAATTGTTTCTATAAGAGAGAAGGATAATAAGTATACCAATATTTTAAGCACATTCCTTGGTGTTGCCCCATTGCTAGCGAGCTTGAAAAATACCCCAGCAGAAGCACCTCAAGGGAGCACAAGAATTTCTTCACTGCCAGCAAGCCTAAACAATACCCCGACGAATTTTCCTGCTTCTCTTCTCTACACAAGAAGCCTTTTCCTTCTTCACCTCTTTATTTACTTATTAATAGAATGTGCAAAGGAACTTATTTACTCGTATGATGGAAGAGGGACCCTGAATTATTGAGAGATAAGAGGTTGGTTCCTTATTTAAGGGATTTGAATGATAACCAAAGTTAATATGACCATTTAGAGTTTTTCTCCTTTCCCTTTGTTATGTGGAAAATTCACTTCTGCGGACAAAAATGAACTCCTTAGATCTAGTGGTTTGATCTAGAAACAAAAAGGGAAAAATATCTACATTTTCCTTAGAGAGATTAGAATATAGGAAAGGGACATACTTGTAATTTTTAGTAAGCCCTCTTCTTCTCCTTTCTTGTAAGCTCCAACGCTAGCTCCAAGTGTCATAAGGGGAACATAAAAAAGGACTACAATAAGAAAGAGAACTACAATATCCATGTACCATAAACCAATTTCACTAATTAATTAGTCAAATGGAATTGAAATACATAAGAATCATCATGACACAAGTATAGGAAAATAGAGTGCTTTTTGTATTAATAAACAAAGGAGAGAGTTACAACCATTTATAAATTCTTGACTTTGTAGATGTCTCCCCAATTGTCTTGTCATTCCTTGCCACAAATCAAACCTTCAAACTCAACCCCAATGAATTAATAAAGTATGATTCCTTAAGCTCAAAGTAGTATCATGAGGGCACTAGTATTCTATAAAATCCAACCCTGACTCTATGGGAGGCAGTGAATTTATAAGGTAAAAGTGGTAGTTTAGGATTTACTAATCTAGGCTTGAGATCCACATATGAAAGAGGATAATCTCTAAGGATAAGATATAAGACCTCTAGGGTAGGAATTTGAGATCTCTATCAATGATAAATGGTTAAAACTACCTTAGAGGCTTCTAGAAGGAAAAGTTTTGTAAATATTTTTTATTTTTCCTGAAATTATAGAACCATCACACCTGTAAAGTAGAGCAACCTGTGTTGATTACTGCAGGTGCTCAATTATGAAACTTGCAACCATTGTAGGTGGACTAAAGTTCAAGGTGCATTGGGGTCAAAAAGATTGTGTTTTAGCTTATTGACCCAGAAACTCAGAAATTTTGGAGAGATAATGCTTAGGGCTTTGCAAAGTAATAATGCCAAAGTGTTAAGGATGTTGATTGAACACATTTTCAGGCTATTTGAGTGAATGCAAAAAAATTACCTATAACACCCTTGTCTACTTGATTGAATCGACAAGTCAAAAAATAATTCAGTACAAGGTTGAGTTATAATGAAGATCCTAATAAAGATACGGGCTTTGTAGTGCAACCAAAGTATTTCCAACTGAAATGAGTCATAGCTTTCATTCAAACATCATCGACTTTAAATATATGTAAAAATAAGATAGAGAAGAGGATGATTGATAAGACAAGCATTGTTCATCACCATAATTTCCTTTTTCAAGTTTCATTACATTGTCCTTTGAGCCAAACAAGAGCATCTTTCATGCAAACTCTTATTAAGAATAACACGAAAGAGAAAAAATAGGACAAAACAATGGAACAAGACCAAAAACGCAAGCAAATGGAGGTTGAACATAAAGAAACATGTAAACATAAACAAAAGTAAAGCAAAGACCAGATGGAGAGCAAATGCAAGATGAATGCAGAAAGAGAAACTAGGATACAACTACACCTACTCCTAACCTAACTAGCTAGAAGTGTTGAAGAAAGTATAACTAGGTTTGGTCTTCATAAATATTAAATGTAATTTTGATTCTTGTAATTTGTAAAAGAAAAAAAATGATTATTATTATTATCGAGCTTGGGTTTCTTGCCCAAGAAATGTTTTTTATAGGTCAAGCACTAATTGGAAGTGCTTATAGGATTGTCCTAGGTTAAGAAGTCAAATAGGGACATTTTCATAACATGAAGACCCCATCAGGCATCTTCTAAATTGTAAAAGGAATCATTTTTGTATTTTACTAAGCCTTCCAAGACCAAGTCGGCCTGCCAACCTGTCAAGTCAGCCTAGAAGCTGGAACTCGTACCCTAGGAAGCCTATATATAGGAGGAAGTTCAACCTCATTTGGAGATAATCAATCCTCTCTCTCAAGCGAAGGAAGAAGTAGAAAAGGATAGTGAAGAAGGAAGAAGAAGAAGAAGAAGTGTTTTGGGTCCCTCTCCCTTTGTTTCTATCCACACGTACGAAGAAGGAGGTTGGAATTTTGCAGCATTTCGCTAGGGCTTCTGCAGTCAGGGTTTGATCTAATGAAAAAGGGTTGAAATAAGGGCCAACAAATTCCCCTTATAGATCCAAAAGTCAAATTAGGTCAAGTAAGGTAGATGAAGGAAAAGAAGAAGTATTTCTTGTCCACAAGTGTGAAGTAGCAACTGCTACCAGGGGGGCGAAGTTGCAGATTTGCAGTTAGGGTCGAAAATCTATGGCTGCAGGTCGAAGAAATTTTGCTGAAAGAGATTTTCTAGGTTTGGGAAGCAGTAAAGCAAGCACATTATTGAGAATTTGATCTTGGTATTCAAAGGGCTTTAGTGTTTGTCAAAGGTCTTGGTATTCGTCAATAAAGAATCTATAATAAGAGATTGAATGGTTTTCCTCTCAATAGGAGAGGTTTTTCCCTAGCTTGGAGCCTACATCCTGTGTACTTGTATCTTGTTGATCTTCGTGTTTCGGTAGTTGTTTCATGATTTAGGAACACACGATAATAATAATAAGAATAAGTTAATCCTAATAAGTAAAAAGACATCACAAGTAGTTATAATAGTTATAAGAATCATTAATGTTATCTCGCCCTAAATTCTTCAACATGGTATCGAAACTATGGTTCGTACAGGGCATGAAGAAGGTCAAATCTATTATGAAAAGCCTTGAAAATAAGTTTTCGTCATTAGAAAGTCTCATGAAGAAAAGTTTCAAGGAAATATGGACTATTCTCTTCTCTTCCAAAGATCTCAGATCTTTAAAGAATGAAGGATTGTTCTCAGCACTCACCGAAACATTTCAAGATGAAAGTATATGGGTGATAGATAGTGGAGCTTCAAGACACATGACAGGATATCACAATAAACTCAAAACCTATCCAAAGAGAAGTATTTTTACTCTGTGGAGCTTGGTGACAACAAGAGCTATCCAGTAAAAGGCATTGGATCTACATCGATTGAGACAGAAGGAGGTAACATTCATCTAAACAAAATTCTATATGTTCCAAGTTTGTGCAAAAATATTATTTATATTTCATCATTCGATGAAAAAGGAGATATATTTTCTTTTATAGATGGTAAAGTAGTGGTTTGGGCTAAATATTCAAGCATTGAAAAAGCTAGAACCATTAGAGTTCGAGAAGGAAGACTCTAGAGACTCTCATCTCCTATAAGTCAAGCACTTGTCCACATTGAGATAAGTCCGTGTGAACTTTGGCATAGAATATTGGGCCATCTTCATTACAAGATCTTGCCAATTCTAAACTCCATTTTAAATGGAATACCAAATCTCAAAAAGACCATGAAGGAGTCTACAAAGGTTGTGCCCTGGGAAAGAATGCAAAGAAGCCATTTGCAAATAGTACATATAGAGCTCAAGAGATTCTAGATCTCATACACTCTATTGTATGTGGTCCCGTGTCTAAATCACTTGGTGCTCATCTATATTTTGTTACTTTCATCGATGATCATTCAAGGAAAACTTGGGTTTATCTACTTAAATCCAAGGATGCAATATTAATAAAATTTCAAGAATACAAGGTAGAGGTAGAAAATCTTATAGAAAGAAAGATAAAGATTCTAAGGTTAGATAATGGAGGTGAGTATACTTCTAAAGAACTCATTGCTTTCTGTAAGGAGGCAGGGATTAAGAGGGATCTTATGGTTCCATACAACTTTAGAAAAATGGAGTAGCTTAACAAAAGAATAGATCTATAGAAGAAAGTGTCAAGGTTATTCTCCATGATCAAGATCTACCAAAGTTTTTATGGGGAGAAGTAACAAAGACTACAATATACATCCAAAATAGAAGTCCTCACAGGTCACTTTGAAATATAACTTTAGAAGAAGTGTTCACTGGGAAGAAACCAAATATTGATCATCTCCATATATTTGGTTGTCCTATATATATTCACATTCCCAAGGAAAAAATAAAGAAGATAGATCCCACAAGTAAGAAATGAATATTTGTTCCATATAGCAACTCTTCCAAGGCATACAAGATCTACATAAAGGAGGTACATCAAATAGAAGTAAGTAGAGATGTAATTTTTTATGAGAGCATTATCTTCAAGAAATACAAAGATCTACCATCTGATTCTAATGAAGAGGATCTTCCTATTTTTGAGGAAGAAGTTACTAAGGAAGAAGAAGTCTCTCATAATGAAGAAGAAGGTCCTAGTGAACTGATCTCTCTCCCTAAAAGAATAAAGATACCTAACTGGTTAACTTCTACACTTCAAGAAGCATAAGGTCTCACCGCAAGAGGCATATTCAAGGAGAGAAAGAAATCAAAAATATACTTAGAATATGTAGCATACATGTCGTATCTCATCGAATATGAACCTTCCACTTTCAAAGAAGCAACCAAACACCATAATGGAGGAATGCAAAGAATGAGGAATACCAATCTATTATGAAGAATGGAGTATGGGAAGATATCCCAAGACCAGAAAACAAATTGGTGGCAACCTCTAAGTGGTTGTATAATGTCAAGCATGATACATATGGAAGCATAGATAAATTCAAGGCTAGATTCATGGCTCGAGGCTTCTCTCAAGAAGAAGGCATTGACTATGAAGAGACCTTTGCTCCCACAACAAGGTATACCATGATTTGATCTTTGATATCTCTAGTAGCATAATTGGGATGGAAGGTGTTATCACTCCGTAATTTCTTAAGGTTGTGAAAGAAACCCAGAGGTAACCACAAAACCACTTTTAAGCTTAGAAGCTAGCCCTTCTAAACACAGAGAGGGATCTCTCCATTTGTTGTTGTGGGATCTTAGGCTAGTTGTTAGGTTAACAGTTGGTTTTCTGAAATGTTTGGTTGAAACTCCAAGGAAAGGCCATTGGGAAATGGAGTCAAACTCTTAGGGTGATCAGATACAAAAATCTTAGAATAGATTGAAATAGGGAATGATAGGTATGCTATTGGATCTTTGAAGCTTTGTGGAGTGAAAGGGAGGAAAATATTCAAATTAAATTAAACATAGAGCATTTTAACATGAATTATATATTTAATCTTAGTTTGAAAACATATATATTTCTTATAAGCCAGGACATAGTGTAATAAAACAAGTTTAGCCTTGCATCTTCTTTTAAATAATAAAGAAGAAATACATATGAAAAACAGAGGTATAACGCGTTTACAAGAGAGAAACAACACCAATTTTCCTGACACATGAATCCTAGAATGATCTTCTATATTAATGAAATGATCTCTTTTAGCTCAGTGAACAAATTTACATCAAAGTATGCTTTCTTGATACAAGTCCCAACATTTTTACTTCTATTTATGAAGTACTTATACAAAACTTATCAAGATATCTTGCTTTGGAATATTAAGATTGTTTACAAAATATATTAAAACTAGATTACAAAAGTAGTATAGAAATGTAGGCAACTAAAACTATTGTAGTCCTCTTGCACTATCTTCGAGGATTGTTGGTGATGATTCGGCTTGAAAAAGTGTTGCTTTACTGTTGATGGTGATTTTTTTTTTACCCAAGTAATTGGAAAAATTTGTCCCATTTTTCTTCATCTGGAGTGGAGAATTTAACTAGCTTCATGTAGGTTTCATCCACCTCGATGTACTTTTGAAAAGTAGTTTTGCTAATGACTAAATCCTTTATCTCATGTTTGATAAGAAATTCGAAATCCAAAGCTTCCATGAAGGTTTTTCATGTGATGCTTCCTTTGATGGTGGAAAACTTTCACTTCTCCCTACCTATGGTATATAACTTATGGTGATAATCATATATCTTGATCAACTTATCTCCTATTCCTATAAAACATGGAAACCCCTTCTGATTTAGTACATTGAATTTCCTGTGAAACTTCTTAATGTTGGCCTCTAAATTGTGGCACTTCTTCTCAAATGGTAGCATCAAGTTCCTTTTTGTAAGGACCCTCCTCACCTCCAAAATTGTCTCTGCCTTGTCTACAATCTCAAACTCCTCCAATTCTTCTTTGGTCTTCAAATTCAAAATCCTGATTAAAGCAGTGGCTTCACCTGGCTTGTGTCATAAATCATATTTCACCTCCTCAATAAACTCTTTATATCTTTGTACTAATTCTTCATGCTCAAAAATAATCTTAATAGATTGTCATATTTAAGTCATGGCCTCATCTATTTCTATCCAAATACTTTCTTTTTCTTGTGCCAGTGTTTGTGCCATTGCAGACTCATTTTTCAATTGCTTAATTTTCTAGGTTAATCTATGAGTCTTTTGCAGCTCTGTTAGGTACACATTGTCAATTTTCAACTTATGCTCCTAGATATTATTTAGCTAAGATTTCAGCTTCTCAATTTCCTATCCTCTGATAGAAAGGTCCTCCATTGCTCTAACTAGTTCTCCTGAAGAATCTGTAGATTGTGCCTCAACTATGATGGCTGCTAAAGTGGATGCCCCTACTGCTGATGCAGATGCAATAGGAACTACTATGAGTGCAATGGCTGCCAACTTTGTTGATTGTTCTCTCTCCTTTAGCAATTTCTCCATCTCAATCTCCATTAACTTGATCTATCCACTTTGTTCAATAATAATTTTGAACATATCTTCCTTTTCTTTCTCTAACTACCCAACTTCTTTTGTTTGTGGGTATTCAGTGGATGGAAGCTTGAGCTACTTATTGAGTGTTTCAATGTCAATGTTCTTCCTTCTAATGATTTCTTTTGCAGCTTTCACATTGTTGGGATAATATCTTAGTTTAATTACTAGATATTGTAGTTTGAGTTGGGACTAAATATTTTTTACCATAGCTTGCAGCCTAGAAGCTTCCATTGCTGAAGTTGTCAAGGTCGAATACAAAATTTCCCCTATTTTCTTATGCAAGTCTATTTGATCATTTTTAATGAATTTGGTCAACATTGAAGTAAAAGATGGATTTCTTGTAATATTTTGGATTTTTAGGGAAAGGAACTTCAGCTTAGAGGAAGGCTATCTACATTTTTCCTTTCTCTGTGTCAAAGGCAGAGAGTAGCCTATGCTGTGAGGATGTTTTCTACTTCCAAAACTGTGTATAATTTGTAGCTTTAAACATCTCATTTTTCTTCTTAATCTCTTTATACTTGGCAAATATATTTGGTTCAGCTTGGTCATGAACCAATTCCCCTGATTGAGAGGTATCTAGTGGATCTTGTGAGGCCAATGAGGATGGAGATCCTATAAAAATATCTTCATTTCTGCTTGAAGTATGGGGTCCTGTCAATACTGTAGTGAACTATACATTTTCCTCTTGAAAGGTTTCTTCTATTGGACTAGTCCTTTGCCTCTTCTTGTAAATTTGAAACTCTTTCTCCTAGATTTCTATGACTGCAAGGGAAACATCTTCCCTTGGCCTCTTTTCCTGCTTCTCCTATGGTGTTGCAGTCTATGCTGTTGTTGTGGATAGTACCCATTCTTCTGCCTCCTACAAAGTGTTTTCCAACCATTGATCTTGGTTCATGTATCTTTCAATCTCTGGCCTAAGAGCGTGAGTGTAGGGAGTAGTTTTATTTTCTACTCTTATCTTTGAAATTACTCCCAAGGGGTCATATGACCAGGTGAAGTTGAGTTTGAAGTTCAACTGCTTGAGGATAATTTCTTCTTCTTTGGCTGTTGTTTAGTCATGCAGATAAAAGGGCCAACCTATGTTTTTATTTTAAATTGAGATTTCTTCTTGGCTGCCACAAAGTGAAACTCATCCATGTTAATCATCTGTCTGATATACTCTAGTGAGAAAATTCTCATTGGGACAAACTTGGGCAACATGTATGGTGGAAATTCACACCCATACACTCTGATTTCTATGTAATTTTGGTACATGTACCAGTCACCTATTTTAGTTTGCTCACTGAGATGAAGAAATATTTTTATCTCAGGTCCTATCCTTGGCTCAACATTACTATTCAATATGCAAGAGACTGTATATAAGAATTGGTCAACATACTCACTGAAGGTAAATTCATTGGAATGCTTCCTTACCAAGGAAGTCCAGTGAATTACATATTGGGCATTTCCTTGATAATCCAATTTCTACAATGGAAACTGAAACCCGTCTGCGAGATGTTATAAAAATAAATAGACTAGAACTGAAGCATATTTAAAGGTTCCCTCTATAGAAAAATTTAGGAATTGCTCATGGATGGCATCTGCTAGAAACTCACTGTAGTTGAAGATGATTGAGGGATTCTCACCTGTTGAGAAGACTAACAAAAACATATGTTGGCTTCATCAACCCACTAATCGGATTCATAACTCAGTAAAAAATAAATAATGGATATAATCTATTTTATCATCTCAGGGAACATGGAGGATGAATATGGGGGATTTTTCTTAGGAAATTGAGCATCCTCAGGGAGAAATGTTTCAAATATCTTTGCTCTGTGTGGGAAAGTGAGGTTCTTGTAGAGTTCCATGAGGGAATCTATTGAAAAAGGTTTCAGAGGGGAAGAGTTTTGAATTTGGAGCATTTGGGAAATAGAATCAGAGGTAATAGTGAGAATGATATGATTGTTTTGGGCCATAATTTCCCTCTAACTAGGAATGTACCAGAAGTGGCACCATGAAATGAATTCAAGGAAATGGTAGGTCTGAGGGAAAATGGATTGGGGTAGGGAGGAGTCCCATAAACCCAATTCATCACTAAGATCAATACATTTCTGTTTTAACCAATCGTGGAGTTCATAGAGGTCAAACTCACAACTAGTTTCAAGGACTTTATACTCTTGGTGCACCAGGGGCTAGTGGTCCAATCAATTATAAGGGGTAGAAGGGATTTTTCTTCTGTAGATTTATATTTTCATTTAGGAACCATGCTGAAAAGGAAAGAACAGGAAATTTGGGATTATCAGGGAATCAGCTGGATGAAAACTGGTGTGTGGGTAGAGTGGTAATTTGCTTGTTGATTGATTGATGTGATAGGTTTTGGTCTACTAACTAGGCATTGTAACAGTTCTGGTCTCTCGATGTCTTAGAACAACAATGGAAAATGCCAATAGAATAGGTTTTAACTTAATTTATAAACGAACTTTCTTATCGTTGTGATTAGGCCACTTAACTAGAGTGGTTTCATTGAGTTGGGAACGGTTACATGATGGGTTCAACGGAGGTGCCACTTGGCAGGGATGAATTGACGTGGAGAGGGAATGGATGTGACAGCAATGGGAGAGGAGTGGATGGGGCATGCCATGCGGTAGAATTATATTGTAGTAGAGTGTGGACCAGAGTCACCACTTGGCAGAAGAGGAATGGAGTGGGAAGGGATGAGTCAACAATCATATTAAGAGGGAGGCGGAAAAGTGGATTTCAGGGGGGGGGGAGGTAAGTTGTTTTTGTTGCAAAAGTTGTAAGCGAGGAAAATTCTTTTTGAACCCCCCAACCCCTTGGTTAACTATCAGAGGGGCGGGGGGTGTTCTAAAGTCATCATCCACCATTGATCTGGGCAGGTGAGATCGCGACCACTCATTGGTGCCCGAACTTTATTACAAAATGCAAATGTGTCACATCACAAAAACTTTAATGAACTACTATAACCATGATATATACAATGTGATTACACTATTAAATTAACTTTATTAAACACTAATTTTGACCACGATTACACTATGTGGTCAAATATTTAAACTTAACTAAACTTACTTTATTCACCAAGTCTAATCACACTTAAATGGTGTGATTAAACAATTAATCCTACTTATTTATTTAACTCTAATGTGGCATTTAGACTAGCTACACATTATTTTAACTTTCTAAATGTATTTCTCATGCATATTTTTTTATTTTTTGAATGAAGTGGCATTTGAATTTTCTCACTTATTGGGGGTATTTTCATTTTTTTATATTTTTTATTTCTTTGATTTTTTCACATATATATTTTTTCTTTTGTATCCCATTTCTTTTATTTTATTTTATTTTTATTTTTCTTTTTCCTATTTTTCTTTTTCTTGGAAATAATTTACAAAATAAAACATTATTTACAATATCTCATATAAAAATCAACAGATAATCATCAATTGATCCTATAAATTATAGGACCCTAACAGTGGCTCCAATGGAGATGGCATCCTCCTTGTGAGGTGTCAAGAATGTTGTAGATCAGTAGCCTTTATCCATTGGGAAAGTTGTCCTTATTCTGTACTTGAACTGATTTAATTGTTGTTATTCTTAAATATGGGCAACAAATCACTAGAAGCTTAGGGCCTTCTCTTTGGGCTTCAATTCTTGATGTTAGCCACCCTCTCTCTTGTAGTAGAATAGTAAAATGATATTTACAATGATTCTAAATGAAAACTGATATATTATTGAGGAAAGTAGTGTTTGAGAAGTCTTCCATTGATAGGTTCACCTGACAGTCCTTCTCCAGTCAAGTATTTCAACAAGAATGCATTGTTACCTCTAAAAGTCTCAATTTTATAGGGCCTTTTCCATAGACTGTCTTATTTACCATGCTTACCTTTGTCTTCATTCCTTGAGTCCCATTTTAACACAACATCATCTATTTGGAAGTCATTGACTTTTGTCCTTCTATCATGGATCTTCTTAATTTTATCCTGAATGAGTTGAGTTTTGTTGTAGACCTGCTTCCTGGACTACTGCAACTGTATGGTCTAATTGATCCTTCTCTCTAAATAATTTGTTTCCACTTGTGATTACTGTGGTAATTTTAGCACATGGATTCCAAGGGAAGTAGGAAAAATTGCATCTACTCCATATACTAATTGAAATGGAGACATCCCAATATATTTCTTAGTGCTAATTTTGTTAGCCCAGAGGGAATTAATCAACTTCTTATGCCAGGATTTTTTATTTTCCTGCAATATTTTTTTGATGATGTTGACTAGACTCTTATTAGAAGACTCAGCTAACCCATTCCCTTGTGGATAATAGGCAGTAGAGTGTCCTAATTTTATATTATACTTATGGAAAAAATCAATCATTCTCTTTGATTTGAACGCAACAACATTATCAGTGATGATCTTATGTGGACATCCAAACCTAGACAAAATATTACCTTCTAAAAACTGAATGATTATAGTGTCTGTTGCCTGTCTAGTTGGAATATCCTCAATCCACTTGGTGAAGTAGTTAGTGGTTATCAAGATCCATCTATCTTGACCTAAAGAGATTGGATGTCTTTCCCCAATAAAATCTAGACACCATTGTTGAAAGGGAACCTCAATTGAAATGGGTTTCAAAGGTAGAGGAAAAAACTTTCTCTTTCCTTCAAAGATTTGGCACTGGTGTCATGTGGTAACTTTCTTATGCACATTTAAAAACTAGGTAGGCCAGTAAAAACTAGCCCTTGGGATTTTGTTGCTTTTGTTCTTCCAGTATAAATGTCCTCCACAGTCTCCTTGATGAAATTCTTCCATGACCCTATCAGCTTCATCCTTCAACAAACAATTTAGCAAAATACCTCCAACATATTTCCAATATACAATCTGATCTAAAATGCATAATTTCATAGCTTTCAACTTGAGAAACCTAGCTTTTGTCTTTGTTAAACCAAGAGGAGATTGTAAATTTTGTAATACAAAGATAATATCTACATACCAAGGAGAGGTAGCAAAGGCTTCTGATACCCATGGAGTCACCAACTCTTCTTGTTCATCAAGTGCAACTATAAAATTAATATCTAGTACATGAAAATTGGACTCAACCATTAGCTTAGCCAATCCCTGACCTTTGATGAGCTTGGTAGGTCTTATCTCAATGTCATATTCTAGGATAATTGCAATCCATTTGCCTCTTCTCCCATCTGGGTCAGTTTTTGTAAGGATATCTTTTACCACAACACTTGGAACAAATGCAATGATATGGGAATGTAGGATGTACACTCTAAAGTCTTTCAATGCCTTCACCAAAGAAAAGGATTTTTTCTCCATGATATTATACTTTAATGAGGCATCCCTTAAAGATCTCCTAAAGAAAGCTATAGGTTGTTCATGTCCTTCACTATTTTTTTGTAACAAGACAACTGCAATAGTATGTTCATATGCAAAAGAAAAAATCATAAAATCCTTGGTAAAGTTAGGGCTAATTAAAACAAGAGTAGTGGTTAAAGATAACTTTACTTCACTAAATATTTCTTTCCTTCAGTATTCGATTTTATTTCAATATCTTTCTTTAGCATGTTTGGAATGGCTCTTAAGATATAGACTAGATTTGGAATAAATTTCATGAGGAAATTTATCCTACCTATGAAGGATTAAATTTCTTTCTCGTTTATGGGAGGGTCAATTTTCGATATGGCTTAGACTATTGAGGATATATATTTATACCTTCATTTAAAATAATATGACCTAGATTTTTTGTCTCCTCTAATCTAGAAAGAGTTTTCTTGGAGTTCAAGGAGATACCATATTTTCTGCATTTTTCAAAAAAAAATCTCAAGTGTAGCAAGTGCTCTTCATATGTCTTTGAAAATGCAGTAATATCATCTAGGTAAATTACAATGAACCTATCTTTCTCATCAGCAAATGGAAAATCCATTGCTCTATGAAAAGTGGCTCCTACATTCATAAGGCCAAAGGGCATTTTTATATGCATAAAATTCCCCCAAGGTGTAGTATAAGTTGTTTTGTGTTGATCATCAGGATGAACCAAAATCTGGTTGTATCCTGAGAAACCATATAGAAAAGAAATTCTACTTGAACCAACTATTTTTTTCAAGATGTGATCCATTTTAGGCAGAGGGTAGTTGTCCTTGAGAGATACTTTGTTTAGATTCCTAAAATCTACATAAAGCCTTATTTCTTGTGTTTTCTTTCTTGTAGGTACTAGATTAGAGACCCATTTTGAAAATCTTATAGGTACAATGATTTTTGCATCAAAACGTTTTTTGACTTCTTTTTCTATCAAAGGTAATAAGACTAGATTCACTCTTCTCAATTTCTTTTTGAAGGGTTTTGATCTTCGTTGATGGGAATGGTATGTTGTATGATAATAGTATCATATGATTTTAAATCTTCATAGCTCCAAGAAAACACATCAGAAAATTCTTTAAAGAGTTCAATGTATTTTTGTTTTTTTTTAGGAGGTAAGGATTTAGACAACTTCACAATTTTAGGACTCCCTTCAATTCCTATATTGCAGTCCTACATGTCAACTCCTACTGGTTCTATTTTTGGCTTCTTGGCTACATCGTTGAAATCAAAAAGCTCTTCCAATGGCACCAATCCTCTTGGAAGCACATTGTCTTTTAGTTGTAGAACCTCAAGTTCTTCTAGATTGTCATCAGTTTCATTTAACACTATTTCCTTTTTATTCTCATCTACATCATTATCTGTGTCAATATGTACACACTCAAATTCATCTTTTAATTGTAAAAAAAATTCTACTTGTTTATCACTTCCAAAAACTTACCAATATCTTACATTGTTTGGGACAACTGGCCTATGTTTTATCTCGACCTCATATTTTATGTTAGGATGGAATGGAACCTTACAAGTACTGGCTGAAATAGCTAAAGCATCAGCTAAAATATTATGGCCTTAAGGAATAAGAGACAACTGATATTTAGGAAAATATTGAAGAAAACCTATAACTGCATTTATGTAGGGTCTTAATATATGGTGTTTGGCTGAGTACTCACCTTTAATCTGGTTAATGATGAGTTCTAAATCCCCATGCATAGAAATTATTTTTTCCCCTAACCTCTTTAAAAGTTGCAGTCTTAAGATTAATGCTTCATATTTAGATATATTGTTTGTACATTGAAAATTTAGCTTGTAAGAATGTCCCTTAGCTATCCCTGTTTGTGAGTTTAAAATCCAAACACCTGCTCTTTCTCCTTCCTTTCTTACATCCCCATCAAAGTCCATGTTCCATAGGGATTCACCCTCTTCCTCTAGTTTTTCAGGTTCTAATTTCATTTCCTTTGTCTTGCTCAATTTAGCTTCTAAGTGTGAAACTTCCTCCTCTACAGATTCATCATTATGCAAAATAAAGGAGTCTAAATTTGAATGCACATAGTACAGGGGGTAATTGTTTGGTTTTTCTTGGCTATCATTAATGTCTCCCCGTATAATATTCTTTGTTGACCAAAAACAAGAATGGTAGCATAGGTCATATCCATTTGCAAAGTACCCTGTAACTTTGCTCCCCAAGATCTTGATAGTAACATTCCATACTTAGGAGGTATTTCTGCTACTACAGTGTCCTTACTTAACTCTTTGCTACGATTTGGGCCAAAGTGACATATAGATCTTTGATAATACCTAAGAATATTACCTTACTCTAACCAAAATAATATAAGTCTTTGTAAGGTCTTGTGATGTCTAAACCCAATTTTTACATGATGGCTCTGGGCATCAGATTGTGAGAAGCACCAGAGTAGAATTGCATTGTGAAAAATCTTATCATGAATGTTTAAACTAATGTAGAAAGGTGGCATGGTTCCATTCTAATATTTTCCTTCAACTTCAGGTCCAAATAATAATTTAGGTTGGTCATCAGTCAGGTTTACTGTGTTTGTTCCTTCCCCTATTTTCAGGGCCTTCATAACTTGGGATCTATATGCATTTTTATTGATTAGTTCTTTTAAAGGAACTGAAATTTTTAATTTAGCCAACTCATTCTCAATGTTGAAAGAGGCTTGAGGTTTTTCCATTTCTTTTGTATTCAGATCCTGTTTTTTAGGTGGCTCCTTTTGAGAGTCATCCTTTGACTGGCTAGTGGAAGGGGCATCATTCTGAGTTTGGCCGAGAGGATTTCCAGTAGTCTTTTTTATTATTAAATTGTATTTATTATGTACTTCAATTATAACATTTTGGTATCCTTGTTTATACTCATCTGACTTTGAAGGGATGGCTTCTAGTTGTGAGAGCAAGAATGGATCTTGCTCTTCTTTGGTTAAGAAAATATGATCTATTTCACTTTCTCCAAATAAATTAATCTGGTTTTCTTTAGGATCCTCTATTAACTTAATTTCTTCATCAATATAGTTTTCTTGGAAGGGAGACCTAATCTGTTGTTGATCATTGGGGCCTCTTTTCTCTCTTTGTTTGATTTGGGGTGGATTCCTCCTAAGGTTTAGATTTCTATTTTGAGGGCCAACTTGATTATCTTTCAGAGTAGTTCTATCACTCAATATCATTCTCACCACCATTCTTTCCATATACCTAAATACGTTATCCAACTTAGCATGAGATGAAGAAGAAGCAGGTTCCTCTTTAATAGAGACTCTCCTTTTGGCCTTTAGCCTAGCTCTTTTTCCTAACAAATTATCTTCTACACTAGCAGCATTTCTATGCATTTCCTCAAGGGTAGAAAGAATTATTTCCCTAGGTTGGTAAGACATGTGTGGATAAAATCCATATGGGAATTTGATCACAACTAGTCCTAGTGGGGGTTTTATGGAAGTTGTGATAGATTTGTAAATTTTATTGAATCTAGCACAATGGTCTAGGACTATTTCACCAGAGGATCTTTTGATACTCTCATACTCAGCTAATATTTGAAGAGGGTTTTTCTTTACTTCCCATATTGCAAGGAAATTCTAATGAAATTGTGTGAGATCGGTGATAGAGTTAGATTGCAAATGATTTAAACCATTTTTTAACTTCCCCTGTTAAACTTTGTGCAAACAATCTCATTTTTACATCATCCTCATCAATTTCCTATAAATCCAAATAGTCATTCATCCTATCTACATGTTGTTGAGCAAGGATTGGCCCTATGCTATTGAATTGAGGTATTCTACTATGGTAATCTTATGGCATGGCATTGACCTGCCCAAGTAAAACTAGGGGGGGCATACTGTTGTTTAGGTAAATCCTCTTTGTAGACAGAGATGATCCCTCTAGCCCAATGAGTGGGTCTAGCAACAAACGAGACAATCTACAAGACACTTTCCTAAATTACAATTGAAATGAGAGAAGTGGAAGGAGACCTACCTCACTTTGATGCTACAATGCACTCCTTTGTTGAAGATCTTGATCGCTTGCTCCTCAAGCTCAGTCCTTACTGCTCATGACATTTTAATACCTACACAAGAGGCCAAAGACACAACAAAGAATAAAAGTGAAACAAGAATAATAAAATGTAATCCACTTAACAAATCAAGGAGTATTAAGATAAATGAAGCATTGACACAAGCATTTATGGAAAGTGAACCAGTAGTTGTATATATTAATAAAAAAATAGGAAGCGTACAACCCAAGCCTTGATGTTAGTAGCCCTCCTTGAGTGAATGTCCAATTCCAAGCTCAAGCTCTCCAAGCACTCCTTCTCCAAGCTAAAGTGAATAGCATGTAGGCACTATCTCAGCATAAGGGTGCAAATACTCAGAGACCAACCATTTGGAAATGGAGGAGCATGAATATATAGGTAGGGAGAAGGAGTTAGGATCTCACCAAAGATAGGGCAAGGTCCTCATCTTGTGGAGGAAGCTCATAGGGATAAGATCAAAGTGTAATATTGGGATAATTTTACCACATACACAAAAAACATCATTCAGATCGTCGTTATGAAAGCCTCTAGATCATGAAGCTTCTCCTCCTTTTTGGGAAAACTTTCCTTTTAGGGATCAGAGTGAGTATCTAGGCCAAAACTTTGTTGGAAGTGTGAGGCTCATATGGTGTAACCTGCCATCAGCATGAGTTGGCAGTGTCACAATCACGTTAGCTCAGAAATTAGGGTTTTGAGCTCATTTTCTTAGGGAAGGCTCAATGCATGTTTTCATTAGTTATTTAGGGAGGATCTAGGCTGCATATCAGGATGGGTACACTACATAGTTGTCAAGCATTTGGTACTCCGTGGTATGAAATAGGGAAGTGCAAGGAGTGTGACAAAATACTCTATAATAGATGCCCCCCTAAAGCATGAAGGCAGAACAAGGAGTGACAGCTGAGATTCTTTATGAGCTATTGCAAGGACTAGAACAAACACCTCCAGGAAACCTGCAAATCAAGGACGCATATACATATAAATATCTGATATGTCTATTATATATATCAAAACATGAATCCACGGTATGGACAAAACCATCCGGATAGAAAGGACCATGTGAAAATATCCATAGTGTGGGCATAGCCATTCGAATGAAAAGGATCGTCTGGAAGTCTAAGATCCACGATATGGACATAGCCACCCAAGATAGAAGGATAATCATCATCATAGATATAAGGTCCCACGGTATCATCACATCCATCTGTATAGAGGAAACATGAATACAATCATGAATAATACATAACTCCGCGTAGCCTGAGTCATATCAGATAAAACTCAAGGTCTTGCACTCCATCCCAACTCGATCAAAGTATGAATTCCAACATGTGAATGAATGTGTCAAAGTCGAACATGCTAGAAAACCACCTGATTACTAGCCAATGATGTGAAATGTTAACAGGAACGAGATAAACCACCAATAATGAAAATGGCTCTCAAGGTACAAAAATAAAATTTGTGAATGTGAAAATGAAGTTGAATTTGAACACTCATGGAATCATCCAATCGAAGGCCAATGATGAAAACTTGTTGTCGAATATAAAGAACTTGCCATTAAGGCATGCAAGCTCTAAGGTACTGAAAGGGAGTTTCTAAGTCATCTTCCTCGATAATGAGTTGAAGTTGACAGGAAATGACCCGTCGAAGGAGGGCCATAATGATTCCCTCATCATTGACATGAAATAAGGAATAAAGTGGAATAAGTGAGTATGATCTAAGACTGTGGAAGATGGTGAGACAATGTATAGGTAGTAGACTGCAAATAGGACTTCTCTTGAACATATCAGCAACACGACTCCAGAATGTGGCAGAATTTGACTCAACATAAGACCAAGGGTCATGAAAATGAAGTGGAATAGTCATATGAGAGGAAAAATGGATCACCCAAACCCTAGAGGACAAGTGACTAAGTGAGGATATCCCAAACCCGACACGAGAAACAGATAAGTGTCATGTTCAAGAGTGACATGCTGCCTATACAAGAGATGTTTCACTTTCACTTTTCCCCACTTTTTCTAGTGAGTACCCCAATTATTTTTAATCACAAGCTTGAATAACATATTCTTGTTGTATAAGTTCATTCTTCGAATGAATCCATCTTAGTAAGTTTTACGATACCTAGGAAGAAGAAACTCAGTGTCATCATGGTGACAAGTCTTTCATCATTTTAATATTTTATGAGACCAACGGAAGAGTGACTCAATATCTTTTTCATATTTAAAGAGTTTGAAAAATAGACTAAAGAGAAAAATCCATCAAGTCCCTTTTCGTAACTTGTCTCTCGAACCCAAAAACATAGAAAACAATATTTGAGAGAACCTCTTGACCATGTTGACCAAGGTATTCCTTTTTCGTAAATAGTCAATCCAAACCCAAAAAAGGGGTAAACTTATACTGAGACAATGTCAATTCATTTAATTTAACGAGTTTGAAATACAAGTACTCGATGATCTTTTCATCTTTCAAGAGTCAGAAAAGAGCTTAAAGATGACTCCAGGAGGTTCCTTTTTCATTTATTTTTAAGAAGTCCAAAAAAGAGATAAAATGAAACTTGTTGAATTGGTCAATAATGAGCACGGTTACCACCAAAAGATCATGTAATTGCACAAAGACAACCACACATCATTGATATCGAGAAAATAATAAAATATTGATAAAAATGTATTTGAAAACTTATAAATAGGCAAAAAGTAAAAAACATTTTACCATTTCACCTTGTGTGATTTGGAGAGTGCATTTTACCATATTTTCTATGATTCTTCGGGCAAGCGGTGTGGAATATCCAGGGAACCATTTCGGGAACCATTAGTTGCAAGTAAGAGCTCTTCCTTTTCTCTTGCTTTTCATATCATTTTTTTGCCATTTCATATAAGTTTTGATTTCTTAAGAGGAGGATTTTTGTTTTTATTATCGTGGGACATTAGCACGAGTCTAATCATCAGATGTGTGTTGATCAGCCCATATCCCAAAATACTCTCACACTGCCAGCACAAAAAAAAATTGAACAGTCGCGCTGAGCACAGAGTGAAAAATAAAACGAGAAATCCTCTTTCTTAATCGGTTTTTTCAAAATTTTGATCCATTGAAAGGCTTCTAAATATTTTTTATGGATTATTTGCAAGAGATTTCAATGGATATGGCCATCGAATGGAAAGAGAGAGGCCACGAGGATGAACACCACCAAGCTTCCCAAAGTGAAGCATGTGTTGACACTTTGAGTGAGTGTGGGTTGCTTAAGTTCTTTCAGACCCAAGACTTAGAGCTCAGAATGAGCTGCTAGAATATCTCATAGGATTATGGGATGTTGGTCGCTAGATCTTTATCATTGGAGATCAAGAACTAGAACTAGAGCTATTTGACATCTACTTAATCACTGGACTATCTAGGAGAGGATAGATGGTCCATCTCTTAGGAGATCATACTAGAGGAGAGAGCACTAATACCATGATCATAAGGCATTGCTCGAGTGCAGAAATAACCATGAGTGGAAAGGTTAAGATAGAAACCATCAACAACCTACCCTTGAGGACTATTCTCCACACCATGGCCTATATTACTGGAGATCAAGCGTTGCATGAGGGAACGATATCTCAGTTCCAATAAATAATGGACTGTCTTACTCCAACAATATTTAACCGGTGCGAAGGATTGTTGTTTAACATGAAAATATAGTTGACCAAGTGCAAAACAGGTCGTTTGAAGTAGTTTGGGTTTGGACCGATCTTAGTCACATTCTTCTTGGAGAGTGTGCCTCTATTTCGGTACTAGTGGGTAGAGGTGGATGACCCAGCACTGAGAGATCTGAGGTTACTCAGATGGAGTGAGATTATGCCTTGAGGTGGAGGAGGTCAACAAATGCATTTCCCTCCATCATTCTTTGGTTGGTTACACCAACAGTTGATCGTGGTAGATGAATATGCGTATGTGGGCACATAATTAAGAGGAGACCCAGATCTTCCTCTACCACCTTTTGCAAAATGAACCGATGCAAGTAAAAACCTGTTTTTTGGAATTTTTCAAGTCTTATGATTTTTTTTTAAATTGGATTTGAGAGTTTACTTATGATAATTTTGCAAATGTGGGACCGACAAGACCTCCCAAAATCTCTTTGATAGATCGGCAAGTAGCATGCCCAATAGATGAAGAGGCTCTGTACCAGAAGGAGCAAATATTATAGTGGAGATGGAGTGAAATCTGGAAGTCCTTACTCGGGGAATTCCAGAGTATGCTACTATAGATGACGTGTCGTTGTAGTACTAGAAGCACACAGTAGGAGTATCTGCGAGACTGCGTCAGTTGCTAGGCCAAGTGATTAGAGTTTTCTCATGCTATCATGAGCATGATGTGGGTGGAGAGCCTATTCCTAGTCGTGTTATCTGGACTGTTGTAGGCTTTTAAAACCATGTGTCTCAGAACACTATTTTTTGAGATTTTGACATAACAAACTTTGACAAACTCGATATATATATATATATAGATATATATATACACATATTCATGTTTCTATTGTCTACTTATGTGTTTATATATCATCATGATGAGTTCAGTTTTTTACAAGTGATGCAAATATCTATCTAAAACATAATTTGCCAATGCATCCGTTAACATATTCAAATATTGTAGAATGTGTTGATATGTAGTGTAATCAAAGTTTCTTTCTAGTAATCGAACACGTAGATACATGCGCAAAATTTGTGGATTTCTTACTGAATAATGACCATTTAATTGTATCACAACGAGTTGTGAATCTAACTTAACAACCAAATTTCTGATTTCGAGAGAAACATCTTCTGATAACAATTTAATAACTGCACTGTACTCGACAATATTATTAGTTGTTCATCCCAAGAAAATACCTTGTAAATTGATCAAATCGCCATTAGGGGTGAAGAGTGCTCAAGCTATGGAAGATAAGTTTCGTGTGCTATGACAAGCACCATTAGCAAAACCAACATAATGGTTTGATGACATCTACAAACTGAGTGGAACACAAGGTAAGTAGAGGAAACATGTCTGTAAAGCAAACAATCGCACCAAAAAATCAAAATGCACACTAACAAATTCACACACACTAATGTACAAAAGTGATTATACGAAAATCACGCATAATAATTTTTCATATAAAGGGTGTTGCAGGGTTGTGCTAACACATTACCTTCGTAGTCAACCAACTCATTGGCACCTTTTTTCAAAACGCGATTAACAATGTATGGCCCATGCCACACAGGTTTTAACTTCCTGGCTCCCAACTTCTCATTGGCTTGGTCATACAACAAGACCAAGTCATCTTTAACGAAAAATCGTGGAGAAAGAGTTTGATCATAATGAGATTTAACTCACTTTTTCTGTGTTTCAATAACCATCACAACAATACAATGGGCTTCATCAAGCCTCTTGAGATAAAGTAAAGTCAGGTGAGGTATTGGGGAGTAATTCTATAGCTAGTTTTAACGAAGGAATCTCACACTCAATAGGTAGTGTCGCCTCTAAACCATATACCAATTGGAATGGAGTGAAACTAGTAGTTGTATTAATTGAGGTTTAGTAAGCCCAAAGATCCAAAACAACATGAGATGTCAGTATTTTTTATGCTTTCGAATAGTATGTTGAAGCATAGTAACTAATACTTTATTAACCGCTTCGACTTGGCCATTGGCCTATGGGTAGTAAGGAGTTGAGATGTCGTGACGAATACCCAGCTAAGTAGTAAGCTTTGCCATCATGTACTAATGAAAATGGGATCCGTGGTTAGTGACAATGGCTTGAGGGATGATCTTAAATCTTGGGAAAACTTTTTAATGCTATGCAATCTCCCTCATTAGTTAAAAATATGTTTAGGATCGTCTTATTTACCCAATTATTCAAGAGGTTTATGTGTCAAGTTTTATGTCTTTTATGTGAGTGATTTATGAGTTAATTAGCTGATTAAAAACACATGTACAGAAAATGAAATTGCAGAAAAAATACATAGAAAAATCATACACATAGCTGATAAAGGAGTTCACCCCATCCTCTTGGGCTACATCTCCTTGGACCTACTTCAATGGCTAGGCCCTCTTGGAATTATTTGGTCAAATATCTGATTACAAGCATTTTCTACACTCCAATGGCTTTGAAAAATGTAGCGTTGGTTTCAAAAGACCCAAAAACCCCAAAAATGACTATTCAATCTCTAAAAACTAACTCTGGTTGATCTAGGTTTGACCTCCTTCCTTGGTGGCCCTACACTTCATTGAAATTAGTTATAGAAAAATCACATGTATAAGTGCCCAAATGCCTCCAAAACCTATTCCATTTTCTTCAGAGCATCACAATCATCTAGGAATGACTATTCATTTTCCAAAATTGGTTGAAAACTGATTGATCTATGGCTTTCTCCAGTTTTACCTAGAAAACCTCCGCTAAAACTGGAGGAACTCCAATTAGTCCCACCAAATGTGGAGGCGGTTCCGGATTTGGTGGAATCTACCATATCCTCCACCAAACTTAATTGCAATTTAATTAACAGATAAGCTTGTTTAATTAAGCATAAACCTGTTTAGCACTAAGCGCTCCCACTAATCTGCTTAACCGCAAAATGTGACATTAACTGTTAAGGAGCAGTCACATGGGGAGTTGACCTGGAAGTTACATTAAATTGGAGGTTAGCACTTAAATGCTTGCAGTTTTGGTGGGTACCTGTCACATGTGGAGGTTTTTGCTCGCAATTAATTCCGGCGATTAACTCCATAACCATCAGCGCTTAAACTTTAACAACGCGCATTTGGCATTATATGTCAAGTCTTAAGGTTTGGTGTAGTGGTAAGTGTTGTGGCTTGTGGAGGGGAGGTCATGGGTTCAACCCCAACCTCCACCAAAATTTTTCCCAAAACACATTGTTGACCTTTGACCAGTCGGAGGGACACTTGGTGACCTTCGAGCTTGCCACGTGGCACCCTCTCATTGGTCCACACAAACCAATCAGATTCTGCCATATCACCAAACTGAAAAACCAACAACACTGAGACACTTGGCGAGCCCTCATTGGGTGTTGACCTCTTTGACTTGCCCACATCACCTGCACAGTCACCTGCCATGTTAGTAATACGGGATGTTGACTAGGCTATACCTGCAAAAATTTTTGTTGTTTGGTGAAAAAGTCAACAGGCTCTAACTTCCTCATACGAAATCCATTTTGAGTGAAACAAGTTGAATTGGGATTGTATCACTAACATGGACATGTTTGTTTAGCTTTTGGGTGAGTATAGAAACTTTCAGTTTTGAGCAAATTTGTGCCCCTGATCCAGACTCTGATCATTCCTTCCCTTTGACGGGCTTTTGGACCCACAAAAGCTGGTTATCTAATGAGAGCTAAACACTCTTCTCCTTCCCAAGTTCTATCAATTGATTCTACTTGAAAGGTCTCCATGACAACCACTTGGGTACACTAACATGCCTTGCATTACAAATGGATATGTCCCTCAACCACTGTTTTCCTATTGTTGCTGACCTAATCCAACACTTGCTAGACACTTGTTGGCTACAAAATACCTTTTTTGTACCACACCGATCCCTCAGTTCTTGGAAAACTAATACAATCTAATAGCCTTCCCACTAAGAATCTTAGCATCAACACATACAACGGTCTACAATGGTTGAAAAGCTTTGGCATCTTGTCCATTTTTGCTTCTAGCCTCTATCAATTTTAGTTCAACATGTTTCTCATGTCATTATTTGAGAATGAAGTCTAAGCATGAGCATCTTGCTCAAGAATGGACCTTCCAAAGTCCTGCGACGTCTTGTCACAAATACACCATTAACTAGAAAAACACATTATGCAAGAAATATAACTTGACAACCTCTTCCTCTCGCTTTGTCGAGTTGCATTTCTTCATGTAAAAATTATCAACTAAACACAAGTCGACAAACACCATCGACTAAACATAAGTCGAAAAAACATGCCTCTTCAAACAACTGACTTTCAAGTCAAGCATAAGCATGTACACAACTTGACGATTTACAACAAGAATTCCACATTCTCATGAAACAATTCGCCACATCTTCCTTTCACCTTTGGAGACAAAATCAACTCTTCCAAGTTAATATGACATACATGTGACAACAATCGACACAAGTCGACACTCATGCATGTGCAAATGATCAACATTCTCAAGTTGACAACATACATGTTAACAAAGAAATCGACCAACACATGTCAATCACTCATGCATGTTCAAGCACAATGAAACTAGCAACCATTCCACTGTTCACACACACACAAACTCTCATGCATGTATACAATTCTTCAACTCTCCCACAAGTACAAACACAAGTGTAAGAAGCCCAAAAACATGTATGGGTACATAAAGAGTTGAATTGACAAATTTGTTGCAAATGAAGTGAGTATCATACTCCACTTTCACACACCTTCCTCGAGAAAATATGATATTTGCATATTTTATCAAGAATGCATTCAAAATAAATCCACTCACATGCAAACTTGCAACCACAAATTGCCTTCTTGGATGCATTTAAGTGAGTCAAATAGAACTCCACTTTCTACATCTTGCATCCTACAAGTTGCAACATACTTTCAACAGAAAAGTAATGCATTCATAAGGCAAAGAAATGCATTTTTAAGGCAAAGAATTGCATCTATCAACAAAAGTAATGCAAGCCTTATTTGGATAAGAAATCAAACCACCTCTTACCAAACCATTTCAATGGTGATTCTTGTAGTTGGACATCATCTTATGAATCATCTTGACCCACATCAATTACAGAATCTCCTTTTCCATTCTTGCCAAAGTCTCTCTCCACGTTCTTCAAATGTTGTGGATGATTTGTTGGATACAAAGTCCAACATTTGTCTATGAGATGACCTTGCTTATCGCAATGAGTGCAAAACAATTGCATCTTCTTTGCAACATGGTTTCCATTATCCAATGGACCTCTAGTTTTGTGTTGCTTTTGCTTTGAAATTTTCCTGTATGTTTCCATTTTCTTCCAACATATTGAAACATTATGGTTATTCAAACCACAAAAAGAACATGTAAACTATCTCCAATTCTTATGTGAAGATTTACCATGTTTACCATAATCAAAAGAAACTTGATTAAAGGCAGATTTATACCTTTCACATTCACCTTTTTCACCTTCTTAAGGAGGTGAATTTGATGAGGTAGTGGCTCTCTTCGGAATACCAGCAATGGTTTCAATTACCTTAGAGCTTTCAACAACCTCTTGTTTTCCCTTTTCACTAATTTCATGCTTATAAGCATCTTCTTGCAAAGTGGGTATAAAATTTTTGCATTCTTCATGAAAAGAAACTTCACAAGCTTGAGGGTATGAGCATGTAATGAAATTCCATCTTGGAACACCTTCATGTGCCTCCTTGGCTTTGGAGCATTCTCCATCATGTTTTCCATAACCAAGACCCAAATACCTAAGCCTTTCCTCAACAACAATTAGCTCAACTATGCCTTGTGCATGTGTGCCTAACCCTATACCTTCATAGCCCATTTTCATCAATAATTTGGACCCTATTCCTTTAGATTGTCTTTCAAAAGCACCAAAACATTAATTTTGAGAGGAAATTGAAGATAAACTTGAATTTCATACCTCTTTTTCATGCACATACTTGGCTAGGGTTTCCTTGGCATTATGGAGTAAAATCTCTTGCTTCTCTTGCTTCTTATTCTTCATGGCCATCAAATGCTCTTGAAGTATAGTGTTCTCCTTCCTATCTTCAATCATCTCTTGCACCATATCTCTCATGATGATAAACTCCTGCAATATATCCTCATCAAAGAGTCTTGCTAGGGAAGATGGATTAGAAACATCACTTGTTGAAGCTGCCATCACAAGTGTAATGAATTAAAGAGCTTCACAACAATTCAAAAAGCTTCACAAACTTCTTTACTATGATTTGAAAACCAATCTCTCAATCTTGAGCTTCTCCTTGCTTTAGCTTGTACACACAAACTTGCACACAGTTAAATGATCCTTGCACAATTTCAAAACCAATAGCTAATTCTCTAGCTAACCTTGGCAAACCATCTTAGGGTTCAAATGAGCTAACAAGTGCTCTGATACCAACCTGATCTGAAATCTTGGGCAAACTTGTTAATGCTATGCAATCTCCCTCATCAGTTAAAAATATTTTTAGGATTGTCTCATTTACCTAGTTATGCAAGAGGTTTATGTGTCAAGTTTTATGTCTTTTATGTGAGTGATTTATGTGTTATGTATCTAATTAAAAGCACATGTACAACAAATAAAATTTTAGACAAAATACACATCAAAATCATACACACAACTGATAAAGGAGTTCACCCCATCCTCTTGGACCTCCTTCAATGGCTAGGCCCTCTTGGAATTATTTCATCAAACGTATGATTACAAGCATCTGCTACACTCCAATGGCTTTGAAAAATGTACCATTGGTTTCAGAAGACTCAAAAAACCAAAAAATGATTATTCAATCTCTAAAAATTGACTCTGGCTGATCTAGGCTTGACCTCCTTCCCTGGTGGCCCTAGGCTTCCTTGAACTTCCTCGTAGAAAAATCATGTGTAGAAGTGCCCACTAACTCTGCAACCTATTCCATTGTATTTATAGCATCGAAATCATCTAGGAATTACTATTCATTTTCCAAAATTGGTGGAAAATTGACTGATCTGTGACTTTCTGCAATTTTTCCTAGAAAACCTCCGCTAAAACTGGAGGAACTCCAGTTAGTCCCGCCAAATGTGGAGGCAGTTTTGGATTCGGTCAAATATGCCATATCCTCCACCAAACGTAACTATATTTTAATTAATTGATAAGCTTGTTTAATTAAGTATAAACCTATTTAGCACTAAGCACTCCCACTAATCCGCTTAGCCGCAAAATGCGACATTAATTATTAAGGAGAAGTCACATGGGGAGTTGACCTGGCGGTTACATTAAACTGGAGGTTAGCGCTTAACTACTTGTGGTTTTGGTGGGTACCTGTCACAGGTGGAGGTTTGTGCCAATAGTTAATTCTGGCGGTTAACTCCATAACCATTAGCACTTAAACTTTAACAACGCGCATTTGACATTATATGTCAAGTCTTAAGGTTTGGTGTTGTGGTAAGTGTTGTGGCCTGTGGAGGGGAGGTCATGGGTTCAACTCCAACCTCCACCAAGTCTTTTCCCAAAATTCATTGTTGACCTTTGACCAGTGGGAGGGACAAGTGGTGGCCTCTAGGCTTGCCATGTGGCACCCTCTTATTGGTCCACCAGAAACAATCAAATTCTACCATATCACCAAACTGAAAACCAACAACATAGAGACACTTGGTGAGCCCTCATTGGGCATTGACCTCTTTGAATTTCCCACGTCACCTACATAGTCACCTGCCACATCAGTAGTATGGACTGCTGACTCAGCAGTACCTGCAATTTTTTTTGTTTGTTTGGTGAAACAGTGAACGGGCTCTAACTTCCTCATACGAACTTTGTTTTGAGTGAAATGAGTTGCGTTGGGATCATATCACCAAGATAGACATGTCGTTCATATTTTGAGTGATTACAAACACTTTCATTTTTGAGAAAATTTTGGCCCCTAATCCAGATTATGATCAAGGGACACCAAAATAGGCTATGACATGGTTAAAGAGGAACTGAGTAACAGTTGTACCATCAATAGTATATGTGGGCATCGCCTTGACCCATTTACTAAAATAGTCGACGACGACGATGATATAGCCATGCCCCTTAGCCGAGCAAGGGTTACAGGTCATGAAATCAATTCTCCATTTAGCGAATGGGCCAACAATAACAACTGGGTGCAAGGGTGTTGGCGGGGCACGTTGATTACAGTTATATATCTAACATTCATGGCACTTTTGAACTACCAAAATGAAATATTTGAAGATAGAAGGACAGAAATCACCAGAGCAAAGGATCTTCTGAGCAGTGGCATAGCCTAACATGTGACCACCACATGCCCCAGAGTGGCAGTAATTTAGGATTCGTTCAGCTTCTTCAAGTGTTAAACATCTGTGAAGAATATAATCAACACTGACTCGGTACAACATATCACCAATAATCCGATAAGTTTGAGACCAATGTTGGATGCAGTGATCGTCATATCGAGACAACTCAGATAAAAAAGTCTGGGTTTAAAGATAAAATTTAATATTTCTGTACCATGGGTCAAGAGTACTGATGAGAAACAAGGTTTCATTAGGAATCTTCTCAGTAAAATGAGGGGAGGTGTTTGCAGAAGGAAGGGCGCAGATTAATTTAGAAAAACTAGTGATTTCTTTGATTTGGCAGCAGTAAACTCCAAATAAAACTCCTGTTTTACAATCCATTTAGAGTATTTTATCCCAAGCAATTGATGGGTAAGAATATAAGTCATGGGTTTATAGTTAGAAATCATTAAGGTCTTCCGTAGAAGAATATAATGGCAAAATCATTGGATAGCATGGACTGTTGCCAAGGTGAGTTTCTCGACATGAGAATATCGAGTTTCTGTGTCAAGGAGATTTCGACTCAAATAATAAACCACGTGTTCATTGTCATCATCATCGTCTTGGACTAGTACCATGGCAATGGTACTGTCAGTTGTGGCCAAGTACAGGAAATAATCGCGGTGGTAATCGGGGTGATGCAATAAAGGAACACTAATGAGTGTTTTCTTTAGAGAATCGAAATATTCTTGAGAGATTTCATCCCAAATGAATGGGACCCCCTTGTTAAGTAAACGAGTAAATCCCTTGGCAAGCTTAGCATAATTAGGGACAACAGGACGAAGAAAATTGGTCTTCCCTTGCAAACTTAGCAATTGGTCCAAGGATGAAGGAGGGGGAAGATTTACAATAGCCTCTACTTTCAGAGGATCTATTCAGATGCCTTCTTTGGACACAACAAAACCCAAGAGATGAACAGATTCGACATAGAACACACATTTATGGGGATTGAGATGAATATTATAGTGTCAAAAACATAGAAATATTGCTCAAAGGTGGTCTAAATGGTCACAACGCTTAGCAGAATGAGTTGGTAAGTCATCCAAGTAAGGCTTAATGATGTGTTTAATATCATGAAAGGAATATGACATCACTCTCTAGAAGGTAGCACCAACATTTTTGAGACCGAAAGGGAGATTTTTATAAGAAAAAGTCCCCCATGGATAGATGAAAGCAATTTTATGTTGATCAATGGGTACTATGTTAATCTTGTTTTAACCAGAAAAACCATGCATAAAAGAAAATATCTCACTCCCATTGCACTCATCAATGATCTAATCAATAAAGGGAGTGGGATAACAGTGTTTAGGACATGCACGGGTGATATCATGGTAATCAACATAAACTAGAATTATTCCTTGCTTTTTAGTGATGGGTAAAATATTGGAAACCCAATTTGTCAATGGGGGTGGGGTAAATAAAATCAACCTTGAGAAGTTTTTCAAGTTCTCCCTTAATAGCAATGACCTTTCTATGATGCACTGGATGGAGCCATTAATGAACGGGCTTCGCATTAGATAAGTTGGTATTTCATGCACCACTATAGCTAGATTGATACCAGGAATTTACTCATATAACCAAGCGAAGACATTGCAGAATTATTTAAAAAGGTCAACATAAACCCTGATCTCTTTCGGACAACAAGGAACCATGATTCGGGTATTCTTGACAATTCTAGGTTTAATGGAAATGTCGATTGGCATGGTAGCAGTAATATTTCCCATATTACCTTCAGATAGAAATTTGTGCACCAAAAAAGGTGTTTGAAGTGGATACATCAGGTTATGAGAAATAAAATTCTCAATACAGAAAGAAATATCACTAAGATTTGGAAGAAATGAGAAACAATGATGGGCATCATTCCAAGGAGTTTCGTCAAAAGACATAACTTCAACAATACTCTCGTCAGTGGGAAATATCTCGTTCAAGGGATTCAGAGAATACCAACAATGAAGCCAAGGAGATTGTGAATACATGTCTAGGTGCATACTAAGAATAGTATGACTTTCAGAAGTAGCTGCCAAAGCCGAAATAACTTCTTGATAAACTAGTTCTAAAGGACTTAGTGACATAGCGTCACCGAAAGAATCAACTTGATCTGGAGTAGGGATGATCCATGGATCACTTGAGTTTGATATCATGTTGACCGAGGTGACATGTGGAGGTGGGAGAGAAAAAGTTCCCATTAAAGCAGAATCTTTGAAAATACTTTCCCGCACACTCTCATAGGGAATATCTGTATTTCCAAGATATGGGACATTTCCATTTGAAGAACAGGAAGAGAAAAAATCCAATTGATGGAAAATGATGATTTTCCCTTCTTGAGGAAAAAAAAGCACACGGAACAAAGAGGAAACCACACAAAATATGGCATGAGTCGAACTTCGTCCAAGTAGAAGGTTGTAATTCAAATTTTCATCTATGACTTCTACTTCTTATTTGACAGTTTTCCCTTCCAAGGTGATGGGAAAACTTTTGAGAATACCATAAGGACGGGATCCTCTACCATTATAGGCTTCTAAGGTATTCAAAGATTGATTGAGAGGTGGAGAGCCGATGGCTTTCCAACATGAAATAGACATGATGCAGGTGGAAGCACCCTCATCAATGGTAGTACGATGAATCGTCTTTCCTTTTATAATGACTTGAATAAAAAATGCAATTTGATGGGGAAGACGAGGAAGGTGGTTTTCTAGATCGAAAGTGATCTAATTTGAATCGACAGGATAGATTCCTCATATAGCAGATAATAATGATTTCCGTTGTGTTGGACAATTTTGGAGAACTTCTAAGGCAAACATCGTTGAAGGCACTTGAGCCAAATCTTTGACAATACTGTAATGTTGAGCAACTCTAGCTTTCAAATTATAATATGACTTCCAAAGCACACCTTTAGGAGGCAGTCAGATGACAGATTAATTATTAGGTCTCTCGATATGAAGAGGACCAGAATTGGGTGGCATGGAAGTAGAAGGTGTATCAGTAGATTCCTTTTCCACCATCTACTTTTGAGGAGTTTGATAAACTTTCGACCTAATGGAAACAGAAATAGGCACTATTCCACTCATGTAACCCTGAGAACCTAAAGAGGCAGAGGATTGTGGTTGTTCTACCAATTGGGTATGTTATGATGGAAATGTCTCTTTCAGTACAGTCGACATCCCTTTCAATAAGTGACTAACCTCCACACAATGGGGACAATCCTTGGTATAGTGATATTCCTCACAAATGAGTGAAGGATATTTAGGCTTATGTTTGGAGACATAAACAATATATTTCTTAGGAGGATCCTATTTTGTGCTATCAAATTTTTCTTTACCATTACCCTTATTTTTACCCTTTGAGGCCTTGTCTACTGTGGTATACTGAATGGAATTAATGTCAAGGGTTTTACCAGGATTTGAAGAGGATTTCCAAGGAGAAGTGGATGCAGTATTCGAAACGAATTTTTGCTTCAAAGAAGCTTTATTGGAAGTTTTAGATACTAATCCAATAATACCATTGACAGGTGGTACGTCTGGAGACTTCAAAGATGTTGGATCCGAAGATGGCCTTGGAGCATCAGGAAAGATCTCATATAATGTGTCAGATTGGGAATATACCAAATATAAATATTGGGCACAGGCAATGGCTTGATCCTCAGTAACATGACCTCCCATTGCTATTTCTACAGCAATTTTGTTTAAGAACCATTTAGTTAACAACTCATCAGGTATTTCAAATTTGATGAGGTGACACGGACGTCTCCATTCATGGATGTGATCAGAGATGTGGGTAGAAGTATCCTATTTCAGAAATGTAAGCAAATGGGTACCAGTTTCATAACGAACTGGTAACTAGAAGTGAGTGAGGAAGGCCATGGCCAAAGAATTCAAGTCTGAATAGGTACCTCGAGGTAACTCTATGTACCATTTCGTGACAACACATGTCAAGGGTCGCTGAAAGAGACGTAGATGAATAGAGTCATCAACATAGGAATTGGAAGAACACCATAAGTGATAAGTCATCGCATGGGCCTAGGGGTCTTCTTTAGCTTTTCCTTTGAATTTTGGGCAATCGCTAGGAATTTTAGTGGGAAATGGAGGCCAGTAAGGCGAATGAAGTATTGGATCATTAGTGAGCCTTGAGGCATCTGGCAGTTCCAACGTCGCTAGAAATGGAAATTGTGGGTTGAAAGGCATCTAAGGCCTTTGATAAGGCCCAATTTGTGGATTCCATCCTTGTTGGTAAGGGATTTTCCTCCAAAGTGGTGGATTTTGTCCATAAGGGGCTTGATTTTCCCCCATTGAGGGATACCCTGACTATAAGGTGGATTCTGCCCCCACAAAGGTGGGTTCTATCCAGGGTAAGGCTAATACTGACCTGCCATAGGTCGTTGAGAACCATAAGGTGGATAAACATTTTGCACAGCATATGGATTATAAGGTTGTTGTTGAAACTACTAACCTTGGTGATAAAAGTGTTGGCCCCACTGCTGCAGGGGTTGACCTCATGGCTATAAGGTTTGACCCTATTGATATAAAGGTTGGTTTTCGTGTTGCAAGGGTTGACCTTGCTGCTGCAACTATTGACCTTGTGGATACAAGGGTTGATTTGGTTGTTGGAAAAACTGCATTTGTTGTAGCAAAGATTGTTGAAACTACTGCAAAGGTTGCCCCTGCTATTGCAAAGGTTCCCCCTGTTGCTATAATGTTTGTTGTTGAACAGTTCCTTGAGGAATTCCTTGTTGGTACTGATAAGTTCCAGTTGGGAATTTACCATATGCACTGGGAATAGGATTTTGACTAGGTTTCATATGAGTACCTACTTGTGGAATATAAGTTGGATTTTGAAGTGCTTGTGAACCATATGGAACATAGGACTATTGGTGAGGTATCTGGGCTGATAAGGTTGTTTATATTGGACACTACTTACTCTAGCCAGAATAGATGATCCAATGAGATTAGTAATACCACTAATAGTTTGACTCACTCCAACCATGTGAGGTTTTGATCCACTCACATGGGTTCCACTTGAGACAAGAGGGATATTTGGAGATTGCCCCCCATGCTATGAATGAGGTGGTTGTTACACTAAAAAATGTCACCATGGCTATTTACAGTTAGTATGGCTCTATCAACAGTCATGCTATCCTCCTGGGCAAGTCTTATGCCTCTGCTCTCCATGTCAAACTCCAAAAAGAGAGAAAGTCTTTGTAAATGTGTTTATCTCCGGGTACGCAGATTCTCTCGGCCTTACCTGCGTGTACACACCTAATGTTCACAAAAACTGCGTACTTGTACGCTCTGTATGTAGAGGGGCAGGTGCGTACCCCTGTAAAGGTCAAAAGGCGCGAGTTTCATCTTTAAAAAGTTACTTGTGGTCATTTCTAGAGCATTCTAGAAGGTTGTTCGACGTGTATTGAGCGCCTCCAGATGGTTCATGTACCCCTACCAAAGAGGAACTTATCCCATCAATAAGGGAGCTATCCCATCCAAAGAGGGGATTATCCCATTGATGGTGGACTTGATTAACTTCCTCTTGAGCACTATAAATACAGGCATTGGGCCAGAAGGAGAAAGAGGTTGGAAGCTAAACATTTCTAAGGGTAGATGCTGCTGGGATTAGGACTCCCATTTAGAAGCTTGTGAGGAGAGATTGCCATCTTTGCTTGTTCTATTTGGAAGTGGGTGAGCTTTGTCAAAGTAAAGGAGAACTCTTGATGGACCCTGGGAGGGACTTGCACAACACCAAGGCTCAGGTTTTAATTGTTCCTTTTGTTTCCTATTAATGCAAATGAGTCCATTCTTCTCAATAACTTGTTATTTATGAGTTATTTCATGTACTCCTTGGTCTATGTGTTAAACATGTTTTATTTTATGAGATTATCAAGTGCTATTTAATCGTTTGATTGTTAGTGAATGCAGGTTTCGAAGTGAAGGAGGAGCTCATCCGGATCAGCGAGGCTGGACTACTACAACAGCGTTGGATTATAGGTAGGATCTAAATACTTGATTTCTTATATAGTAAATTCATGTTTAGAGAAGGATTGCTCTCGTTTGTCTTGTTTGTCACTAGAGAGTCTTAGGCTCCTAGGGAGGTTGGTTGTGTCCGCACTATCGACTCTTTCCGCCTGACAGTGGTGCACATTTTGTCCACTTGATGGGGGAATTGAGGAGCTTACAGATGTATTAACTGAAACTATCAGTTGCATAGGGATTTTAGGTTGGAATTAAGGTAACAGGTGTTTTGGAATAGTCAGTTGAATCGGAACTAAAGAAACGATAGTTTGCACAGGGATATGAGAAGTTAAATTAGGAATAAATGGACTAGAGGTAGGCATAGAATTAGATGACGAAATTGGATTTTGGTATAATGAAGAAGCATTGGGAGCTCCTAAAACTAGTTGAGCCAAGGTTGTATAACCATGTGGAAGCATATGCCCACTATTTTTAGGAGGTAGTTGAGATGGAAATCTTCCTACATAAAGAAAACCTTCTGGTGGAAAGTCGTATTCGAAATCATTATCAACACCAGGAGTGTGAGTAGATGAGACTTCTGGAGAACCTCGAGGACAAGTTGGAAACCCACCTTCTCAAGCCATGGGTGAAAATAATTGGTGAGGAGGAATCCGAGATGGATGAGGGGATAACTCCAAAGGAACACCAGGATTGTTGTATGGATTATAAGGTTGTTGAGAAGATATCACCAATGGATCAAAAATTGGATTCAGAGGGAATAAAACAAACCTCTATGGACTCTTAGGGGTTTTTGGATCAGACTCCTGAGACGACAATGAGTCTCGAGGTGGAGGACGAGCAGCAAGGGGTTGGATACTTGGGACAATTCAAAGTTATCCTTGAGCTTTAAGTCACTATGAAAGTTCAGAACAAAATCCTTGTGATGACCTTTCAGTATCAAATGATGAAGGGGAACGATGAGGTGAACGCAATGATTCAACCATGATGACTTTCTCTCAAAAGAAAAAGGAGAAGAGAAGATTTTGTTGAGGGATTTAAAATTAATATTTCCAAGGAATCACTGAATATGAGGTCAAGAAGCAACTACATGGGTTCAACATATTATCGTTGGTAGTTAATTTTATAACTTGAAACAACAAATAAATAAAAAAGGGTTATACTAGGCAAGAGGGTTTACCAATTATCTGCTAACCGAAATATACACCTTAGCCGAAACCAAGGACTTAACGTACGATGGCCAATCTCCTTGAATGTTGTGTTCAATGTATCATGTTTACAAGGCAGCTAACTTGATTACTTGTGACTTAAGGATAGAAGCCTAGTGGGGTCTCCCAATATATACTCGATGGTATGGAGAGCACAAATCTGTGTTAGCATTGTCTAATACATAACCATTTGGTGAGAGATTTCCCATATACATGCCATACTAAAGTGCCTCCTATATGTTGGCATTATGTTTCTGGTATGGCTATATGTTACAAATGTTGTACTTGATGGCAACTCCCGTGGCAAGGCCCTCATTTTGTTGAAAATATAGAAGTACGCAGGAAATCAGATCATAAGGTGCGTACCCGCAGGTACACCATGTATGGACCGCGTCCAGATACGCAGGCCAGCCATTCAGGAGGTGCGTCCCCCCAGTGCACACATTTCAAGGCAGAGAAAATCACACCTGGGGTTTCTTATGTTTTACTCTTGGTATTTAGCCGACGGTTTTGGGTTATTATGGTGTCGGCTCATGGTATTGTTCCATGATTTTAGGAGGAGCTTGCCTATATAAAGCAAAGGAGATCATTTGGCTTGAGCATGTTTTTGGGTTGAATATCTTATGAGGGCTAGATCTGGTCTAGATCTAAACAAGGCGAATCTACTGATGGACCGAGATCTCTTCGGCGCATGTTCAGATCTGTAGATCTGACTGTCTGGGTTATTTCTAAAGTCTTGAAATCATCTATGCCCGAAGGTACGCAGGTACAGTGAAAGAAAAGTGTGTACGTACGCAAGAGCGAAGCGTTTCAGGTGCGCCGGTACGCAGGCACAGAAGGGGTGCAGGTGCGGGGTACGCAGGCACAGAAGGGCTGTAGGTGCGTACATACACAGGCAGTTCAATAGACTCAGAGCGAGGTACGCAGGCTAGCAGTTGAGCAGGGTGCGTCCGGGACGCAGGCTAGCAGTTGAGCAGGGTGCGTACTGTAAGCAGGCAAGCAATTGAGCAGGGTGAGTACAGTAAGCAGGCCAGCAGTTGAGCAGGGTGCTTACGTAAGCAGGCAAGCAGTTGAGCAGGGTGCTTACTTCTCTTAAAATCTTTGTTTATCATTGTTGTGTTCTGGGTTTGGTCCTATTATTGTTGATCTGGTTACTACAGTTGATTGGGTGATTCTCTTACACTTGATGATCAATTGATGCTTATGGATCCAGTTTGAAAATTTATGAAAAGTGGTCTTTGTATGAAAAGAAGTAGGGGGTTGTAGCTCCCTTCCAGGAGAGACTGGAAAACGAGAGAGAGTTGTAGCTCTCTGCAGGTTGCAGCCTGCGTACTGGTAAAGGACTGCACCAGTACAAAACCATTGTAAAAGGAGTTTCTAATTTGAAAGAAGATAGAGACATATTGCAGCAGGTGGTTTTCACCCACATTGGGTTTCCACCTTACATCTTGTGTTCTTTGGTGTGACTATCTGTTTTATTTTGTTCATGCTCATTATTTTATGGTACTGACATGCAAAAATAATTCAAAGAACAAATAAAGAAGATTTATTAAAAGAATTATATAATATTGATTCACCCCCCCCTCTCAGTATTATTTCCAACAATTGGTATCGGAGCAGGTCCTTCAGAGAAGCTTAATCGCTTGAAGGTAGATCGTTCATCATGAGCAACTACGAGAGAGAAGCATCAATCAGGCCACCGGTTTTTGATGGGACAAACTTCAATTATTGGAAGGTAAGAGTTACTGCCTATCTTCAATCTCTTGGTACAAAAGTTTGGGACATCTTAGAGACAGGCTACGCTTTTCCTTCAGCTACTCCTACAGATGCAGCCGAGAAAAAGAAGTATGAAACAAATGCGAAAGCAGTCAGTACTCTATTAGGATGTATATCTCAATCAGAATTCATGAAGGTAATGCACTATAAATCCGCAAAAGAGATATGGGACAAAATTGGCACAAGCTATGAAGGAGATGAACAGGTAAAGCGTGCTAAACTTCAAACTCTCAGAATTCAGTATGAGACTCTGAAAATGTATAATGATGAAAGTGTGGCTAACTATTTTCTTCGGGTAGATGAGGTTGTTAATTGTATGAAAAATTTGGGTGAAGAAATAAAAGAGGCTATTGTGGTTGAAAAGGTTCTAAGATCATTGTCCCCCAAGTTTGAATCTAAAGTATCTGCAATAGAAGAAAAGGAAAATCTACGAATTCTTACTATGTCTCAGCTACATGGAATTCTAACTGCTTATGAAATGAGAAAGGGAGGTCCATCAGACAGAAGAGAAGCTACTTTCAAGGCATCAGGCAAAGGAGATTATTATGAAGCAAGCCACGTCCCAGAAGAAGAGGAAGAAGAATCAAATTTTGTCAGAAATCTTCAAAGGGGTTCTGGAAGGTTCAGAGGTAAGTTACCTTTTAAATGCTTTGCTTGTGGAAGAGTAGGTCATTATGCTGCAAAATGTCCTTATTAGGATAAAGGAAAGGAACCTGCTAGATGGAACAAGAAACAGAACGCAAATAAGAAAAGCTACTACACTCATGAGGATAGTGATGGTCTATCAAACAGTGATGAAGATGAACAAGGTAATGAATATAAGTTGTTAATGGCATTTGAAGATGATGATTATATGGATCCTGTAGATGTGGATAACCTTTATGATGAAATTACTAGACTCAAGAGAGGTATAGAAGAAAAGAACATGATCATCGATACTCTACAATTTCAAATTGATGAAAAGGAAAAACATCTTGAAAAATTAGAAGGTGAAATTGTTGGTCTTAGAAAAGAGATTGAGAAAACAAAAGCTATTAATCTCAAGTTTGTCAAAGGATCTGAAACTTTGGATGAGATTATCAATGTGCGGCGGTCTCCTCTAAACAAGACAGGTCTGGGCTATAATGGAGAAACTTCTCAAGCATCCACCTCAAAAAGTTATCTTGATGCAGCAAGAAGAAATGAGCAAAAGAACAATGAAGATCAACAGGTAAAGCAGGAACGAATTACAAACAGAAACTATCAAGGGCAATCCATCTTAAGGGTGAACAAAAGCTACAACCAGCCACAGGTAAAATCTTCTCAATTTGGTTCAAGAATAGATGAAAATAGAAACTACAATCAGTTGGCTGGTAGATTCAATAACCGCAGAAGTTTCTTCAATGGACAATGTATTTCTTGCCATAACTTTGGTCACAAAGCAGCTCAATGTGTTGCATATAAAACGATCATGACTAGAGAATCTCAAAAGCAAAGAAGTATGACAGGGATTACAAAGAGGACCTATAACAACTTTTCGGTTCTTGAAAATGAAGTTGAATGTTCTATTTGCAATAACTTTGGTCATGAAGACTCTGAATGCAGGAGCAGGTTTCAGCAGAAAAAGGAACAAGCCTCAAGCACCAAAACATGGAGAATAAAGGAACCTCAAACAGAAAGATGTGGGATAGCATTTTATGCAGAGGGACAGGAAAATCTATGGTACATTGACAGTGGATGTTCGAAGCATATGACAGGTGATAAAGAAAAACTCTAGTCTTATTCTGCTCTAGAAAAGGGAAAGAAAGTCTCTTTTGGAAATGATACTCCTGCAACTATAAAAGGAAAGGGCATTGCTCAGTTAAAAGAAAAGGTCAAGGCTGGAAATGTTTTGTATGTTGATGGATTGAAGCATAATCTTCTAAGTGTCAGCCAGATGTGTGATCAAAGAACCAAGGCTATATTCAGATCAAATGGATGTCTTGTTCGTGATCTTGATACAGGTAAAACAGTGATCAAAGGCAAAAGAACTCCAAATAAACTGTACATATTTGAAGAAGGACAACAACAATGCTATCTGAGCAAGGATGATGAGCACTGGTTATGGCATCGGAGGTTGGGGCATCTAAGCTTTTCACAAATAAGGAAAGCATGCAAATATCAGGCAGTTCGTGATCTTCCAGATATCAAAATTCCTGACAACACCATATGCAAATCATGTCAGTTTGGAAAACAAACCAGAACTAACTTTCCAGAGAAGGAAGGATCAGCTAGTTCATACAGATACATGTGGTCCATTCAGGAAAAGAACACCTAGAGGAGAAGAATACTTGATATTATTCATTGACGATTTCTCCAGGTTTGTCTGGCTAGGACTTATGAAGCACAAAGATGAAGCATTCAAAAAATTCAAATCCTTCAAAGCCTTGGTTGAAAATGAATCAGGTCACAAAATTAAGTGCCTCAGATCCGACAGAGGTGGGGAGTTTACCTCAAATGAATTTTTCGATTTCTGTGAAGAACATGGGATAAGAAGAGAATTCTCTACAGCTAGAACTCCTCAGCAAAATGGAGTTGTGGAAAGAATGAATAGAACAGTCCAACAAATGGCTCGTGCTATGCTTGATGAATCAGGAACTCCCGCAACTTTCTAGGGTGAAGCTGCACATGCTGCGGTTGTTATTCTCAACAAAACAAATGTCCGAGTGAACAGCACTCAAACTCCTCATGAGCTCTGGAGTGGTAAGACTCCTTCGGTAAAGCACTTCAAAATCTTTGGGAGCAAATGCTATATCAAGAATACTGATGAGCAGCTTGGCAAACTTGAACCTAGAGCAGATGAAGGCATTCTTCTTGGTTACTCTCCACATAGCAAAGCATACAAATGCTACAATAAAAGACTTGGCAGAATTGTTGACAGCATTGATGTAGTGGTTGATGAGAAGGGATACATTCCTAGGCAAGTACATCATGAAGACATCGAAGAAGATGAAGGCTACCCTCAAAGACAGAATGATGAAGAAGAAGAATCTCAAGAAGAACCTCAAGAAGAACCAGAGGAGCAGACAAGAATAGAAGAAAAGACTCCATCCAGATATGTTCAGAAGAATCATCCAGAATCTCAGATTATGGGGCAGAAAGAAGCAGGTGTACAAACAAGAAGAACAGTTGCAGAAGCTTCAAGCTATTTGGCGTTACTCTCCTCTACTGAACCACAAAGTGTGAAAGAGGCATGCAAAGATGAATGTTGGGTGAAAGCAATGGATGAAGAACTTGAGCAAATCGAAAAGAACAACACTTGGGAGCTGGTTCCTAGACCAAAGGATAAGAATGTTATCGGAACAAAATGGGTCTTCAAAAAAAAATTGAATGAAAATGGAGAAGTAATTAGAAACAAGGCCAGACTTGTTTGTAAAGGGTATGCGCAACAAGAAGGAATAGACTTTGAAGAAACCTTTGCTCCTGTTGCAAGACTTGAGGCCATCCGAATGTTCCTTGCTCTCTCAAGTTTTCAAAACTTCAAAGTATTTCAAATGGACGTGAAATCAGCCTTTCTGAATGGAGAGTTGGAAGAAGAAGTGTACATTGAACAGCCAGATGGGTTCATTCTTGGAAATGATCCAAATCTTGTATGCAGATTGAAAAAGGCTCTCTATGGTCTCAAACAAGCTCCAAGGGCTTGGTACTACCGTTTGGACAAATATCTTCATCAACAAGGTTTTTCAAAAGGATCAGCAGATAGCAATCTTTATATAAAAGTTGAAAATGACAAATTTCTAATACTTGTTGTGTATGTAGATGACATTATTTTTGGGAGCAATGAAGAAGCAATGAGTCAAAGCTTTGCCTCGGTCATGCAGAAAGAATTTGAAATGTCTTTGCTAGGAGAACTGACATATTTCCTTGGTTTGCAAATCCAACAAAAAGAAGGAGGAATCTTTTTATCTCAAACCAAGTATCTCAAACAGATTTTGAAGGAATATGGTATGGAAGATGCAAAACCAGTATGTACACCCATGGTCACAGGATGTAGCCTCAGTGCAAATGATGAATCTGCAGCAGTACATCAACCAACCTACAGATCTATGATTGGAAGTTTACTTTATTTGACAGGTACCCGACCGGACATCATGCATGCAGTTGGAATAGTTGGAAGATTTCAGGCAAATCCGAAGGAGACTCATCTTCAGGCAGTGAAGAGAATTTTCAAATATCTTCAAGGGACTCAAAATTATGGCTTATGGTATCCTAGAGATACAGATCTTACACTTCATGCTTATACAGATGCAGATTGGGCCGGAAGCGTGGATGACAGGAAAAGCACAAGTGGCGGTGCGTTCTTTATGGGTTCCAGACTGGTATCTTGGTTCAGCAAGAAACAGAGTTCGATTGCCTTGTCTACAGCTAAAGCGGAATATGTTGATGCTGCATCTTGTTGCACTCAACTCCTTTGGATGATGCAGACTTTGCAGGATTTTCAAATCACTTGTACACCACCTATCCCCATCTTATGTGATAACACAAGTGCAATCAGCATCTCAAAGAATCCGGTTATGCATTCAAAAACCAAGCACATACCAATCAAGTACCATTTTCTCCGGGAACAAGTACTTGAACAGAAGGTCAAGTTGGAGTATGTTCCTTCTAAGGAACAAGTTGCTGATATTCTCACCAAACCATTGCCCAGGGACACTTTTGAATACCTCAAGCAAAAGCTGGGGGTTGTTGATGCATCATCTTATTGTTGAACCTTTCTGATTGATGGTACAGGTTCAGGGGGAGCATATAATGCATTGTTGGCATTATGGAGGATGGTCAGAAGGAGATCTTGGAAATAGCTGCAATATGTCTCTATCTCTTTCATGGTGGATTATGGTTCTTTGCTGCAGATCTGGTTCATTTTTCAGGGGGAGCATGATCGTAGGGGGAGCATACCCCTTTGCCCTTGATGTCAAAGGGGGAGAATGAAGCTGAGGTCTGTGAGGTTGCCATCAAGTCCAAAGGGGAAGATTGTTGGCATTATGTTTCTGGTATGGCTATATGTTACAAATGTTGTACTTTATGGCAACTCCCGTGGCAAGGCCCTCATTTTGTTGAAAATATAGAAGTACGCAGGAAATCAGATCATAAGGTGCGTACCCGCAGGTACACCATGTAGGGACCGCGTCCAGATACGCAGGCCAGCCGTTCAGGAGGTGCGTCCCCCCAGTGCACACATTTCAAGGCAGAGAAAAGCACACCTGGGGTTTCTTATGTTTTACTCTTGGTATTTAGCCGACGGTTTTGGGTTATTATGGTGTCGGCTCGTGGTATTGTTCCATGATTTTAGGAGGAGCTTGCCTATATAAAGCAAAGGAGATCATTTGGCTTGAGCATGTTTTTGGGTTGAATATCTTATGAGGGCTAGATCTGGTCTAGATCTAAACAAGGCGAATCTACTGATGGACCGAGATCTCTTCGGCGCATGTTCAGATCTGTAGATCTGACTATCTAGGTTATTTCTAAAGTCTTGAAATCATCTATGCCTGAAGGTACGCAGGTACAGTGAAAGAAAAGTGCGTACGTACGCAGGAGCGAAGCGTTTCAGGTGCGCCGGTACGCAGGCACAGAAGGGGTGCAGGTGCGGGGTACGCAGGCACAGAAGGGCTGCAGGTGCGTACATACGCAGGCAGTTCAATAGACTCAGAGCGAGGTATGCAGGCTAGCAGTTGAGCAGGGTGCGTCCGGGACGCAGGCTAGCAGTTGAGCAGGGTGCGTACTGTAAGCAGGCAAGCAGTTGAGCAGGGTGAGTACAGTAAGCAGGCCAGCAGTTGATCAGGGTGCTTACGTAAGCAGGCAAGCAGTTGAGTAGGGTGCTTACTTCTCTTAAAATCTTTGTTTATCATTGTTGTGTTTTGGGTTTGGTCCTATTATTGTTGATCTGGTTACTACAGTTGATTGGGTGATTCTGTTACACTTGATGATCAATTGATGCTTATGGATCCAGTTTGAAAATTTATGAAAAGTGGTCCTTGTATGAAAAGAAGTAGGGGGTTGTAGCTCCCTTCCAGGAGAGACTGGAAAACGAGAGAGAGTTGTAGCTCTCTGCAGGTTGCAGCCTGCGTACTGGTAAAGGACTGCACCAGTACAAAACCATTGTAAAAGGAGTTTCTAATTTGAAAGAAGATAGAGACATATTGCAGCAGGTGGTTTTCACCCACATTGGGTTTCCACCTTACATCTTGTGTTCTTTGGTGTGACTATCTGTTTTCTTTTGTTCATGCTCATTATTTTATGGTACTGACATGCAAAAATAATTCAAAGAACAAATAAAGAAGATTTATTAAAAGAATTATATAATACTGATTCACCCCCCCCCCTCTCAGTATTATTTCCAACACTATATACCCAAAATTACTAGAGAGCCTTCAATATACTCCATATTGGAACGATATTTCACCCCTAGGATACAATGCATGCAATTAATGACAACTTCTATGTTTAAAGATGCTGGAACATCTCTCTAGCCTAGAACTCTAGATATTTGTGTTAGGTTACAAATGCTCCTTAAGTTAATTGAGGTAAATTTTAAGTTTATCTTGAATTAGGTTTCAATTTTATGGCTCCACGATGTCACCTGAATTCCTATGATGCAACTAAATGAGAAAAATGAAAGATTTTCATTCAATGAAGGCCAAACTAACGAGGGGAGAGAGACAACAAAACAATGCATCAATCAAGAAAACTTCATCAAAACATATATCCCTAACTTTTCGAATGCAAGATGTAAAAAATGAAAACTACTCTTTCACTTTCACTAATGAATGCAATGCCAAAATGAAATCTTATGAGAAACAAAATCACTTTATTTCACTAAGATGCACTAATATTTTTGTTCTTTTCCTTTTACTTTGATTCAAAATGAAAACTAATGCATAAGCAAAGGAAAAATGGATTTCAAAACAACTAAAATGAAAATTTCATTCAATTTGGTTTCAAATAAACAAAAAGTTTCAAAAATACTTAAATCAATGAAATCAAAAAAAGCATATACTTTCAGTTTCACCAAAGAAAACAATTGTAATATGCATTTGACAAAGGAGAAAAAGTAATTTTCAAAGTACGAATGGGATCTAATACTAATGAAAAGAACTTTGCAAATATGAATTGAAAGCAACTTGAAAATGGTGTCCTGATCATAGTAAAAGTCTTAAATGGAGGCAATCAATCTCACAAAGAGAATCCAAGTGATGAGTGAAGTGTGACCTAGACCTAGAAACCCTAGAAGACAACCTAACTTCAATCACACGCCGACAAAAGAAAGGAGACAATTACAACCATTAAAGTACAACAATCAAGGTAAACACAATGAAATCACATTGTAAAACACTCATAGAGGATGAGATCCACTGAAATTAAGAAGAAACCCTAAATTTTTTCTAGCCTCTAGGATCAGTACACCTGTGAAAGGAAAAGTAGCACTAAAGGGCAACACAGTGCTATTGTTAGTCCAAAATTGGAACTCGTAGTTCTTCTGTAAGACCCAAAAATGTGTTGGGCGAGGAAAAAAGGGAAAAAAAATAAAAAATTAGGTGAGACTCAACACTATCAAGTAAAAAATAGTGACTGTATAAACCTATAGTGATGCACAGAAGCTGAGAAATCGATGGTTGGTCATACTAATCAAAGGATTAGATTGAAGAAAGTGATGGAAAGTTTATAGCTTTCCCATCGGAGTCACCATTTTATTGTTTAGGAAAATCCTCTTTATGGATAGAGATGATCCCTCTAGCCCAATGAGTGGGTCTAGCAACAAACAAGACAATCTACAAGACACTTTCCTAAATTACAATCGAAATGAGAGAAGAGGAAGGAGACCTACCTCATTATGATGCTATAATTCACTCCTTTTTTGAAGATCTTGATCACTTTCACCTCAGGCTTAGTCCTTACTGCTCACGGCATTTGAATACCTGCACAAGAGGCCAAAGACACAACAAAGCATAAAAATGCAACAAGCATAATCAAATGTAATCCACTTAAAAGATCAAGGAGCATTAAGATAAATGAAGCATCGACAGAATAATTTATGGAATGTGAACTAGAAGTTGTATATATTAATAAACAAAAGGGGAAGCATACAACCCAGGCCTTGATGTTAGTAGCCCTCCTTGAGTGAATGTCCAAGTCCAAGCTCAAGCTCTCCAATCACTCCTTCTCCAAGCCAAAGTGAATAACATGTAGGCACTATCTCAGCATAAGGGTGCAAATAATCAGAGACCAGCCATTTGGGAATGGAGGATGAATATATAGATAGGGAGAGGGAGTTAGGATCTCACCAAAGATAGGGGAAGGTCCTCATCTTAAGGAGGAATCTCATAGGGATAAGATCAAAAGGTAATATTGGGAGAATTTGACCATATCCACAATGAACATCATCCAACTCATCATTCTAGAAGCCTTTAGATCATGAAGCTTCTCCTCCTTTTTACCAAAACTTTCCTTTTAGGGATTAGCGCAAATATCCAAGCCAAATCCGTGTTGGCAATGTGAGGCTCATATGGTGCAACCTGCCATCATCATAAGTGCGTAGTGTCACAGTTGTGCTGACCTAGAAATTAGGGTTTTGAGCTCATTTTCTCAGGGAAGGCTCAAGGCATGTTTTCATTAGTTCTTCAAGGAGGATCTGGAATGCATATCAGGATGGGTACACTGCATAGTTTTCAAGGTTTGTCACTCTGAGGTATGGCACAAGGAAGTGCAAGGGGTGTGACAAAATATTGTGTAACACATACCGACTTGCCATGATTGGTATATTAGAGGAAGAGGCAACTACAATGGAGGTGGATGTGGAAGGTACTAAAGGAGGTAGGATTTCACTTTGTTGTGTTGGTGTAGAGCTGGTAGGGATAGCAGATGAAATGGGTGTTGTAGTAATAAGGAGAATTACTAATGGGGCAATAGAAATAGGAGTTATTTCAAGTAGGATAGAAATACTAGGTGGAATTATTGGTGGGATTGGGGATGAAGCAGTAGAAGAAGAAGGAGAAGAGTTAGGTGATTCAAGAGATTTATTCATAGGCTGATCAAATTTAGATACCAACACTTCAAGATTATTAAATTATTTGATGACATCTTCATCAGAGTCTAGATTAACTGTTTGATGCTTTGAAATGTAAGGTTTTAAAATGTTTTCATCAAAAATAGTTTCAAGTACAAAGCTGTCAGATTTAGTATGAATAAGACTATGTTCAGAATCTAAATCAAATTCTATATCTTCTACAATTACAAATCTTTCAAGAAGATAATTAAACCTAGCGAGAGGATTATTACTCGCTTGCCTCTCGGTTAAACTCTTCTTTCTAAGAATTTTTTTAGGATTATCTACAATTTTGGGGGTTTTAGGATCTAGATTAGCTCTAGCATATATATTCTTAGGATTTAGATCTACAGTAGTATATTTACAAATATAAAGTATGTACAACTTATAAGTGGAAAACAACCTTAATCAGATCTATTTCTAAGCCACAAACCTAGAAATAGCTTTAAGCTCTGAAACAAAAATTTTGACCAAGGAAAATTCAATTCAAATCAGATTTGTTCGAAGTCCCCAATATGGTCGCCAGGATGTTATCACTCCATAATTTCTTAAGTCTATGAAAGAAACCCATAGGTAACCATAGGACCACTTTTAAGCTTATAAGCTAGCACTTCTAAACTTAGAGAGGGATCTCTCTATTGGATTTAGATTTGTTGTTGTGGGATTTTAGGCTAGTTATTAGTTTTAGAGATTGGATTTTTGATATGTTTGGTTGAAGCTGCAAAGAAAGGACATTGGGAAATGGAGTCAAAGTCTTAGGATGATCATATATAGAAATATCAGAAAAGATTGAAACAGGGTAAGGTATGCATGCTATTGGATCTTTGAAGCTTTGTGGAGTGAAAGGGAGGAAAATATTAAGATTCAATTAAACATAGAGCATTTTAACATGAATTATATATTTAACCTCAGTTTGAAAACATATATATTGCTTATAATCCAGGATAGAGTGTAATTAAACAAGTTCAACCCTTCATCTCCTTTTAAACAATACAGATAAGAAATACATACGAAAAACATAGATATAACAAGTTTGCAAGAGAAAAACATCACCAATTTTCTTGACACATGAATCCTCAAATGATCTTTTATATTAATGAAATGATCACTTTTAGCTCAGTGAAAAAATTTACATCAAAGTATGCTTTCTTGATACAAGTCCCAACATTTGTACTTCGATTTATGAAGTACTTATACAAAACTTATCAAAATATATTAATTTGGAATATCAATATTTTTTACAAAATATCTTCAAAATAGTTTACAAAAATAGTAGAGAAATGTAGGCAACTAAAATTGTTGTAGTCTTCTGGGACTATCTTCGAGGATTGGTGGTGATGACTCAGCCTGAAAAAGTGTTGCTTTGATGTTGAAGGTGAATTTTTTTTTACCCAAGTAATTGGCACAATTTTTCCCATCTGTCTTCATCTGGAGTGGTGAATTTAACTAGATTCTTGTAGGTTTCATCCACCTCGGTGTACTTTTAAAAAGTAGGTTTGATAATGAATAAATTCTTTATCTCATGTTTGATAAGCAAGTCAAAATCCAAAGCTTCCATGAAGGATTTTCCTATGATTCTTCCTTTGATGGTGGAAAAAATTGACTTAACCCTAGCTATGGTATATAACTTATGGTGATAATCTTCTATCTTGATCAAACTATCTCCAATTCCTATCAAACCTGGAAGCCACTTTTGATTCAGTACATTGAACTTCCTGTGAAACTTCTGAATGTTGGCCTCTAAATTGTGGCACTTGTTCTCAAACTGTAGCATCAGGTTCCTTTTTGTAAGGACCCTCCTCACCTCCAAAATTGTAGGTGTCATGTCTGCAATCTCAAACTACTCCAATTCTTCTTTGGTCTTTGAATTAGAAATCCTGATTAAAGCAGTGGCTTCACCTAGCTTTTGTCCTACATATTCTTTCACCTCTTCAATGACTTCTTTAGATCTCTATACTAATTTCTCCTGCTTAAAAATAATCTCAATAGAGAGCCATGTTTTATTCATGGCCTCATTTATTTCTATCCAAATACTTTCTTTTACTTGCACCAATGTTTGTGCCATTGCAGACTCATTTTCCAATTGTTCAATTTTCTAGGTTAATCTATGATTTTGTTGTAGCGGCTACAACCACCCTCAAATTGTTTTCCTTATCTTTGTTCTGGAGCCTCCCTATAGACCATCCTTAGCAGCATGTCATGCACTGTCAAGCACATCAGCTTTAGCTGTTTCATAGAGTCTTGTCAGCCTATGCATGCAAGTTTGTTCCACCCCCTTCACAGGTTGCTTTCCGGACTTAGTGTCAGTTGTTGGTTAAGTAGCTCCCTCTGGAATTGCACAATTCCGGAGGGGAACCAGCCTTTCCTCCATAAATTGTGCAAACCTAGCTAGGCTCCAGAATTGCGTAATTCTTCTTGACAATTTTCCTGTCAAAAATTGTGCAATCCATCCTAGGACAGCCACTCAACTCAAAAATTGCACAATCCTGAGAGACAAGCACCTGTGCCTCCTAGAAATTGCGCAATCCCTCTGGGAAATACAACCCAACAACTAGAAAAAATTGCGGAAATCTGGCCAAGCAGCCTGCTTGGCTCAGAAATTGTGCAATACAGTCAGACAAGCTTCCTTGAGAAAATTGCGAGGTCTGACCCACGAGAGCTGCTCAACCCAAAAACTGTGCAATCTTGGGAGATAGATATCTATTCCTCTCAGAAATTTCACAATCCCCATGGGACAACCATCTCTTCTTAGACTAGAAACTACGAAGATTTTTATCCCAGGCTCGCAAACTGATGCATGTGCCTTCAGGTTTACCGCTTCCCCCTGGGACAGAGAAAAACTAATTTGCATGCATGGACTGCTTCTCCCAATGCAACATGCAAAGGCATCCCTTGATTCAGGGATCTATGTTTAGCAGCTAGAGGTTACATGCAAGGATCATTTCCGAAACCTCCAACCAAGTGTCGTTTTTCCTACATTTGTGGCATGAGTGTCACGACCTCAATTTTATCAAAACTCATCAACCGGACACTGCAGAGCTTATTCCTCACATTGAGCTTGCGGCTCTGACATCCGATATTGCATCTAGGAGTCGTCGGCACATTCAGCTCAACTATTTCGGGGTAAGCTCACTTTTCATGTCTCATGCTGCGTTTCTATCACTTTTTGTGTTTCGCTTTTTGTGAGTGTTGTTTTCTTGATTTCAGTGAGCACTTGCTATCATTTTGATGTATGTTAGCTTGTAGAAGCACCGTTTCAGTTTTCATTCACATCTCACTACTGTCGCATGCATCACATTGTTTTTGCATAGATCGTCATTGTTGCGGTGACTCGCTTCACAAACATGCATGCTTTCCCATTTTCTGAATCTTGCACTTGTTGTTTGCATGATCATTCACTCTTTTTTGCACTCATCTCATCATGTATTCAAACTTCTCATGTTTACAGTCATTTGTCGGCTGACCTAGGCTGCCTTGGCTCGGACCATGCCTTGCCCAGTGAGCACTGTGCATTTTTGGAAGTGAAGGCTCTACCTTCCCTAAAGAAATTGTGCAAGTCTAGCCCAGAACTAACGTCCAGGCTTTCATTGCACAATTCTTGGAGGTAGTGTCCTACTGGCCCTAGAAACTGCGCAATGCAGTTTGATGGTTGCATGTCATTGTTGACTGAAATTGCGCATTGCACAGTTTCAATCCCTAGTAAGCCAGGCTAGACTATGCATTGTGTAGTTCCAGTAGTCAATCAACCTCCTCACAACCTAGACTATGCCTTGTGTAGTTTTGGCGGGAAGTCTCCCGACCTCCCGACAGAAATTGCACAACCTTCATGATCAATCACACAGGTATGTTGCAAGTCAGTCCTTAAGTTTGTTTTGGTTTTTGACTGAAATATTTCTTTCCATTAGTGTTGTTATGTCTCTCGGCATCACAGGTGTTCGCCTATCTTGTAGAATTTTCTCTACAAATCAGCTAGCTCACTAATATCATGTAGAAATTTCACCTGCAGATCAAACCGATATATGCAATGTACTAAAGCATAATACTAGATCTACATCTACCATAAACTTTGTGGAAGCTTAATCAAACATGAGCAACATCAAGCATGAACACATATAACTGATAAGAAGGAATCAATCACACATAACATAGAAGAATTTATTCGAGAAAAGCACCAGCCTAAAACCCTCAACAACATACAAAAAGAATCAGCTCAAAAGCTATCCTGCTCTCTCTGTACTCTGATGATAAAGCTCATGGACTACCTAACTCTATATATAAAGGCTGCGCCTCATGTCCAAGATCCTATTTCCTTGTGCAGTTTTGATTGGGGTCCAATTACAAAACACATGTAAATTGGCCTGATCATACCTGCTGTCAACCTCAGGTCCAACTACGCAATACTTGAGGAGTCTAGTTTGCTTTACTAGAAATATCCTAGCAACTAACAGTACTATGTCCCTCTATATGATGTCAGCTGGGTCTCTGTCTGAACTGCCATGCATCAGTTATCCATGAGAGAATACTTAGTTATCTGAAAATAATAGTTTTCACATGCATGCAAGCATCAACAAACTATCTCTCATTAATTTAACAACTTGTTAAATTAATCTAACTAAACTTGACTAAGTTAAACTAAGTCAACTGATCCTCTCAATATAGAACACATCCTTAATTCCTCAATCAGTGGAGCAAATCAAGGTCACATTCCCCAATTTGCATGTTCTCACAAAGACTTCAAGTTTATTTTTCCTTAACTAATTAACTCATGGAGAATTAATTAATTAATATTCCAAATTGCTGGTAAGACCAAATTTGAATTTACTTCCTATAGATAGACCAGGCACTACTATAAATAGGAAGGGACCCAAAAATGCTATTTTTAGAAGATGTTATTTTTAGCAGTTTCACCTCTCACCCAAGGTGGCCAAAATTCCACACTGGCCAAACTGCTATTTTTAGAAATTTCTATTTTCACATTTCTTGTTGCACACTTTTCAACATATCTCTCAACACACAAGTACAATGGCTTCCAGAAGAGAAAAGTTGAAGATGCCATTCAGAGCACACTTGGGGATGCAACCGATCAAGTGTCCATGAACTTGCCTATCTATGAAGACATCAAGTTGTTCATGGACAAGGATATCAGAATAAGATGGTAGCAGCATCATAGCGAGCAACACCATCAATAGAAGTAGAAGGCAGCACACTTGTATGTCACGAGTGCAAGAGGAAGGTTGTTGACAACATAGAGGCAATGCAAAGCTGCAACTTCAAAGTATATTCACTCATGACGAAAGAACTTTGGAGATTGAGGCTATGATGTGACGACGTGACAAGATGATTGCACGAGGATAGAGAAAGGAACAGAGAAGGAGATGTAGGTGATGAAGTGAAAACTCTAGGGAGAATAGGAGTTGTACATACGAGACAAGAGTTGTAGCAAGAATAGGTACAACAGGGGGCACAACATGCACAGACTGATGAAACTGCGCCATACAAGTTATAGATCCATCCTGGTGGCTCACACGAAGCAGACAAGGTGAGCAGTGATGTTGATTGCATACAAGGGAATTCAATAGCATGCATGTCATTGTGTGCACGCATGCGATCACACCCATTTAGCACACTCACTGAGGTGAAGACAAGAAGCAATTCTGACTGGAGATGGACGTGTATTTTGACAGTTGATGTGCACAACCACTAGCACATGCTTGGAGATCAGTGCAGACGCTATGCATCAAGATGTTACCAGTCCGGTCACACCCAGGACGACCATGCGTATGCTATCAGACAAGTTGGATGGAGGAGCCATATCAGTGTACCTGGATGCAACAGAGGGAATATTTTTATTTATGAAGATTTCACCATTGAGTGCACGGACACCATCACGGGTGACCAAGCTTGGCATCAACTCACCACCTTTGACCATCACAAGGATGTCAAAGAGTTTCTCTCACCACAATGGTCTAAGTAATGATGTCTTACATAGCTTGCTTAATCCATTTTGTCTCACATGGGCACATGTGCATTGCAATGTAATGTCTTGTCAAGTGGACGTTGAAGTGTCGATAGTTGAATGTAATAGCCATAGAGTAGTTGAAGAGTCATGAGGATAGATGAACGGTCACAAAGGGGAATGCCAAGGGTCACCCCACCCTTTGCTATAAATAGTCCCTCATAACTCATTGTAAAGTATTTTGGTTAGCCACGTTTCTAATAGGAGTATCTTAGAGAAAGATTGGATAGTATTGTAATGAGCCTTGGCTTCTCCACTATGTAGAGCTAGTATATCTCTTTGGAGGAGCAGGCAGTTTTGGATGTAACATTCCTCTATCTCAATTAGTGGTTTTACATGGATGTATTGTATGATTGGAACTTACACTTCTTAATATAATAGAGCCAGGACATTTCATGCATATGTCGTATTGTGTTCCAGCTATCTTGTTTACTCTAAATGATATATGTATCCATTTTCTTACACATGCATGTATGGACTATTCTGCATAAGTATGTATGAATCTTACTAAAATGTGATTATTGGTTTAACCATCACTTTGGATTGCTCTCCATCTTTCTCTACAGCTAGTGATGTATCTTCGCTCGTGTGTTCCCTTCCAAGCTGTGTACTATTACAGGTTTCCAAGGGGTGCACTCACCCCACTTTCTGTGTGTTAGAACTGTTCATGCACCTACTTGACTCACCACAGCTGTCACACCCTTGCTACCAATAGGGACATCTTACTTGCCTTTGTGCGAAACCATGGTCAATTCGATACCATATGACCCATTGTTGGGACTCCTACACCAAACGGTCTAAGGTCTAATTGGGACTTATTACCGGGAGATCCCCTGACATGTTGGCGGGTCCAGCACCATCAAAATTTCTGGCAGTAGAAGGAGAGCTAGATCACAAGTTGTGTCCTCTCATCCTGTTTTTAACCTTTTCACATCTATCATGGATCCTGTTACGCTCATCCCTCCACAATGTTTTTCATATACCGAACCTCTCCGCATCACGAGGGAGTTCAGAGATATCTTGTCCGAATTCACGTATGATGGTGAAGGCGAAGTGGCCTAGTCTTTGTTCTTACATGACTTCCTTGCCATGCTTGACGAGAAAAATGGATGTTCTGATGAACAGGCCATCCTTCTTCTTTCACATGCACTTCAAGAATCGCCACGATGGTGGTGTTGCAGCCTATCGCTGATAGCGTCCACTCACTTGAGCATTTCTGTGTTTTCATTGAAGATATGTTCCATCATTTTGATCCAGAACATCTTGACTTAAAAATGTTACAACAACAGAAGGCCCCGCATGAATTGCCTAATGATTTTTGGTAGCACTTCCGTGTTTTACAGTTTCAAGCTCCAAAAAGCTAGATGAAGTTTCAGTATCTCATTGACAGATTTGAATATGTCCTATTTAATCTATCAATCCCAAGAAGAAGTTCAATATTAACCCCACCCATCATACTTTGGTGATGGAGTTGTGCAATCATAAATGGAAACGGTCGTTGTCACAAGTGATTGTCCATCGTCCCCTCATCAAATAGCTCCACCACTGCAGAATGATGTGGGACAACATGCACACACATTTGTTGAATTGTCACATCCTCCCAACATTACTCCTTTTGATTTTTTCACATACTTGGTTATGAGTCCCATACCTCATCACATGTATTTTGTACCTCAACCTCTATCCTCATATTCTAATCATCCTATGGATTGCATTGTCTTGTGTTCTTATGTTCCGAACTCTACACCTGTTTTGAACGAGGATCAATCTATCGACGGAGTTGGTCTTTCACAACCAACATTCATTGGCATTGATGAAGAGTGTGTCTGGGAGCTTGAACACCCACTAAAAGCAGAGGACCATCCCTATCTGTCCATACCTCCTTTGTTTCTTCTTGACCTCCTTGGTGATTCTGCCATCCCAGATTTTTCATGTGTATCTCCGTCCATGGAAGCACCCATTCTTGATCATTCGCAGGACACACCAGATGTCAGCGCATCATCTGACAATGGAGAGTACCAATCATTCATTGAAAATCCACTTAATATTTCATCTACTTTTTCCAAAAACACAGAGGATGAACATTCTTGCTTCTCATCTACCTCTCTGTGTGATTCATTGAATCATGAGGATGCCGACCAACATCCTAAATTTTCTGATCTTGGTTGTCATGATCCCTTTACCTCATCCTCAGATCACTATGTTGATCCACTCATTGTTAATCCATCTAATCCATTGGTCTATGATGATCCATCTATCAACGAAGTCGAAACCCCCCAGACTATCGAGGCGCTTCAGCCCGGGCTGATGGTTATGTCAGGCCCTCGTTGTCCTGAGGTTTGTTTCTCTTCTGATCCGAAAATTATTCAAACATGCAAGGCTCATAATAACTCATATGTATGCATTTAAGATCAATATAACACTTAGATTTCACTTCCTCCACTCGAACTACATGATCCCATTGCTCATGCATTGGAGGAATCTTACACAGCAAGCATGCGTGCACGACACAAGTTGTCTTTGCTTCTTTTGTTTGCTTGCATGTCATAGTCAAGAGTGTGCGTATGCTTAACATATGCACACAATGTCACACAACACCATGGTAGGTCCACGAACCACATGTCATGCACTTGCACTCACATATGTTCTATGGACACATTTAAATTTGAAGTGTGTTTTTCTTCATTGTTATATCTTTCTTGTTTGTTGGTTCACATAACTATGTTGTTCACGAACCATGCCTTCACCAACATGGATCGACCAATGCGTCAGTGGCTTCATTGGAAGTATCACTTCACGTGAGATGACCCATGCACTGTTAGCTTAGGAGTAGGAGTAGTGTTTTGTTTTTGAGTGGTTTTCTTGCATGCATGTTTGCTTCTTTCTTTGTGTGTTTTCTTTGTTTCTTGTTTGTTTGCAACTCGCTTTGCTTTCGCATTTGCTTCTGCTTCTTGCTTTTCTTTTTGGTTTGTTTTCTTGTTATTTTCTGTAGGTTAGTTTCGCATGGACCGTGTAACACTCTTGAAATAAGTTGGGTAAAGTACAAGAGGACTTGCACAACTATTAACATTTGGTTATCTGTTTTCCACTCTCGCATGAAGAACTTGTTACTTTTAGTCCATGATACATGAATGGAAAATACGTATTGTTCGAAGTGAACCTTGGTGAAAACACAACACTTGCATGCTAACTAGTATCACCTACTCTAGTCGGTGGTTTTTGGGTTAATCCTTGTTAGCTCGGTCAAGTAGAGTAAGGTGAGGGGGAAAACCTTAACAATAATGTCAAAGGTATATATAAACTACTTATTTGAAGGAAAAACCTCTTCTTCTCTCAATAAGTCGGGATCCCTCTTCCACCTTTGAAATGAATAAGTTCTATGCATAGTTATGAAAATGAAAAAGTGAAAAACTTCAAAAAAAATGAAAAATGAATAAGGCAAAAGAAGAGAAAGGCTTCCTGGGCAGAGAGGTGATGCAAGTAACTCTGTCGGGGTATTGACCAGGCTCTATGGTAGCAAAGTGATGATTGTGTTCCTGCGTGACTCTATCGAGGTACTATCCAGGCCTGCTTGTAGCAGAGCAACACCAAAGATGAAATTAAAACTTTGATGATCATATGATTTGTGCACCAATATACCCCTCATCCCCAATTGAAACAGCTGTGTTGCATTAGCCTGGAATGCGTGTTGACCAACCAAGGGCTTGGCATATGCTACATCTTACAATCAAGCAAGTGTGGAAACCAAGACAAACAGAGAATTGAACAATACTTCCGAAGGTGTTAGACTTTCTTTTCATGAACAAGGTCCATCTAGAGAGCTAGAGATCTACTAGTGTGTCGCCAAGTGTTGTAGCCAATATAACCACCCTCCAAAATTTTTCCTTAGCTTCGTTTTGGAGCCTCCCTATTGACCATCCTCAACAGTGTTTCATGCACTGTTAAGCACATCAGCCTCAGTTGTTTCATAGAGTCTTGTCAGCTTGTGCATGCAAGTTTATTCCACCCCCTTGATAGGCTACTTTCCAGACTTTGTGTTAGTTGCTGGTTGAGAAGCTCCCTCTAGGAATTTCACAATTCTGGAGGGGAACCAAACTTCCCTCCATAAATTGTGCAAAACCAACTTGACACCCAACTGGGCTCTAGAAATGCACAATTCTTCATGACTGTCTTCCTCTCAAAAATTGCACAATCCATCCCAGGACAGCTGCTCAGCCCAGAAATTGTGCAATCCTGGGAGACAATCACATGTTCCTCCTAGAAATTGTGCAATCCCTCTAGGACAACCAACCCAGTAGTTGGTAGAAATTTCCCAAATCTAGCGAAGCAGTTTGTTGGGCTTAGAAATTGTACAATACAGTCAGACAAGCTTCCTTGAGAAAATTGTGAGGTCTGACACAACACAACTACTTAGCCTAGAAATTGCACAATCCTAGGAGACAGTTACATGTTCCTCTCTGAAATTGCACAATTCCTCTAGGATATCCATCTCTGCTCAGCCTAGAAACTGCACATATTTTCATCCCAAGCTCACAGACCTATGCATGTGCCTTCAGGTTGATCGCTTCCCTCCGGGACCCAGCAAAAATGATTTTCATGCATGGACTGCTTCTTCCAATGCAGCATGCAAAGGCATCCCTTGATTCAGGGATCTATGTTTAACAGTTGGAGGTTACATGCAAGGATCATTTCATAAACCTCCCACCAAGTGTTGCTTTTCCTAGATTTGTGGCATGAGCATCACAACCTCGATTTTATCAAAACTCATCAACCAGATGTTGCAGAGCTCATTCCTCACATCGACCTTTTGGATTTTACATCCCACATTGCATCTAGGGGCCGTTGATACATTCAGCTGAACTATTTCAGGGTAAGCCCACTTTTCATGTCTCGCTTTGCATTTTTATTTCTTTCTATGTTTCGCTTTATGTGCATGTTGTATGCTTGATTACAATGAGTGCTTGTTGTCATTTTGATGTATGTTAGCTTGTAGAAGCATCATTTCAGTTTTTGTTTGCATCTCATTGTTGTCACATGCATGACATTGTTTTTGCATGGATGGTCTCCGTTGCAATGACTTGCTTCACACACATGCATGCTTTCCCATTTCTAAATCCCGCACTTACTGTTTGCATGATCATTCACTCTTGTTTGCACTCATCTCATCATGTATTCATACTTCTCATGTTTTTAGTTGCCCTTCAGCCGGTCTGGCCTGCCTTAGCCCTGACCGTGCCTTGCCCAACTAGAACTGCACATTTCTGGAAGAGAAGGCTCTGCCTTCCCTCCAGAAATTGTGAAAATCTAGCCCAACACTGACCTCCAGGCTTGCATTGTGCAATTCTTGGCGGCAGTGTCCTGCTGACCCCAGAAACTGCGCAATGTAGTTTGTTGGTTGCATGTCACTACTGACTGGAATTGTGCATTGCACAATTTTAGTCCTCAGCAAGTCAGGTTGGACTATGCATTGCATGGTCCAGTAGTCAATCAGACTCCTGACAGCCCGGACTGTGCCTTGTGCAGTTTTGGTAGTCAATCTCCTAACATTGCACAACCTTCACGATCAATCACACAGGTATGTTGCAAGTTAGTCCTAAAGTTTGTTTTGGTTTTGAACTGACAAATTGCTTGCCATGAGTGTTGCTATGTGTTGAAGCATCATAGGTGTTCACATGTATCTCAGCAACAAAAGTACAATGGCTTCCAGGAGAGCAGAGTCGAAGACACCGTTCAGAGCACACTTGGGGATGTAGTCGATCAAGTCTCCATGAACTTGCCTAGCTATGAAGACATCAAGTTGTTGATGGATAAGGATATTAGCATAAGATGGTAGTAGCATCATAGTGATTAGCACCATCAGCAACCGTAGAAGGCATCACACCTGCATGCCATGAGTGAAAGAGGAAGGTTGTTGACAGCATAGAGGCAAAGAAAAGCTACAAGTTCAAAGTAGATCCACTCATGACGAAAGAAACTTTGGAGATTGAGGTTATGCGGTGACGGCACGACAAGATGATCACACGAGGACAGAGAAAGGAATAGAGAAGGAGTTGCAGGTGATGAAGTTGCAATGCAAGGGAGAATAAGAGTTGTACAGATGAGAGAAGAGTTACAGCAGGAATACGTATAGCAGGGGGCGCAACATGCATAGACTGATGAAACTGCACCCATACAAGTTATAGATCCATCCCAATGGCTGCCATGGAGTAGACAACATGATCAGTGTTGTTGATCGCATGCAAGGGAATTCAGCAACATGCATGTCATTGTGCGCATGCATGCGATCCCACCCATTTAGCACACTTACCGAGGTGAAGACAAGAAGCAAGTTTGAATGGAGCTGAACATGTATTTTGACAGTTGATGCACACGGCGACCAACACATGATTGGAGATCAACACAGACAGTATGCATCAACATGTTGTCGGTCCAGTCGTACCCAGGACAACCATGCACATTCTATCAGATGAGTTGGATGGAGGAGCCATATTAGTGTACCCAGATGCAATGGAGGAAAGAGTTTAATTCAATAAGATGTCACCATTGACCGCATGGACATCATCACGGATGACCAAGCTAGGCATCAGCTCACCACCTTTGACCATCACAAGGATGTCAAAGAGTTGGTCTCACCGCAATGGCTCAAGTGTCAGTGATGTCTTGTATGGCTTTCTCAAGCCATTTTGTCTCACATGGGCACATGTGCATTCCAATATAATGTCTTGTCGAGTGGAAGTTGAAGTGTCGATAGTTGAATGTAACAGTCATAGAGTAGTTGAAGAGTCATGAGGATAGATGAACGGTCACAAAGGTGAATGTCAAGGGTCACCCCACCCTTTGCTATAAATAGTCCCTCATAACTCATTGTAAAGGCTTTTGTTCAGTCAAGCTTCCAATAGGAGTATCTTAGAGAAAGCTTGGATAGTATTGTAATGAGCCTTGCCTTCTCCACTGTGCAGAGCTAGTATATCTCTTTGGAGGAGCAGGCGGTTGTGGCCGTAATGTTCCACTACAGGAATTAGTGGTTGGACATGGATGTATTGTATGAATGGAACTTACAATTCTTAATATAACAAATCCAACACGTTTCATGCATATGTCGTATTGTATTCCAAATATCTTGTTTACTCTAAATGATATATGTATTTGTTTGCTTATGCATGCATATATGGACTATTTTGTATAAGTATGTATGAATGTTACTGAAATGTGTTGATTGGTTTACCCGTCACTTTGGATTTCTCACTATCTTGCTTTCCAACTAGTGATGCATCTTCACTCGTGTGTTCCCTTCCAAGCCGCGTACTATTACAGGTTTCAAAGGGGCGCACTCACCCCAATTTCCATGTGTTAGAACCATTCATGCACCTTCCTTGACTTGCTGCAACTATCATACCCTTGCTACTAACAGGGACATCTTACTTTCCTCTGTGCAAAACCGCGGTCAAGTCGGTACCGTACGACCCACTGCTAGGACTCCTACACCAAACGGTGTGAGGTCTAATTGGAACTTCTTACCAGGGAGATCCCCTAACATGTTGGTGGGTCCAACACTATCAACAAATTCTTTTGCATCTCTGCTAAGTATACATTGTAAATTTTCAACTTATACTCCTGGGGATTATTTAGATGAGCTTTCAACTTCTCAATTTCTTGTCCTCTGATAGAAAGGTCCTCTATTACTCTGACTAGTTCTCCTGAAGAATCTATAGATTTTGTCTCAATTGTGATGGTTATTGAAGTGGATGCCCCTATTGTTGATGTATATGCAATAAGAACTATTGTGATTGGAGTGGCTGCCAACTTTGTTGATTGTTCTCTCTCCTTTAGCAATTTCTCCATCTCAATCTCCATTTCTTTGATATGTCCACTTTGTTCAATAATAATTTTGAACATGTCTTCCATCTCTTTCTCTAACTATCCAACTTCTTTTCTCAGTGGGTCTTCAGTGGATAGAATCTTGAGCTACTTCTTGAGTGCTACAATTTCAACATTCTTCATTCTATGGATTTCTTTTGTAACTTTCACATTGCTGGGATCATATCCCAGTTTAATTACTAGATCTTCTAAAGACTTGATTTTTGTGTCTTTAGCTAGAGAAGAGATCTTTTCTAATTTGAGTTGGGACTAAATGTTGTTGACCAAATCTTGCAGCCTAGAAGCTACCATTTCTGAAGTTGTCAAGGTCGAATACAACATTTCCTCTATTTTCTTATGCAATTCTATCTAATCAATTAGATCAATTTGGTAAACATTGAAGGAAAAGATGGATTTCTTGTAATATTTTTGAGTTTTAGGGAAAGGAACTTCAGTCTAGAGGAATGTTATCTGCATTTTTCCTTTCTCTGTTTCAAAGGCAGAGAGTAGCCTATGATATGAGGATGTTTTTTGCTTCCAAAAATGTGTATAAGTTGTATCTTTTATCATCTCATTTTTATTCTTAATATCTTTATACTTGGCTAATATATTTGGTTTAGTTTGGTCATGAGCCAATTCCCCTAACTGAGAGGTATCCAGTGGCTCTTGGGAGGTCGAAGAGGATGGAGATCCTATAAAAATATCTTCATGTCTGCTTGAAGTATGGGGTCCTGTCAATACTATAGTGGAATGTCCATTTTCCTCTTGAAAGGTTTCTTCTATTAGATTGGTCCTTTGCCTCTTCTTGTACATATGGAACTCTTTCTTCTATATTTCTGTGACTCCAAGGGAAACATCTTCCCTTGGCCTCTTGTCCTACTTCTCTTGTAGTGTTGGAGTTTGTGTTGTTGTTGTAGAGAGTACATGTTCTTCTACCTCTTGCAAAGTGTTTTCCAACCATTGATCCAGTTCATGTATCTTTCAATCTTTGGCCTGTGAGTGTGAGTATAGGGAGTAGTCTTCTATTCTACTCTTAGTTTTGAAATTACTCCCAAGGGCTCATGTGACTAGGTGAAGCTAAGTTTTAAGTTCATCTACTTGAGGAGGATGTCTACTTCTTTGGCTGATGTCCTGGTATTGCAGATAAAAGGGCCAACCCATGTTTATGTTTTAAATTGAGATTTCTCCTTGGCTACCACAAAGTGTTGATCATCCATGTTAATCAGATGTTTGATATATTCTAGTGACAAAATTCTCATTGGGACAAACTTGGGCAACTTGTATGGTGGCAATTCACACCCATACACTCTGATTTCTGTATAATTATGGTATACCTATGAGTCACTTGTTTTGGTTTTCTCATTGAGATGAAGAAATATTTTTATCTCAGGTTCTATCCTTAGCTCAACATTACTATTAAATAGGCAAGAGACTGTATATAAGAATTGGTCAACATACTCACTCAAGGTAAATTTATTGGAATTCTTCTTTATCAAGGAAGTCCAACGAATTACAGATTTGGCATTTCCTTGCTCATCCAATTTATGCAATGGAAACTAAAAACTGTCTTCTTAATGGTATAAAAATAAATAGACTAGACCTGAAGCATATTTAAAGGTTCCCTCTGTAGAAAACTTTAGGAACTGCTCATGGATAGCATCTGCTAGAAACTCATTGTAGTTGAAGATGATTGAGTTTTGGTTTCTCGGTGTCTTGGAACAAGAAAGGAAAAGGCCAAAAAAATGGGTTTTAACTTAATTTATAAGTGAACTTGCTTAGCATTGTGATTAGGCCGTTTAACTGGAGCGGGTTCGTTGATCTGGGAACAGTTACATGACGAGTGCAATGTAGGTGCCACTTAGCAGGGATGAGTTGACGTGGAGCGGGAAGGGATGTGCCAGCGATGGGAGAGGAGTGGATGGGGAGTGTGATTGGGCAGAAATATATTGGAGTGGATTGGGGACTAGAGGCACCACTTGGCAGAAGAGGAGTGGAGCGAGAAGGGATGAGTCAATGGTCATATTAAGCGGGAGGTGGAAAAGTTGATTTTGGAGGGGGTGGGATTATGAAATGGGCCTAGGGGCGACACGTCGCAAAAGTGGCAGGCTGGGAAACTGCTTTTAGACCCCCCCCGCCCCCCACTTGGTTAAGGGGTGGGGCGTCCGAAGTCATCACTCGTCGTTGATTTGGGCGAGTGAGATCGTGGCCCCTCGTTGGTGCCTGAACTTTATTACAAACGACAAATGTGTCCCGTCACAAAAACTTTATTGAACTACTATAATTGTGATTTATACAATGCGATTACACTATTAAATTAACTTTATTAAACACTAATTTTGACCACGATTACACTGTGTGGTCAAATATTTAAACTTAACTAAACTTACTTTATTCACCAAGTCTAATCACGCTTAAATGGTGTGCTTAAACAATTAATCCTACTTATTTATTTAACTTTAATGTGGCATTTAGACTAGCAGTACATTATTTTAAATTTCTAAATGTATTTCTCATACATATTTTTTTATTTTTCGATGATCACAAACTTGAAAATGTTAAGGAATTCTAAATCCAGACCATTAGATCCAACTAAGTACAAAAAACTGAATAGCTTCCTAATGTATTTGATGTATACTCAGCCAGACATATGTTTTGCAGTGAATGTTCTCAGTCACTTTCAGATAGAGCCTAGACATGATCATTAGATAGATGCCAAGCATATACTAAGATATCTGTACGGAACTGTCCACTACTACCTGAAGTATGAAAAAGGAAAAGATGTTCATCTAGAAGGATTTACTAACTCCGATTGGGGAGGCAGTGATAAGGATGGAAGAAGCACTATAAGAGGATATTTTAGCCTAGGATCCTCCATGGTCCCTTGGATGAGCAGAAAGCAAGATACATTGGCTTTGAGTAGTGCTGAGGTCAAGTACATTGCAACCTATGAAGTAAGAAGGGAAGTGATCTGGTTAAGAAAGATGTTATCTAATATGTTTGCAAGATCGTTGGACTCTACCTTAATACATTGTGATAATACTAGTTGTATAAGACTATCTGAGGACCCAGTTGTTGGCTTTGTGGGCCCTAACCCATGTTTAGTGTTAGTTAACCAAACAAATCCCTACACTACTGTCCCTTTCAGCATCAACCCGTGGAGTGCGGATTGAAGTCTCACTCGAAGTAGTATGGGGGGATGATGGAACCAATTTTCCACACCTTGAGATGGTCGTGATGTCAGTTTATACCCTCTACCCCTACTTTAGCGCAGGTCATAAGCCTTAGGGATTTTTCAGTCTACCTTTTACGCCACCCTTCAATACCTCCACGAAGGTGTATGATTGACCTTCACGCAGCCCTAACCCATGGTCTAGGTATTATCGTGCAGCTATCACCATGTATTGTATAGGTTCCCAAGTTATCTTAAGCGTTTTACTTATCTTACTAATCAATCACAGTTAGCACTGTGTAAACTGATATCCTTATTTGTGTTCAATTAAAAAATGCAATCACTCTATCTTCCCTGTGCACACAGCTGCAGGGGTTCACACACTCAGCTACGGACTTCCACCCTAGGTCTCTGTGCACTCAGCTCCAGAACCTCTACCTATGCTAAGACCTGAGAACTTTTATACTTCTCCACTCTACTTCACTACTTTCTTCCTTACTTAACTTAACCCTTCACTACATAGAGCTTACTTATTTAGCTCCTTTTTATACGATCCCATGGTCCACGGACCATGGTTGGATCTTTACAGCCGACTTGACACTTTACAAAATAAGGGTGGACAACACTTTATGACTCTTAACACTTTCGCGCTCCGCACCCACAAAATGCAGAGACTTTACAACTTTATTACAAAATTATCCCAAAACATGGGCTTTTAGCCCCAAACCTTCTCTTGGGGGAACATGTTCCCAACAAGCCCAGAACACAAACATGGTGACTCGCCCTCGAGTCACTCTATGGACACAGAGATCTTGGTGCGAAGACCTCCTAGCTTGACCTGTATGACTTCCACTTTGGTGGTGCTCTATGCGGTGGCGTCCTTCACTTCCTCAACCAACTGCTCTGTCACTGGTCCTGAATTGTTAGCCTAAAGATTCTGTTGAATTTCTTGCAGATTAGCAAGCTTGCCTTCAATGAAGGTCATGACTGAATAAGCTTTGTCCAACTAGGGCTTCAAGCATGCCTTCAACACTGCCTCTTTTTGTTGTGCTTCATCTACATGTTCCTTCAATGTTTTGGCCTCCTGCAGCTTCGCTAGTCTCTGTGTGAGAGCGACAGTGTGTGTTGTTCCTTTTACTTCATTATAGCATTGCTGCAATTCTCACATCTATGTCTCCAACCGTTGTACATTAGGATCCTCCTGCAGGCTCTTCAGGACCTCAAACAACTATTCAAATAGCCATGTGTAGTCTGCTACTGCACTATCTACTACCACTATCGCCTTTGTGACAGTGGTTGTGTGCTTCTCCTTTACTTCTAGTGAAGTTGAAGGCTAGGCCTTCAACTACAAATCTACAATTTGTAGGTTCAGCTACAGCTGAACCTTAACCAATTCTGTGCAAGCATTGCACACACCTGTAGCAAGCTTGTGGACCTGTTCATCTGCTGTTGCATCCTCAGGAATGCCCAATTCGGGGACCATTCAGCAAGCTTCCCTTATGTCCTTAATCATGCACATATTTGTGTTGGTAAGTTCTGCCATGGAAGTGAGGGTAGTGTCTTGTTGTAGGGCCATCTATACATTATTAATCTTCTTCTCACTGATTACCTAGAAAGTGTGTTGTTCACGGGCCCTCAGCTCCACGATCACCCCATCCTGCAGTAGGTGGAGTGCCTCGCCAGGAAGCACTGCCAAGTTCAATCCTACTCCCTTGAGGGCATTGACGTTAGGCCTGTCAACTTTGTTTTCTATGGTTAGTGCTCTATCTAGAAACACTATTGCTTAGGTGTCCCTTGCACACAACATCTTGATAGCTTCTGAAGTACCAATAGCGAGGCTGGTGGACACCGTGCCAGCCTGTGATGTGCAGATCTTCAGCTCATGCAGACCCGTGTAGATGGCCCCCAATAGTTGCTATTGTTTTTGCTCAAACTGCTATAATACCTCCGCAGTGACATCCCGCACCGTGTCTCCAATGTCATTCAAATCTCCCTCTATTAGGGTGATTGGGTCCAACAACATCTTACTGGCCTTGGATTTCTTCTACGGCCCCACTTTTTCTTGTTCTCTTGGACATTTGATGGGGTATGACACCGTCTATGGGTATGCTCCATGCTGCTATGTTTGCTCATCTATTTCTTCCTCTGTTTCGAAAGAGGGCGACCTTGCACCTTTGTCAGAGCCACACTTTGTTTCGCTTGTCTGCTTTTTCACCTGCTGGGTAGCATCGCACTCTATTGGGCCTTGTTAGCGGCCTCCTTCTTCCTTTTCTCAGCCAGCTACACTATCTTGAGCTTGGCTTCCTCCTTTTTGTGCTGCGTGGTGAGCTTGCTTGACCCCACCGCCGAGTCTCAAGCAGTGTGCCACTCTGCCGGCTAGCGATCAAGAACTACATCAATCACATCATCAGTTGCCAAGTAAGGCAAGTCATGCCACTTCTACTTAAGGTCCTTCTATGCCCTGTTCGTGACGTGCTAAAAGTCTTCCTTGAACTCCACATACTCCTGCAGTTTGGTAAACACAGTAGGTAGCATCCTTGGTCACCCATAGCGAAGCGTACTTCACTACTTCTGGCATGTCTAGTGCGATCTAGGGGAATTGACTATCTTCCAGTAGCTCCCAAGCTATCAGCACAATGGACAGCAATAGCCACGCATAGTGGAAGGTCTTGATGAGCTCTTGTGCCTCGCAGCAGTTCATAAGGAACTCACCGCAAAGATAGCACGCCCAATTAAACTAGACTCCTTCAGTGCATTGGGCTGTTAGAGAAACAATAGGTGTTGTTACTTCATCTATGCCACACTTCCCCATAACTTTTCCTGCCAGGATCTACATGGCCACCTTTACCGCAGGGTCACAGATACTCGAGATGGCATAGCCGCACGGCTTCTTCACAAGATTGAATTTCTCCTTCATGGCCTCCGTGAGGGCCTGCTCACCACCTTTTCAGCCAAACATCACAACCATATTCTCCCCTGTATAGGACAGCCACAGGATCCTATGGATCAGCCTGTCGGTGATGGGTATCCGATTGTCCAGCCACACACACCCATCGTGCACCAATTTTGTAATTGGTGTGCGATTGTAGTGTGGAACCCATAGCAATTTGAGCAGACTTGCTTTATGTACACCCCTGAGCCACTTCTGTGGTTCCAATGTAGTCATCCCACTGGTTGTGTGAACAACATGGGGCATTATCTATTCTATTTCCAAGTGTGAGAACTTCTCATGGTCAGCTAAGTCCCAATCTTTCAGTTTCAACAAAGGAACCCACCCCAAGCTCAATCCTTCAAAGACAATCTTGCCTAGCAGCAAAGGTATGTGTAGGGAGACCTTGCTTTCATTGATGTCCTTCGGCACCTTGGTCTTGCCTTTACATGGAGGGACGTATTCGGGAAACTTAGTGATAGGGTCAGAACCCTTGACTTCAATGTCCTCCATTTCCACCCCTCCTCATCATCCATCGGAATGTCCTCAATCTCTTCCTCCTCTGGCTCCAAGTTAATGGTTTTGCCCTTTTCCTGTGCGGTGGGCTTGTCCTTCTGTGGGTTTCTTCTAGGCGACACGTGCACTGATATCGCAACCTACTTTCCCTTCTTATGCTTCGCACTCTCCTTCGTTAGGGTAGGCTTCGATCTAGGCGTCCATGGTGACTTGGGGACTTCAGCTAGTACCTTTGCCACCTCTGGAGCATCTCCTTCTACCTCCATAACAATCTCCGACACAACCCCCTCGACTGTCACTGCTTCGGCATCCATAGCTTTGGATCCTAGGATAAAATCACGGATGAAATTGCGGTTGGACTCACGAAACCAATCAAACACTGGGTAGTTAAGTGATTCTTTGAAGAATGCGTGGGCCAGGCACATCTGAGAGCTCACCAACTCAATGTCCAAAATTCCAAATTTTTTTCATTGGACCTCCACCTGTAATTTATAGGCCATTTTTAATTCAAATCCGACCATTCCCCTGACATTTGATTCATTAATGCTGGATTAGTGGCAGATTTCCAAGGATTTTACCCATAAATTTTGTCTTTAATGTTGGCCGCCCGCTCCATTTGGCCACATTATCATTGTTATGAAACCAACTTACAAAAAGATAGAAAAGATAATCAACGCCTTAGAAATAAGCCTCTTCGAGGGGGCAACCTCCTTTACATTACACAAATGAACAATTCTTGGATAATTCAAATGATAAAACCTCCTTTCTATATATAGGAGTCTACGAGGTCACAATATAACCAAGCCGTCCTAACAATAATAATATAAAGGCACAAAAATAACAATAGATGGATTCTATGGGGCACAATAATAATAATATGGGGACAATAGGGGCACAATAATAATAATAGGGGATACAATGACAATAGTAATGGGGGGATCACTAATATTATAGGGACCTAACATTTCCCTCTCATTCAAAAAAGTGTTTTCCTCAATGCTTGAGTAGTTCTGGACGCTTCTGTATAAAATTCTCATCCTCCCATGTGGAATCTTCAACGGGTAAGTTCTTCCACTTGATGAGATACTCTGAAATTGATCTATTTCGTAGCTATCAAGTTCTTGTTTCTTTGACTGCTTTAGGTTCCAATATCATTTTTCCTTCCTCATTAAGTTCTGGCAATATTGTCTAAACTAGAAGCTTTTCACCTATAGCCTTCTTTAAGCATGAAACATGGAAAACTGGGTGTACTCAAGAAGCTGCAGGAAGCTCCAATTTGTATGCCATAGTACCTATCTTTTGCAACACCTTGTACGGACCATAATACTTTGGTGATAATTTGTTATCCTTCTTAGCTTGCTTGAGGGAAATTTGTTTATATGGCTGTAGTCGTAGGAATACCCAATCACCTATATCAAAACTTCTTTCACTGTGATGTTGATCTGCCTACTATTTCATTCTAATCTATGCCAACGCGAGGTTATCCTTTAAGAGTTGGAGCACTTGTTTTTGATGTCCGATGTGATGTTCCATTGCTTGAACCTTAGAATTTTCTTTTAAATATGATGTGATGGATGGTGGATGATATCCATAAAGTGCCATAAATGGGGTCATTTTTGTTGCAGTATGGAAGGAAGTGTTATACCACCATTTAGCGAGAGGCAACCATTTGACCCATTGTGTCTATTTATCATATACAAAGCAACAAAGATATCCTTCCAAACATTTGTTTACTATCTCAGTTTTCCCATCAGATTGAGGATGATAAGATGATTTATGAGCTAACTAAGTGCCAAGACAAGAAAATAATTATGTCCAAAAATTTCTAGTGAAAATGGGATCTCTGTCACTTACAATAATCTTTGGGTTTCTATGTAGCTTTTAAATTGTTTCCATAAATGCAGTAGAAACTGTACTCACTTTAAATGGATGAGATAATGCACAAAAGTGTGCATACTTGGTACATCTATCCACTACCACCATGATAACACTCTTTCCCTCGAACTTGGGTAAACCTATGATAAAATCCATTGAAACCTCCTCCCAACATTGGCTTGGAATGGATAAAGGTTGTAATAGTCCTAGAGTCTTAATTGTTTCAACTTTATTTTGTTAGAAAACCAAACATTCTGCCACAAAATTTTGAATATTCGATTTAAGGCCATCCAAAAATAAATCCTTCTTAACCCTGTGGTAGGTTTTTTGAAATCCCGAGTGCCCTCTTAAGGGAGAGGTGTGCAATTCCCTAAGAATCTTTTTTTTGAGTTGGGAATTCTTACATAGGTATACCTGATCCTTGTACCATAATGAATCATTTTTCCAGATAAATGTATCAGATGTACTAGGATCTTGTTGTATATTTTGAATGAGTGCCCACACTTCCTCGTCATTCTTCCATTCATCCCTTTCTTCGTTTATCCAATCTAGTTGGATAATAGAAATGGCGCAAAGAAATGCTTCCACATCCTCATCCTTTCCTGAGAGTGCATCTACCACAACATTTTTCTTCCCTTTTTTTCAGATGATTTCAAAGTCATAACCCAACATCTTTGTGACCCATTTTTGTTGCTCTTCTGAAGATAATCTTTGTTCTAAAAAGTATTTAAGACTATCATGATCTTTTTTTACCTTGAAGTTTCTTCCCATTAGGTAGGGTCACCATTTCTTAAGTGCATGTAGTATTGCCAACATTTCCTTCTCATAAATAGCTTTGTGTAAATACTTTCCTTTGATTGAATGACTTTCGAAAGAAATGGGTATTTCTTCTTGCACTAAAATAGCACTGATTCCATTTCCTGAGGCATCACATTCCACAATAAAGGTTTTTGTGAAGTCTGGTGTAGCTAAGACTGGTGCTTGGCACATTTCCTCTTTAAGATGTTCAAAGGCCTTCGTTGCTTCTGGAGTCCATGAAAATGCATCTTTCTTCAATAATGTTGTTAGAGGTGCTGCTATTCTCCCATAATTCTTAACAAACTTGCGATAATACCTTGTCAACCCGAGAAATCCTCGTAGATTCTTTATGGATGTGGGGATTTTCCATTCCTTAATGGTTTTAATTTTGCTAGGGTCTACCTTAACACCTTCATGAGATACAATATGACCCAGATATTCCACCTCTTGTACTCAAAAGAAACATTTGGAGATTTTTTCATATAATTGTTTCTCCTACAATAGTTTGAGAACCATGTCAACATGTTGGACATGATCCTTCCAAGACTTGCTTTATATTAGTATATCATCAAAAAATACTAACACAATTTTTCTAAGGAAGGGTTTGAAAATGGAATTCATAAAACCTTGAAATGTAGAAGGTGCATTAGTAAGGCCAAAAGGCATGACCAAAAATTCATAATGACCCTCATGAGTTCTAAATTTTGTTTTTGGAATGTCTTCAGTCTTCATTCTAATTTGATGATATCCTAAACGAAGATCCAACTTGGTGAAGTAAATTGATACATGCAATTCATCCAATAATTCATCAATGATAGGAATGGGAAATTTATCTTTAATAGTGAGCTTGTTGAGCTCCCTATAATTTGGACACATGTGCCATGATCCATCCTTCTTGTGAACTAATACTACTGGAGCAGAGAAAGAACTTTGACTAGGTTGAATTATACCAACCTCTAGCATTTCTGCAACCATACGTTCAATTTCACTCTTTGGAGCAAAGGTATATCTGTATGGCCTTATGTTTGGATGAACACTTCCTGGAATCAAATGAATAACATGATCATGATCAAAAATAGGTGGGAGACCTATGGGAGTCTCAAATACCTTGGAATGATTGTCCAAGAATTTTTGGAGGTCTGAAGAAATAGATGATTTCAATGTGGGAACCTCTAGCGAACATAATTTTGCAATTACACCTCGTTGTTCCTTCTTTAGAAGCTTTGTCATACCATTATAGCTGATTATCCTTCTTGGTTTCCCTACAATACCCCTTAATTCAACTTCCTTTCCTTCCATAGAAAATTTCATTAAATTTCTTGAAAATTAAAAGCTCTAGTACCCAAGGATTGTAGTCATTTGACTCCCAGTACAACATCAGCAACACCCATTGGAATGGAAAGCATTGGGATATTCAATACATATTCTCCCATGGATAACTTGATAGTATGGCACTTCCCAGAGAAATTTATGGTTCCTCCACTGGCAACCATCACTTGACACTCTAGTGCTGGATATAGGAAGCAATTCAATTCCTTTGCTATCTTACAATGAATAAAACTATGGATATTTCCTAAATCAATAAACACTATTACCTTTTTCTTCTTGATATGTCCTTCTATCTTGATAGTTTGAGGAGTGGTAATTCTAGCCAATGCATTACAAGATATGGTTGGATTCATTTATTATTTATCTAGGGTTTGTTCCTGGAGTATATTCTCTTCTTTTGACATTTCTTGTTCCTTTTCTTCCTCCTCTTCACAATCTATGTAGAATAATTTCTTCTCAGCACACTTATGACCTTTAGTGTATTTTCTATCACAACTGTAACAAAGCCCTTTTGCTCTTTTTTCTTCCAATTTTTGTGGTGTCAACATTGTAGGTTGTGGAAGGCTAGGGGTAGAAACACTTCCATCTTTATAGTTGTGAGTGGTAGGTTTCTTGGTTGCCATAATTTTTCTTTCCATTTTTATTGCTAACCTGAATGCCTTCTCCAATGAATCAAGTTCCCAAAGATGAACCTCATGTTGGATATTATCCTTTAAAGTCCCTATGAACACATCAATCCTATGCTCCTCTGGAATATATTTTACTCTTATGTTCAATTTTTGGAAGTCCTCAATGTGCTTCATCATTGAACCCTTTTGTTTGAGATTTATCAATTGGCTAAAAAAAGTGTTGCTTTTTGTATCCTCATAATGTGCTATCATTTATTCCGTAAAAGTTGCCCAAGCGAAAATTTGTTTATGAGAACAAAGCCATCAATACCATACAAACTGATTTGGTTCCAAATATAAATTTGCAATGCGTACCTTTTGTGTGTCTTGCACATTATGTAGATCTAAAAATTGCTCCATCTGTAGTATCCATGTTCTGGGATCCTTGCGATCAAACTTCCTCATATCGATTTTTGGAACATGGTGGGTCTTAAATCCAGCATTAGAGTCTATGAAATCATGATTAACATTTATTTTGTTCTCATCATGAGTTTCCTTTACTACCCTTTCACCATTAGTGACCATTTCTTGTAGCAACTTACTCAAATTTATCTTCAATTCTTCCATCTTATTGTCCATGCCATTCATCTTAGCTTCGATCTTAGCATCCATGCCATTCATCTTAGCTTCCATATTAGCATCCATGCCATCCATCTTAGCTTCCACACTGTACATCTTAGTTTCCACGTCATCCATCTTAGCTTCCAAGCCATTCATCTTAGCTTCTACGCCTTTCTTTAACCCATCCATCTTAGCTTCTACGTTTTTCTTTAAACCATCCATCTTATTTTTTGTTACCTTTTGTGTGAGTGAAATTTGTTTCGCTTGGTTTCGTAATATTGATATATAATGTTGCATTTCTTCCTCTTCTTAATGAGTCATGCTAGAGCTTTCAGGTTGCTTACTAGGTGTTTCCATTTTCTTTCTTTGGGGCATCAATTACAAATAATAATGCTTCACTATGCCCTTTGAATTCCTTCAAACTAGTTTTTCAAACCAATCTTATGCAAAAATTTAAAAAATACAGACCTTTTTTCACTTGTGGGAGCTTGATGTTGAATCTGATGTACCTCTGTAATTTTGGATCTCCTAATGCTAAAATTGTGACTTGCATTAGCCCTCTGCGTCCTCTTTCCAATGAGACTAGTCTTATCAAAATTGGATTCTCCAAGGAGGAGTTATGCCAAATCTCCCATGGTGACCTAATTATAGACTAGTTCAGTAGAGCAAACTTGTACAATGTGCCATGTGTCACTTTTGTGACCTTAGTACCTGAAACTGATACATAGAAAACTAAAGGTCGTCCTATCTTTGAAATTTCTTACGAGATTTCAATATGATGTTCACAACAAAATTTATGATTATTTTCCCCAGGTCACCTGTTAGGAATGTAATTTGGGAGTCTGCAAAAATGCCAACTTCCTCATATCATATCTCTAAATATAGCAAGAAAAGCTCTGAAATTTGAACCCGAAGTTCCAAACTATTTTCGCCCAAATGGGTTTTTTTTTAGCTTCTAAAACATCGTAGAAAACAAGTTATAGCGAAAATGGCACGATGACCTGTTTGGAGCAATGAAACCCTAGACTCCAAATCTCTGATACCAAATGTTATGAAACCAACTCACAAAAATATAGAAAAGATAGATCAGCACCTTAGAAATAAGCCTCTTCGAGGGGGCAACCTCCTTTACATTACACAAATGAACAATTCTTGGATGATTCAAATGAAAAAACCTCCTTTCTATATATAGGAGTCTATGAGGTCACAATATAACCAAATCAACCTATCAATAATAATATAAAGGCCCAAAAATAATGATAGAGGGATTATATAGGGCACAATAATAACAATATGGGGACAATAGGGGCACAATAATAACAATAAGGGATACAATGACAATAGTAATGGGGGGATCACTAGTATTATAGGGACCTAACACTCATCATCAAATCATGAACAGTGACTTTAACGGTCACTTTCCAGCTAACCTACGCAGTTTTTCCCCGGGTAGCGCAGCTCTCTTTGTGCTATCGTGAACCCTATGACAATGCCCTGTTCTGCACAATCCTCCAATCATGTAGTTCCCCAACCAGGGTAGTGTAGTTTATAGTCTTGCGCCTCCTTTCGGCTGTCTGGAGTGCTAAGACTATGCTACCTTCATATAGTCATCTGGTCAAGTCACTGGTGTATGGCTTCAATCGGTTGCCATTCACCTTTCCTGGGAAGGGATCTCCATTCAATTTAACCAACTCGACTGCTCCACCATTGGTAATCTCCTTAATGACATAGGGCCCTAGCCAGTGCATTCTGAATTTCCCTGGAAATTTATGAAACTTACTGTCATATAACAAAACATGATCATTTACCTTAAAGGTGTGCAATTTAATGTGCCGATCACGCCATGTTTTTTGCGCTGCTTTTGGACCTGTTGGTGAAATCCAGCCAGAAATATTTCTTCTTCAAGCTCAGCAAGTTGCGCGAGCCTCTCCTCTAGGGCTTCGTGATCCATCATATCTGTGAGTGCTGTTATGTGCAAACTAGGCACATTGTATTCCATGGGCATCATTGCTTCAACACCATATACAAGACTAAAGGGTGTCTGCCTAGTCAACTTTTTGCATGTTGTTTGATAGGCCCATAGTACTGCAGGTATGTGCAGGTCCCAATCACTTCACTGAGCATTGCAAACCTTGGTCAACACGTTCTCCAACACCTTATTGAAAGCTTCCACTGTCCCATTAGCCTGTCGGTGATAAGGCATTCCTTTATGGTGATACGCCCGAAATTCCTCCATCAGCACGCTGAACATCTCGTTCAGAAAGTGTGTACCACAATCACTCATCAAGACCTTTGGACACCTAAATCATGTCAATACATACTCAAAGAGAAACTTCACATTGGTCACGCCTGTGCAGTCCTTCACATGTAGTGCCTCAACCCATCGAGTCAAATACTCAGTCGTAGTGATAATGTACTGTGCTCCCGTCTTCTTTCCTTGGGTCGGAATGGGTCCAACAAAATATATGGTCCATTTCTCAAAATGTTATAACATCATCTATGGGTTCAGGGGTAGCTCATCCCTCCACGATGGCTTGCCAGTCCTTTGACACATATCTCACACCCTGCAGTAGGCTTTGGAATCCTGATGGAGGGTTGGCCACCACAACCCTGCGTGTAGAATCTTCTGCGTGGTCTCTCTTCCTACATAATGGCGGGCCATAATGGCATCTCGCAGCACCCCCATGAGTGTCTACGAGGATACTGCATCTTTCAAACTATGGTACATATTGTCGCAATACTTCATAAGACCCCATTTTGTAAATATGTCCACAATGACAGAAAAGTTTTCCGCGCGCACCACTAACTCCTTTTTCTATTGGACGGTGTAGCCTTTCGGGGCAGTTCCTGGCATTAGGAAGTGTATGATGTCTTCAAAGTGGCCATCTATGACGTGCACTACAAAGAGCTACACGTCAGGCAATCCCTCCTCCAAATTAGTGGTTTCTTCACCCATTTCGATGCACAACATATGGTATGATCCAGCATTCAATCGTCCATGCTTCACATAAATTCAAAATCATACTCTTGGAATAATAATAACCACCTACAGATTCTCCCCGCCAACATAGGCTTATTGACCAGGTATTTCAACGTAGAATGATCCGTATACATTTTAAAATGTCCACCCATCAAATAGTGTCTAAACTTCTATAGCGTGTATACCATGGCTAATCCTTCGTGCTTAATAGTGGAATAGTTCATCTCAACCTTGGATAACCTCCTGCTTGTGAACGCTATATGATTGTCCAAGTCTCCTCTGTCAGCCTGTGTCAATACTTCTCCTAGTGCTATACATGACGTGTCTACATGTACATGAAACTCCTTCTTCCAATCCAGGAAGACTAAAATCGGCGTGGTGACCTTTTTTCCTTTCAGCATGTCCAAGCTTTTCTGACAGTCCTCACTCCAACAAAACATGACATTCCTTTTCAACAGCTTCTCCATAGGCACGGTGTTCTGGGCATAGCCCGTGATAAACTTCCTATAGTACCCAGTATGTCCCAAGGTTGCATGCAGCTGTTTCACACTCCTCAGCACCTCCAGGTTAATTATCACTGCAATCTTTGCAGGATCTACCATCAATCCCTGTCTGCATACCACATGACCCAAAAAAGTCCCAAAAGGGACACAAAACAGCCATTTATTAGATTGAGCGCAATATGGTACCTTCAATAGGTATCTAGCATTAAGCGCAAACTTGCCACATCGAATTTTACCAACCCAAACAAAGTTCAGTCATCAAAGTACACCTCCATAAAGTTATGAATGAAGTCTTTGAATGCAGCAATGACTACGCGCGAAAAATCGTAGGTGCATTCTTCAATCCGAAATGCATTTTAGTGTACTGAAAATATCCCCATTCATTCGTGAAGGTCATCTTGCTTCTATCTTCGCACGCGATTTTGATTTGATGGTACCCAGAAAACCCATCAGTGAAGGAGTACGCTTCCTGGCCACCTACATTATCCAATACCTCATCAGTGAACGGAGTTGGGAAAGGATCATGCACGCAAGCGTCATTCAACTTCCTAAGATCTATGCATATCCTTATTTCATCCTTCTGCTTCTTTTCCTGTACCATTACTGGGCTCACCCAATCAGATTCTTCTACGAGCTCAATGATGCCTTCCATAATCATCTTATCTAACTCTAAGTGGACCTTCTCCTTATACTTTGGATTGAGACGGTAAGGTCTTTGCTTAATCGGCTTCACATTGGGTTTTAACACGATCTTCATAATGCCCAAGTCTCCTATTATCCCCTTTAACTTCGTACATTTGGTAGGGAACAAATCTTGGTATTCGCAGAGAAATTCGGTGCCCTTATCTACCACCGTGTCATCCTAGTAATCTCCAACCTTCACGAATTTGGGCTTCACCTCCATACCAATATTTACCTGTTTCATCTTTATCAGCGTGGTTATATCAAGATTCTCGATTGGCAATCCCTCGACATCACAATGACCCTCGGTTTCAAGAATATTAATCTTTCGTGGGTCCTCGTCTTCTTCTTCGACTGTCACGTTATAGCATTCCATTGTGTGGCTCAACTGAGTAGTCCAAATCGGGTTGAATCAGATCCAAAGGATCTTGCGGTATCCTAAATATTGTTGCTTTAACTTCTTGTAGCGCTTCGTCAATACAGTCAAACCCATCTTCGAAGCTAAACATCACTATGAACCCTTCATGCAGAATATCCAATTCACCTGTGCCATGGCAGAGCTTTATCTCCAAGTACCAGTTCTTTGAGTTGACTGGTGGGCCCCAATATTGCAGCAATAATGCTACAACTCTTGGAACTCCCTTCTTTAATTTTATCAACCCAGTAGTTCGTAACAAACTTGGAAGCGATAATGCTGTATGCACAAGTACTAGCTCTTGCCGCAGTTGTCACTTGGTCACCTGGCACAAGTCCGCTAGGAGCTTAAGACAACTTCTATGAGCTCTTAGAAGAAGATTTTTAATTGATGGATGAAATCTAACTCGAAGGAAGCTAATCTATTTGCGAAAAGAGATTGAAAAACTGAAGGAAAACGCAAACCCTAGCAAACCCTAATTCTACCAACTAGTCCTACTGATGCAAAGGAGAGAATGAAAACTACTGAAAGAGATGCCATTATTTCTATGAAGGTAAAATACATGTTTCTAGACTACCTCTATCTGAAGAAAACATCTTTATGTATTTTTTATTAAGTCGTCAGTTTCATCATGCATATGCTTTCACTATTTTTTGACTGTGCAGGGGTGGATCAAGGAGGAGAAATGCTTGGAAGAGGTCGGGAAGGTTCAGAGAGGGTATAAGGAGTCCCTAGCACCCTTCTAGAGAGTTTCACAAATTTTGGCTACCAAGAAACCTCATTTGTGAGCTTCTACAGGAAGTCTGCAGGGGTTCTACAAGATGTTCAGGGATTTCTACAGGATGTTTAGAAATTTATACAGGATGTTTAAAAATTGGATTTTGGAGGATGGGTGAGTGAGGGAAGATGCATGAATGGATATGGAGGTAGGATAGGGGTCTGAAGTGGCCCAGGGACTGATGGATGGAGTGGTGAGAAGGTGTAGATAGCTAAATTGGCTCAAAGAAGGCTGAAACAATGATTACACAAAAAGGTAGGGTTACGTGGGCAAGAGGACACATGTGAGACGAGGAACCTAGCTAGGAGATGGAGCAGATGGCTCTGATGAAGCTTAGGTGGATGAAAGAGTGGTAGAGATGCTCTGCACCGTACACATTCAACTGAATCAACAAAGTCTTGCAAGTAATCAAAGTCCTAGCTAATGTAATCTAACTAACAATAAAGTGAATGAACAACAACTTTATTTGGAAGAGAACCATGTATATCAACTATGCAATGAAACATTTCAGAGATCTGAACACATAACCAACTTCTGCAAATGAAAACAGTGCACTAAGGATTGCATGGTAAAGCAAACTAGTGTTTTTGTTTGGGACAACATGGTTACTTCAATTCCAACCCCTGATCCAATAAGGAAGAGGTGAAACCAAAAGTGTTTGTTGACCCTTTTTTTTTTAACCTTTTTCCTGTTATTATCCTACCAACTAAATCTAAACATGAAAAGCTACTTTAACCATCAAAATCAATCTAAATAACAAAGCAAGATTTAAATCTGAAATAGCAGATTTTATTCTAAGAATGCAGCAAAGACACATGAAAGTAAACAAAGGAGGTACTGGGCACTTGAGATGGGCTCAACCCCAAGAGCTACAGCCTCCTAAGAGAGATTTAGAGCTGGTGCAAAGCTGGATTCATCTTTATTGAGCAAGGAAAGAAGATTTACATCAAAACTGTCCACAAGGGAAAGCTTGAAAATGTGCTAACATGCAAAGCTAATCTACTGACTAAAATCGAACTAAAAGCTAGATAACTTCTGCCTACAAAGTGACTAACTACTGGCTAACCAAAATGAGGCCCTAAGCCTTCATATTTATACAAATTGAGGACCCCAATAGTCCTCCTAAACTTTAGGGACTCGGGTGCCCAAAACTTGTAGTTAACAGCAGTCCTACTTGACTTGCTTGGCTGCCCTTGTGATAATCGATTTGGTGGCCCTTGAACTCTGAGCTGATGGTGGAGAATTTGAGGTAAGGGCCCATAAATGAAGGGGACACCTTCCTAAAAATCCTCTCCACGAATTTGGCTGCCAAGTGCTCATTTAAACCTTTGATTTTGTCTCCAAATTGACCAAAAAGACTACACAAAGCACACATTAGATTTGTTGGCATAATGACTAACCCAATTCACTCTATTAACATAAATATAATAAAAAAAATGCAATAAAATAATGAGAATGGTGGCTTAAGTCAAATTAGGAGGTTGAATGAGCGCATATAATTATCCATTTTTGGGGCTCATCATCTCCCCCCTACTGAAAGTGTTGCTCATCCTCTGAGCAACTAATCTATCTCCTCATCTTTGATGGCCCTGGTGGCCTCCCTGTCATGCCAAGCTTCTAAAGTGATGTCCTCTTCTCGGTTGTGAAACCATGCCTTTCTCTCTGCTTCTTCCCACTGCCTGTGCTCCTTTTCCTAGAGAATTCTCAGCTTCCTGTAGAACTGTCTCAGCGTCCTGTAGAGAGGCCTTTATGTCCAACATTTCCATTCTTTCTCTCCAGGTGGATGTCTTCGGGCTTCCCTGTTCATAGGTGATGGATGCCTTTGAGGGGGACCTTTGCCTTGGTGTGGTAGGGGTGTTGATAATGGTGATTGGTACTTTGGACGGTGGTTGTGGTCTGCCAACCTTTACCCTCACGTTCCTTCTTGTCTTAAAATACAGTGAGGGCTCCCTCTTTTGCTTCTCCTTCTACTTGGGAGATGTGTTTAGGGTGGCTAGCATAGCTGCTTCCTCCCTAGCTAAAATATCGGGCGATTTCTCCTTCTGCTGCCCTTTCCCCAAACTTCCTGTAGAAAGTCCTGTAGTGGTTGTTTTCTGGCTTCCTGTAGAAATAGTCTGCTGGCTTCCTGTAGAACCAGTTTTCCCTGATTTGGCTTGCTTGGCTAGGGGTGCCTTCTCTTTGACTTGTGTCGTGGTTTCCTGGGGTGTGCCCTTACTTGTTCAATTGTGTTCTCCCATTATGAATCCTCATTGCATGGTGGAATTGCTCTTTTTATGTTTTAATCAGAAAAGGAAATGCTCAGGAAAACAACAGTCAATCACTAAAATAGAGGACAACTGAATTTGGTGTTTTCTGAACCCAGGGAGGAGTTTCTCTTGTGTTCCTCACAATACCAGATAGCAATAATTCCCTTGTTTCTGTCACCTAGAATTCGACTGTCGGTTTATTGAAAGGACAATGTTGTTTTTGCAGAACTGAGCATAAGGGCACAAATTCTCTTCTCAACACATAGATACATATGTAAATTCAGGTTTTCATACACACAGGGTGGCCTCTACTGCAACATATATCTTCTTTACTTTTAAAGATGATGAGGAGAGTTCGGAGTGCAGAGAAAGAACTTGGGCAAATACAGTGAAATATGCAGGCAATCTTTCATATTTTGTTGAATACACAGGTAGACTGTTACTCTCATTTTTCAATTCAATGCCGTGTTCAATTCACCATTTTGTACCAACAAATCATGCACAACGAAGTTTCCCCGATCCTACCTCGTTTGGAGCTTGAAATTCGCCGAAAATCCCAGGTTTTCTTTCTGCATGGCTGTTTTCTGTGTTTCCTGTAGAAGACTTCCTGTAGAAACACCTGTAGAATGCCCCTACGACTTTGAGCGAGCCTGATACGCAGCAGAATCTCGAAGATAGGTAGAGAAACTGGTGGAGGATGACTAGTTAATCATTTTGTGCAAACTTCAGTTGAGGATGTGGCAAGTGCAAATGAACAACAGTTTGTGAGTTTCAGCCGAGCGTTCTTTAATTGCTGCGTGACTTGTGGTGAAGGAGTGAGGTGGCCAGGTGTACGTGGCCACATGCAGACTGCAGTGCTATGATGAACTATATGTTCTCTTCTTGTTAATCAGTTGCACTAGAGTTTAAACGACCAACACTACCTGCTTTTTTTAATTTCACGTGAGTTGTCTAACACGTACGCTGCATGATTCCTGGCTGATTGCTAGAGAATTGCACAAGGAACTATCGGCTTAATCCCACCACTTCATTCGTTATGCACTTTCGGATCATATTGATGCAAATAGAGGAGCTGGTTTAGACACATACCTGCAAGTCGAATGGTTGTTGTGAGGTGCTGTGGCCTTTCATTTGCTGCATGCACTGGTTTCTGTGGTTGCATGATGGCTTGGTGGCTGATTCATGGCTATTTTTTCTTGTGCAGGTATCCTCTGGCCGGATCCATGCTGTAGGAGCTAGCTTCACGTTCAGATCTACACCCTCAAGCTGTTGCTGCTGAATTTTCACACGACCGAAACTTGTTTTTGCCATTGCTCCCGAATGATAGATCGGATCGATCTGAAACTTGCTGAGCATGTTACTATCATCATGATGCACCTCCCATATCAAAATTGTGATCAATGGATTTACATATTTCGAGAAAAACGGAAAATGGTTGAAGGTTACAGAGATCAATTTCTCGGAAACCGTGCATCGGGATCAGCTGAAAATGCTTGGGTAGGCTACTATCACCCATATGCATCTCCCCATGAAATAGGTTTTGAAATGGATGCACGGATATGGAGAAAATGCAAAAATGGCTGACGGTTATGGAGGTGGATTTCTTGGAAATCGTGCACCAGAATGGGCTGAAATTGCTCGGGCATGTTGCCATTGTCCCTATACAACCCCCCCTGTAACAATTTTGCAAATGGATGCATGGTTTTCAAGCTAGGGAAAAAACAAATTCTGTTCTATGTATTTTTTCTTCAAAGCATTCTGCAAGTTTTTGCATGGAAATAAAAACTGAGCTTGGGCTGTGATGCAGGCATGGAGATGATGAAGGAGGAGTTTGAATATTGCAGGAGGACTTCTGACCCCTTGAGGAAGCTCTCATGTTTGCCAAAATACCTTTTTCAAATCCATTTCTAGCTTCCTGTATAAATCCTGTAATTTCTACAGGAACTTCCTGTAAAACACACAGTTTTGAGAAAAGAAGCACAATGAGATGGAAAAAATGATGGAGAAGGGTGAGGGATGGAAACATGGATGCTTGTAGGCCTTATGGACATATTCTCGGCCTTCAGGTCCTCTTTAGAGATCAATTTTGGCTCGTTTGTAGGCTTCCTGTAGAAGACACAGAACTTCCTGTAGAAGACACAAAACTTCCTGTAGAAGGCACAAAAATTCCTTTGTCTTTGTTTTTAGCGATCCTCCTGACCTGCAATTTCCTTCTTACAACCTGCAATTATTCAATGGAAATTAGCTTTATTTTTCTTTTCTTTTCCTCTTTTTTTTTTGAAAACAACTAGGGCGCCTCATGGAGGTTTTCACCCTAATTGTCTGCCCTGAGTGCCTCCAAGGGAGGCTTTCACCCAAGGATCTTATTCTCTTTTTATTTCCTCTTCTTTCCAACCCATTGACTGCCTCATGGAGGTTTTCAATCAGTGAGCCAATCTGAGGCGCCTCCGAGGAGGTTTTCACCTTAGATTTTTATTTTTCTCTTATTTTCATTTTTTCTTTTTTCTTTTTTTTTTCTACCCTACGTTACTTGAAAAACAAAATCATTTTCAAGTGTAACAATACTTCCAATGGAGCCATGTGCACATCGAGATTAGAGATAAAATGATGTGGTGGCTTGAAATGCATGCTTTGACAGCTATCCAGATCTCAGATACCAAATGATTTGACTTTGAAGGGATCAAACATAGCTGAGGAAGAGAGTACTGCTGCAACTTAGTGACTGTCTGGAACCATGTCTCAATATAGATTTGATATCCTTGGTCCTTTTGCTGATTTGGATCATTCTCCATATCTTCTTCTATCATGACCTTCACATCTTCCTCTTTTTGCTGACTTTTGTCTTGACTACATGGAGGGTTTGATGGTAACCATGAGGGAGCTTTCTCGATCTCTGATTCTGATCTCTTCTCTTCATCAAGAGCAGCCCATGGTTCTTTGATCTTTGAGAGTTGTTCTGGGGCCTCCACCCCTGATGAGGTGCATTCCACTGATGTTGTGGCTGAGCATAAGAGTGAAACGAATGAGCAGCTGGTTGGGCATAATATGAATCTGTGAAGAAACAAGGAGGAGGTGTGAACCAGGAAGGATGAGCAGGGGGACCCCAAGAAGGCATGAAAGTGGCTTGATAGGGGTCATAATAGGTCTCGGATGTCCCTTGTAGTTCTTGCTGGTAAGATCTAGGTCCATGTGGCCTCCTTTGGTTCATATAATAGAGTGATTCAGTGGCTCCTGTGGCTCTCTAATATGCAGCTTTAAGTCCAGGAAAGGAAGGGCACTAATTCATAGGATGGTATCCTTCACAGACGAAACACACTTCTAGGGAGTGCATTGGACATTCGTTCCTAGGATGCTTTCTAGTGCACCTAGGACAAAAGATGACCAAAGCCTTCTTGGCTTCCTCTTGCTTCTTTTGGATCCGCAAGGTATCCAATTGCATGGCAAGAAACTGTCTTACCTCGCTCTTGAAATCTTCCATCTGATTTTCAAATTCATTTTTGGATAAGGTACTGCTCCCAACATTTCTGCTTGTAGCCATTCGCTCCAGAGGAATGGTTTCTTCTTCTTCTTCCCTTGAGGTTCTTCAGATATGTCTTACTGTCCACCTAAGGGTTCTTTAATCACAGACATCGAAGAAGAGAGAAGGTTGGCTGTGTGAAGCAGTGGAGGCGTTTTGCAATCATTTTTCTGACTTATCTCTACTCCTACAAGGCATGAAAGGATATCTTTTTGGTTGATTTTTGTTACTTTTTCTACTTGTACCTACAAAAACTAAAATAGATTGAACTGCAACTAACTATCTTGCTGAAATGAAAATGCGGAATTGAAATGAAAGCAGGAAAGGACTAATCTATTTTGCTCAAATGAAATTGCAGGAATGAAATGCTAGTCTACACTTGCAGAATTGAAATGCTAATCTATGCTTGCAGAATTGAAATTGTGGAATTGAAATGCTGATCTATGGAAGCAGGAAATATCTACTCTACTTTTACGGAAATGAAATGAAATAAACTACTTAGCAGAAGGTTGTAGTGGAAAATAGAAGAAAAGCAGCAATCACCAATACTCTGATGCTTCCCCGGCAATGACACCAAAAAGAGTGGTAGGCCCCAGTATTGCAGCAATAATGCTGCAACTCTTGGAACTCCCTTCTTTAATTTTATCAACCCGATAGTTCGTAACAAACTTGGAAGCGATGGTGCTGTATGCACAAGTACTAGCTCTTGCTGCAGCTTTCACTTGGTCAGCTGGCACAAGTCCGCTAGGAGCTTAAGCCAACTTCTATGAGCTCTTCGAAGAAGCTTTTTAATTGATGGATGAAAGCTAACTCGAAGGAAGCTAATCTATTTGCAAAAAGAGATTGAAAAACTGAAGGAAAACGCAAACCCTAGCAAACCCTAATTCTACCAACTAGTCCTACTGATGCAAAGGAGAGAATGAAAACTACTGAAAGAGATGCCATTACTTCTATGAAGGTAAAATACATGTGTCTAGACTACCTCTATCTGAAGAAAACATCTTTTTGTATTTTTGATTAAGTCATCAGTTTCATCATGCATATGCTTTCATTGTTCTTTGACTGTGCAGGGGTGGATCAAGGAGGAGAAATGCTTGGAAGAGTTTGGGAAGGTTCAGAGAGGGTCCAAGGAGTCCCTAACAACCTTCCAGATAGTTTCACAAATTTTGGCTATCAAGAAACCTCATTTGTGAGCTTCTACAGGAAGTCTGCAGGGGTTCTACAGGATGTTCAGGAATTTCTACAGGATGTTCAGAAATTTCTACAGGATGTTTAAAAATTGGATTTTGGAGGATGGGTGAGTGAGGGAAGATGCATGAATGGATATGGAGGTAGGATAGGGGTCTGAAGTGGCCCAGGGACTGGTGGATGGAGTGGTGAGAAGGTGTAGATAGCTAAATTGGCTCAAAGAAGGCTGAAACAATGATTGCACAAAAAGGTAGGGTTATGTGGGCAAGAGGACACATGTGAGACGAGGAACCTAGCTAGGAGATGGAGCAGATGGCTCTAATGAAGCTTAGGTGGATGAAAGAGTGGTAGAGATGCTCTGCACCGTACACATTCAACTGAATCAACAAAGTCTTGCAAGTAATCAAAGTCCTAGCTAATGTAATCTAACTAACAATAAAGTGAATGAACAACAACTTTATTTGGAAGAGAACCATGTATATCAACTATGCAATGAAACAATTTAGAGATCTGAACACATAACCAACTTCTGCAAATGAAAACAGTACACTAAGGATTGCATGGTAAAGCAAACTAGTGTTTTTGTTTGGGACAGCACAGTTACTTCAATTCCAACCCCTGATCCAATAAGGAAGAGGTGAAACAAAAAGTGTTTGTTGACCCTTTTTTGGAGCCTTTTTCCTGTTATTATCCTACCAACTAAATCTGAACATGAAAAGCTACTTTAACCATCAAAAGCAATCTAAATAACAAAGCAAGATTTAAATTTGAAATAGCAGATTTTATTCTAAGAATGCAGCAAAGACACATGAAGGTAAACAAAGGAGGTATTGGTCACTTGAGATGGGCCCAACCCCAAGAACTACAGCCTCCTAAGAGAGATTTAGAGCTAGTGCAAAGCTGGATTCATCTTTATTGAGCAAGGAAAGAAGAGTTACATCAAAACTGTCCACAAGGGAAAGCTTGAAAATGTTCTGAAATGCAAAGCTAATCTACTGACTAAAATCGAACTACAAGCTAGCTAACTTCTGCCTACAAAGTGACTAACTACTGGGTAACCAAAATGAGGCCCTAAGCCTTCTTATTTATACAAATTGAGGACCCCAATAGTCCTCCTAAACTTTAGGGACTCGGCTGCCCAAAACTTGTAGTTAACAGCAGTCCTACTTGACTTGCTTGGCTTCCCTTGTGATAATCGATTTGGTGGCCCTTGAACTCCAAGATGATGGTGGAGAATTCAAGGTAAGGGCCCATAAATGAAGGGGACACCTTCCTAAAAATCCTCTCCACGAATTTGGCTGCCAAGTGCTCATTTAAACCTTTGATTTTTTCTCCAAATTGACCAAAAAGACTACACAAAGCAAACATTAGACTTGTTGGCATAATGACTAACCCAATTCACTCTATTAGCATAAATATAATCAAAAACATGCAATAAACTAATGATAATGGTGGATTAATTTGAATTAGGAGGTTGAATGAGCCCATATAATTATCCATTTTTGGGGCTTATCAATGACATCCAAGGTGTGACAAAACAAGTGCACCCATTCAGGTTGGGGCTTCACACCATAGGCCTTAGCCCATTTGTCCATGTGTGCACACATATCATCCTTCCCGTCATACTTTTCTATTACTTGTACCTTTAGCTTCCCAAAGCGTGTTCTCATCATCCTCCTACACTCACGCCAATCATCAAAACTACCCTTGTTCATACCGCACCATCTCGCAAGCATAGCGCATAGTGCCCAGTCCAAAGCCTGGAAGCGTTGCTTCTCCGGTGCTTCGCTCTCAAATGCATCCAAAAACACATCCACATCATTCAAGCCATCATAAGTGGGTAGATTTCATACTTCTGACGACACACAGTGCAGCGATCAGGTCATCATGTTACAGCTCAGCGTAGTTGCTTCATGTAGCCGATTCTTCCAGCGCTCTAATTATTCATCTGAGTCTGAGGTGCAGGAACTCTCACGATCCCATGTAATTCAGCCACCCACTATTGGACTCGCCCAATCTTGGTCTTGCAATGTTATTTTATATATGCAGTCGAAATCGTCATCGCTTTCGTAATCGTGGACCAGTTTAGTATAGCATGATCCTTCAGCAAGATCTAGAGGTACTATTACACAAAGCGATTTCTTTTCAAATATCATCTTTCGCTTCTTTAGGTTGATTAACCCATTCATGTCAGTAGCCCAATCAATGTCAAGGATCACAGGGTAGGGGTTGTGGTCATCCACAATTTCTATCACTTCAAAGTCAGCCAATGCACTCGCGCCTTCAATATCTACAATTACTCCTTGCAGTCGTCCCATGGGGATGATTTTCTGCTAATTTTCCATTCTTTACTGAATCAGAGACCACTGCAACGCGGGTCTCCCCATCCGCTCCCAAGTCTGCTTCGGTAGAACATTCGCATCTGACTCCAGATCAAGAATAACCTAATCCATTTCATATTCTCCTATCTGCGCAATGAGTCTCATCTCACACCCTATCCTTGCCTAATGCTTACCAATCTTTCGTACCATGTGTGATTCACCCGAAGCATTTCCAGTGCATCTATTTATAAGTTCATGTAACGACTTCATAGCCTTGCTATCACGCAATAGCTTCATGTAGGTCTCTAAAAAGGTCGTAACCATAGAAGGGTCCATTTCCTGAACAGGCTTATCCCGGCTCCCTGAGGTAGAGGACTTAGCGAAGATCTTTATAGCTTCCATGAACATTTCGCATGTGTGCCCTAAATCAAATTCAGTCACCTTAGCTGGAGCTTTGTGAGCCCATACGCAGTCTTCAGGTTGTTTCCCCTTATCGTCACCCATTTAAAATTCCACTTCGGAGCACTATATTGACATTTAGATCCTCTTCACAAGGCTCAACCCTCATCATCTGCAGGTTCTGAGTCGGTTGCAGTGGTAGCACCCCTTTGTGATGTATCCTCGCTATCAGTGTAGGACAGTCCTCCGTCTCATGATCAAACTGAGTACAATATTTGCACAACAGACACATTGGGTTAGTGCATTCATGAGCATAGTGTCCTGGTCCTCCACAATTGTAACAGATCAGCTTTCCCTGACCTCTGCTAGGCCCTCCTTCGCCTTGGCCTCGTCCGTGCCCTTGAAAGCCTATTTGTGCCATCCCAACGCTCTGGTCAGTGGGCCGCATTTTTGCTTAAAATCTATAGGCGGGTGTTCTTTCCATCATTAATTGATAACTTCGGTAGTTACACTCATCATGCTCTACCGACCTACAGAAGTTGCAGAACAGTTGTTGTGGTTTTTATACAAAATTCTACAACAAATGATAGTTATTAGTCGTATGTTCCCTTGCTACCTGACATATAGTGCACCACAATGCAAGCCCCACACTCTATCCTACTTGGGCTTCCGGCCACAAAGGCATCGGTCCTCCCCCTACAATATAGTTCGCAAAGACTGGGCAGTGGTCTTCATCATGCCCCTAACCCTTACATTTCATGAACCATATCTCTTCGCGTGCTTCTGGTCAAACTGTTCTGTCCTACTTCAAGTTTTTCATTTCAAGGCAAAGATTTTGCAACTGCGCATGGATCTACTGAACCCCCAAATTTGGATCTTGCAACAGTTTTTCATGCAGTCTTATTGCAACCTCCAAGGCCTCTGCCTAGGTCATAATCTTCTGCTGCGACAATGCAACCCTTAGGTGAGGTAGGAGCGAAGCCACGAACCACTCACGGTGTTGTCCATTTATTAAGTTCATATTAGCTTCTCGTATTTTACACTTCAATCTCTGATCCAATTCCCAAGATGTCTCACTTGGTTTCATCATGATTTCCTTGAACCCCACAATCGATTGCACCTCAGATTTAGCCCTACTAAACTCTTTATTCAACACAGTCTGGATCTTTTCTAACCCAACGTTTGGGTTATCATTAACTTACTTGATGTACAAAGTTAGTGCGTGATCCTGTAAAGCACTAACCAATGTTACCTTCTTCATGTGATCGTCTGTGACACCCTGAGCTTCCCATATAGCTTTTACGACGAACCAGGACTGGTCCAGGTCTTCATTTCCCAAGCCCTTAAACAAAGGAAGCTTCACTAAATTCACCATGTTGAACTGTGGTGGAGGTGGTGGTGGTGGTGTGGGCAAAGTCACAAGTGATGGTGGTGAAGTTGGAGGTGGTGTAGGTGGAGGTGGCAGTTGTGGGAATCCCTGTTTTATTAACTGAACTGCACTTCACAGAGAAGCTTGCACTACTCCCTCTTCATTACTCAAAGGAGGTGAACTCAGGGGACTATATTCAAGGCCCTTTCTTCCTTTGTTCCTATAAGTCTTTCCACTTCGCGTAGCTCTGAACATCAAGTTAGCTGCATAACCCATTTTTCACACAATAACATCTTAATCCAAGTATTTAAAGACTTCAAGTACTTACCTTGTGAACCTTTGAAAACATGTCGTTCCACTTCACTGTAACTTACTGAGGTATCGATGCGAATTTAGTCACAAATCTCCTATGATACGATTGAGCCAATGATCGACAGCGTAGGCAATCTTATCCTTAGAAGCTTCCAGTTTTTGTACTAGATCTGAGGTCCAAACACTGTTAAGCCTCCACCTTCCTTGGCTATCTGCTAGCTTCGCAATCCACTCGTATAACTCAACTGGAAAGGAACAAAAAAATATCTCATGGATTTCTATATACTGGTACCTATCTAGACACTATTCCTTTGTCAGCCACGGGTTTCTATTCTCCTACGCCGCGAATTCGTGGATCTTTCTATCCAACCAACCCTTGATCTCTTTCTTAGTTGGACTCAGTGATACGACATCACATATCTCTCACGCAGATTATGGTCCCGACAACAAAACTAGTTGTTGGCTATGTGGGACCTGACCTAGGTTCAGTGTTAGTTAGCCAAACAAATCCCTACACTACTGGCCCTTTTGGCATCAGCCCGCAGAACGCGGACGAAAGTCTCACCCAAAGTAGTATGGGGAATGTTCGAACAAAGTTTCTGCACCCTGAGATGGTCATGATGTTGGTTTATACCCTCTACCCCTACTTTAGCATAGGTCACTAAGCCTTAGACTCTACCAATTTACCTTTTATGTCACCCTTCAGTGCCTCCACAAAGGTGTACGATTGACCTTCATGCAACCCTAACCCGTGCTCCAAGTTTTCTCAAGTTTTTTACTTATCTTACTAATCAATCACAGTTAGTGCCGCGTAAACTGATATCCTTACTTGCATTCAATTAACCGATACAATCACTCTATCCACCCTACACACATAGCTGCAGGGGTCCATGCACTCAGCTGTGGACTTCCACCCTGGGCCTCTGCGCACTCAGCTGCAGAGCCTCTACCTACACTAAGACTCGAGAACTTTTAGACTTCTCCACTCTACTTTGATACTTTCTTCCTTACTTAACTTAACTCTTCACTGCTTAGAGCTTACTTACTTAGCTCCGTTTTATACAATCCCATGGTCTGTAGACCATGGGTGGATATTTACAACTAACTTGACACTTTACAAAATAAGGGTAGACAACCCTTTATGACTCTTGACACCTTCACGCTCCACTACCACAAAATGCGGAGACTTTACAACTTTATTACAAAATTATCCCAAAACATGGGCTTTTAGCCCCAAAACTGCTCTTGGGGGAACCCGTTCCCAACATTGGTATTTCATGGAAAAACAAAGCACATAAACAAAAAGTACCACTAATTTCAAAAGTTGGTACAATAATTTGTGTTGAAGCTGGAGTATATCCCCACCGATGATCAAATTTTTGATATTTTAACAAAATATCTTCCCAATAAGAAGCTTGTATATTTTAGAAACAAACTTGGATTGGTTGACATATCTTCGCTAGTTGAGAGGAAGAGATAGACACATCATTATTCTCTTCATTTTGGAAGAAAGAATGGAGGATTGAGTAATCATCTGGCATCCGATACTCTTTGAGGATGTGGTAGGGCATTCGAGATAAGAGTAGGAAAGTGGACCAATATTATTTGAGGATTGGGGACCCAAGGTAAGAATAGTCCTAGAAGGTCATACTCAGTGAACACCCGGGTGGGTATGTACCTTGAGAGACAATGATGAAGGTGTCTATAATCATTGCTCTCTCCAACATTGTGCTTTGATCTTTTGAGAGATAGAGCTATTAGTCAAGGCCTTGCTATGTGACAATGTTGGTTATAATGATGCTATACAGATGGATTACTAGTCTGACTCTTCTTATGAGATCTCTTCAGTGTTGAGAATAGCCATGTCCCATTTATGAATGCCTCCCTAGTTAAGGGGGAGTATTGAAGAAATTATAACTAGGTTTGGTCTTCATTAATATGAAATGTACTTTTGATTCTTGTATTTTGTAAATGAAATAAAAATAATTATTATTATTATTAAGCTTGGGTTTCTTACCCAAGTATTTTTTTTTTATAGGTCAAGCACTAATTGAAAGTGCTTCTAGGATTTTCATATGTCAAGAAGTCAAATAGGGAGATTGTCATAATATGAAGACCCCATCGGGCATATTGTAAACTGTAAAACAAATTATTTTTGTATTTTATTGAGCCTTCAAAGACCAAGTCAGTTTGCCAACCTGTCAAGTGAGCATAGAAGTTGAAACTCATACCCTGGGAAGCCTATATATAGGAGGAAGTTCAACTTCATTTGGACACAATCAATCCCATCTCTCTCTCTCAAAAGAAGGAAGAAGTAGAAAAGGATAGCAAAGAAGGATGAAGAAGAAGAATAACTGTTTTGGGTCTCTCTACCTTTCTTTCTCTCCACATGTGCGAAGGAGGTTGAAATTCTGCAGCTTTTCACTAAGGTTTTTGTAGTCAAGTTAGGGTTTCCTTGTGAGAGTTTGATCTGATAAAAAAGGGCCGAAAGAAGGGCCAACAAAGTCCCCTTCTAGATCCATAAGTCAAATTAGGTCAAGTGAGGTAGCTGGAGGCAAAGAAGAAGCAGTTCTTGTACACACGTATGAAGTGGCAGCTATTGTCATGGGGTTGAAGCTGCATATTTGCAATTAGGGCCAAAAATATGTGGCTAGAGGTCAAAGAAGTGTTGTTGGAAGAGATTTTACTGGGTTTGGAGAGCAGTAAAGCAAGCACATTATTGACAAGTTTATCTTGGTCTTGGTATTCATCAATAAAGAATATATAACAAGAGATTGAAGCGTTTTCCTCTCAAGAGGAGAGGTTTTTCCATGGCTTGGAGCCTACATCCTCTGTACTTTTATCTTGTTGATATTCTTGTTTTGGTATTTGTTTGATGATTTAAGAGCACACAATAATAATAATAATAAGTTAGTCCAAATAAGTAGAAAGACATCACAAGAAGTTATCATAGTTAGAAGAATCATTAATGTTATCTTGCCCTAGATTCTTCAACAACAAGCTCAAGTTCAAGTGTAATGATATTTCCAATGTAACCACCGCAACGTTTCCCGACCTATAAACACAAATATACCAAGAATTAAAACTAATGTATAATGATGTGCAAAAGAAAAGATAAGAACTTGAATAACTTGCACAACTAACCTTAACCATCTTACAACCTTACCTTATCAATTAACACAACAACCAAACAAACCTTGAGAACTTCTTGTGAATGTACCTGTATATATGTTTTCCTTCTTAGTAAACATCCAAAAAGATAAAAAATTATTTTTAGCATAAGGGATTTCTAAGTAAGATGCTTCCAACCAATCATAAATTTGGCCATGAAATCCAAAACAATCCTCTTGAAATCCCTGAAATCCTTGAAAAAATGGTTTTTCAATTAAAGGCATGGGCTCAAGATGAGAATTTTGTACGACAAAATAATTATGATCATGATCAGAAGGCTTATCAAGATAGCAAGAGCCTAACATAGCCATCATCGAAGACTGAAGTGCCTCAACTATTTGACAAATATTTGAACAATGAAATGATAAATTATAAATGCCACTGGATTCAACAAGATGAAATGATATTAAATAATGAATCCATATAGGTGAGTAAAGTTTTAGTTAGAGGAGGAATGACCTGTTATAGAGTTTTATGAACCCAGCGTTTCGGACTACCAAGTGAGTCCATCATCAAGGGATGCATCAATAGATGTTCTGAAGATATTAATGATGTATCCATGAGCTGTATTTCAGAGTATATATATGGGTTTCAAGAAAATTTAGATTGGAAATCAGTTTTGCTCTAGATAATCTTAATTTATTGAATTCTGATGTGTTGTCCATCATGTCCCTTCCATGGTATGACTTGATGTTATTAAATAATGAATCCATACAGGCGAGGAAAGTTTTAGTTAGAGGAGGAATGACCTGTTATAGAGTTTTATGAACCCAACGTTTCAAACTACCAAGTGAGTCCATCATGAGGGGATGCATTAATAGATGTTCTGAAGATATTAATGATGTATCCATGAGCTGTATTTCAGAGTATATATATGGGTTTTAAGAAAATTTAGATTGGAAATCAGTTTCGCTCTGGATAATCTTAATTTCTCAAATTCTGATGTGTTTTCCATCATGTCCCTTCCATGGTAGGACTTGATGTTATTAAATAATGAATCCATACAGGTGAGGAAAGTTTTAGTTAGAGGAGGAATGACCTATTATAGAGTTTTATGAACCCAACATTTCGGATGACCAAGTGAGTCCATCATCAGGGGATGCATCAATAGATGTTCTTAAGATATTAATGATGTATCCATGAGTTTTATTTCAGAGTATATATATGGGTTTTAAGAAAATTTAGATTGGAAATCAGTTTCACTTTGGATAATCTTAATTTCTCGAATTCTGTTCCGTTGTACATCATGTCCCTTCCACGGTAGGACTTGATGTTATTAAATAATGAATCCATACAGATGAGGAAATTTTTAGTTAGAGGAGGAATGACCTGTTATAGAGTTTTATGAACCCAACGTTCCGGACTACCAAGTGAGTCCATCATTAGGGGATGCATCAATAGATATTCTGAAGATATTAATGATGTATCCATGAGCTATATTTCAGAGTATTTTTAAGAAAATTTAGATTGGAAATCAGTTTCGCTCTAGATAATCTTAATTTCTCGAATTCTGATGCATTGTCCATCATGTCCCTTCCATGGTAGGACTTGATTTTTTTAAATAATGAATCCATACAGGTGAGGAAAGTTTTAGTTAGAGGAGGAATGACCTGTTATATAGTTTTATGAACCCAACATTTCGGACTACTAAGTGAGTCCATCATTAGGGGATGTGTCAATAGATGTTCTAAAGATATTAATGATGTATCCATGAGCTGTATTTCAGAGCATATATATGGGTTTTAATAAAACTTAGAATGGAAATCATTTTCACTCTGGATAATATTAATTTCTCGAATTTTGATGCATTGTCCATCATGTCCCTTCCATGGTAGGACTTGATCTTACTAAATAATGAATCCATACAGGTGAGGAAAGTTTTAGTTAGAGGATCACTCTGGATAATCTTAATTTCTCGAATTCTGATGTGATGTCCATCATTTCCCTTCCATGGTAGGACTTGATGTTATTAAATAATGAATCCATACAGGTGAGGAAAGTTTTAGTTAGAGGATTCGCTTTGGATAATCTTAATTTCTCAAATTGCATCATGTCCCTTCCATGGTAGGACTTGATGTTATTAAATAATGAATCCATATAGGCGAGGAAAGTCTTAGTTAGAGGATTCACTATGGATAATATTAATTTCTCGAATTCTAATGCAATGTTCATCATGTCCCTTCCATGGTAGGACTTGATGTTATTAAATAATGAATCCATACAAGTGAGGAAAGTTTTACTTAGAGGATTTTCTTTGGATAATCTTAATTTCTCAAATTTTGATGTGTTGTTCATCATGTCCCTTCCATGGTAGGACTTGATGTTATTAAATAATGAATAGATGAAATGATGTAAAACAACCATCATTAGATATACCAGTGGGAAAATGGTGATCCAAATGACATTTTTTAGATCTAGAATTATGATCAGATAGGTAGCTTAATGCACAAGACTCTTGGTTTTTGATCAGTTCCTTTTGTGTCCAATTCCATGCTAGACCAGGAATAGAGAGCTTGTGGAATCAAAAGCAATTGTTGGCCTTATAAATATAGGAAATTGATTGAAACAACATGCTAACAAAATGTTAGAGGTATATGTCATATCAAATCTAGAATCTATAGCAGCATGGGGATTTTTATCCACTAAATTATTCAAGACCTGAATGCTACTCAAAAGGATTAACTGGGTCAGAAAAAAAAATGATTAGTTGAGTAACATTCACAATGAAGATTAGGAGCTGATTTTTCACCATAACATTCAACAAATATAAATTCTTCACCTAAAGATATTCTATAAATTGATCAATTTCAAAATTATGTGCATCCATGAAAGGCATACAATCCAATCCCATGTTAGATACAAGAGGTATACATGAAGATGAATTCACTATAGTGGTATCCTCTATCTGATCAGAAACCTAATCTCAAGAGATATGAATGTTATGAAGAAAAATACCAAATCCATCAAGGACAAGTTTGCATCTAGTGAAACAATTCTAAGTAAAGATTTTTGCGAGGAAATCTATATCTGACATGGCTCATGTATCTTACCAGGATTATGAGAACGTGACATAACCATCAAATAGATTTTAAGTTTCTTGACTTCCTAACAAGTTCCAACACTTTGAAAAGATAGATAATAAAATTTTGAGAACTGAGTCAGATTGCAAATTTCATGTGGATAGCTACTATTAGTTAAATTAACAAGATCACCATTATCTGGATGGAAGCCATCTACATCATTGGTTTGGTCAAATTTTACAGCTTCAACAAATGGATTAATCAAGTCATAATATTCTTTTAATCACAAATCTAAATATGTATGAATTGGAGAAAACTCATGGGAAAAATTATTTGAAGAGTTGTCCTCATGTAAAATAGGATATTATAAGAGATGGAACAGATGCTCTATGGTTTGATTTCTTTCTTCTTCATCATGGATAATCTCACTATCTTATGTCATTTCAAGATTTAATTAATCAGACTGTAAATCTAGAGAGCATGGCATATTTTCATTAGAAGCAATAAGATACAAGAAATAATGAGCGAAAGAGGAAGAAGTGTTCATAAGAGAAACTTATTTGATCAAATCATATTTAAGATATAAATCTTTCAAAACAAAATATTCTTGAGAAACCAAAATATTAGTTAGTACACTTGGGATTCCATCATCATATACATCAATGGAGTCATCGTCATCAAAAGGACGACTACCCAATACATCAAATTAATTCAGAAAATTGATTTCAATTGATTGACTACAAAATCCAATATCAGCCAAGAATGATGAAACACCATCTTCACATAGAGGAATTTGAAAAAGAGAAGAAATAGAGAAATAATTTTCACCTTCCTTCTCCTCTACCTGTGAAATGTGACTACCTTGCACCTGTTCATTACTTGGATTTGGAAGAGATTGAATAGGAAGATCAAGGGACAAAGGGTCATGAGAAAGAGATGACAGAGAATGACAGGTATCCAAATCATATTCAAGACTGAAGTTATGAGCATTAATATCATCTTCTGGAATGTAGGAATTAGTCTTCACCTTAGGCTCCATAAACCATTCCAAAGTTTCCTCCATTAGATTTGGATCATGAGAAATGGATGAAGGTTGAAGAGACAGGTCATCCATTTGATTTTTAGATTTCCCAACATCGACATCTTTAGAAGGTGGCACCCACATTGGGACCGCAAAATGAGGAGGACAAGGAACAAAAGGATTAATAGGTTCCTCCTCTGACATTAGAGGTGTCTCATGATTTACAAAATTTGGGGTAGCAGAAACATTAGGGGGTTCAAGCTCACCATGTAAAGAGATATGAAATAACTCCACATTCATGAACTAACATGGAATGGAAAAAGAAGATTAATTATAATTTAAGGTTACATAGTGTAAAATAGCACTTATTATTGACATACATTTTAAATAGAAATGTAGAAGTAATTTTATGGAAGTTTATAAAATATCGCTTATTATTGATATAGCATTTAAATAGAAATGCAGAAGTTATTTTACAGAAGTTTTCATATTGATAATATTGATGGGAATAATAAATATATTATAATTATAATCATTTTATTTTATTATAATTTATTATTTTGAATAATTTTTATAATTATTACGAAAATATTATAGGTTTTAAAGATAGAAAATGTAAATTTTTGTAATTGAATGTGTGATTTTATTTTAGGGATAATAATAAAATAGATTTTGATTGCGTATTTTTTAAATGCATATAAAATTTAATAATAATAAAAAATACATTTCATTATATTTAAAATTTTATTTATATATTATATATGTATGTATATATATAATTAAAAATTATATTGATAGATTGGGAATTTGGATTTCATGTGAAGTGAATGAGATTCTATTTAATTAATGGTTTTGCAAATTAGCCATATTTAAAAAAATTATAACAATAGGAAATATAATTAATTATAAAGTATTTATATTGTGGACTCAGGTCTTAAGATTGTAATTAAGTGATCAAAATAAACCAAAGTTAATCATTTTATTTGGATAGGTATTCTTTTTTCTAAACAATATACTTGTTTATATTTTAACAATATATACACACCATATCTTTTCTTTCAACAACATATATAGATAATAATTTACAATAAATAAATTTAGAAATTAGAAAAAAGAGTACCTTAAGGTTTTGTATAATCTATCATTACTCATATTTTGAAGTAGCCTTCCTCCTTTGCTCCTGAAAACCGCCCAATTGAATTTACCACCCAAACAACTAGAAACAACCTTTCTGACTTCCTAGCTAGAGGAAAGCTCCACAAGTTATATACCTCTTTGTGCCCAATCCCTAGAATCGTAGATCATAGTGCTTGTGTCAAACCTCAAGGTGCCAAAGCACCTTCCTAAATTCCAACACAAGACTACTCCAACACCTAAATTTTAAAATTGTCTCCCACTTCCCAAAAGACTCTACAAACAAGAACCTATGCAACTGTTGACCCCCTCCATGTATCTTTTTCACTTCTCAAAATATCTACCCGTCCTTTAATTCTCCACCTACTTTATTTATTAAAAACCCTTAACAAATATCACAATCCTTATTTAATGCCCCACCAAATTCATTATCCCCATGTTAAGTGTCTCGGGTTCCTCCCTCCCCCCCGCCCCAAGATAATACACAACAAACAATACCACCAAAATAATAATAATAAAACAAATAAATCACAATATCATAATCAAAGAATCAATCAATCATGTAAGAACTCATTTACTATAAGCATGTATGAACTCATTTACCATAATAATTGATTTATTATTTGTTGTACTCAACATCATAATTAATCCTATTAATTATATTTAAACATCCACATAAAAATCCAACCTCTTAATTAATTATAAACCTTAAACCTAATAATTAAAGCAATAAATAACACTACATTAAACTTAATATTGACATTAAATCACAACCTAATTTTGACTAATCATGTTAAGTAAATTAACAATAATTTAACATAAAGTTACACTTCAGATTCAACCATGTTAATTAATTTAAATAACATCCATTTAAAGTTTAGTTAGCATAGTATATCATATAAAAACTAGCACACATGTGTGAAATATGTATGCATAGTTGTCACATATACATCTCTTGCCTATACTAGTAACATCAACCATCACATCTAGTTTGTAGTGCCATACATCATAGTAAAATATTCAATTACATACATAAAACGGCTAGAAGAATTTCATCACTCACAACAAACATAAAATAATAATAAAATAGATATGTTTTGATTGCCTATTTTTGAAATGAATATAAAATTCAATAATAATAAAATTGTTAAGATATTAAAATTAGTTTTACTAATAAAAAATATATTTCATTATATTTTAAATTTTATTTATATGTATATGCATATGTATATTGGGAGTTTGGATTTCATGTGAAGTGAACGAGATTCTATCTAATTAATGGTTTTTAAACAAACAATACTTAAAAAAATTATAACAATGATGAAATATAATTAATTATAAAGTATTTATATTGTGGGGTTCTTTGTACCAGGTCTTAATGTTGGAAATAATACTGAGAGGGGGGGTGAATCAGTATTATCAAACTAATAATTTTTCATTTCCATAATCAAATTCATATACGCTACTTCCATTAAGGGAACTTGCGTGTACACACAACTGTGTTTAGAGCAACTAGCGTATAACCATCAAACTTATGATTCAGTTAATTCATCATATATTGATCTTTAATCAGTGCATCAGAACCATATATAAACAGTAACCAGGTGCAGTAAAAACAGAATAGATCATCACACATAAAACACACATGAACACCAAGATATAAGGTGGAAACCCAATGTGGGTGAAAACCACCTGATGCAATTGTCTCTTTCTTCTTTAAATAATAAGATAATTCTGTTTACAATTTTTGTACTAGTGTAGTATTATACCAGTATGCAGGCTTCTACCTGTAGAAGGCTACAACCTTCTCTCATTCTCCAGCTTCTACTGGAAGGGAGCTACAACCCCCTAGCTCTTGTACTAGCTGACATGCTTACTAGTACGTAGGTGCTGGCCTACCGAAGGCTACAACCTTCTCTTTTCTTCCAGGGACCACATTTCATAATTTTTCAGACTGGATCCATCAACAACATCATTCAATCATCAAATATATCTGCATCAACCAATCTCCTTTTGAACCAACCACAACCAAATCAATCAATCACTCCATCAATCTGATCATTCAGAATGTTGTCACCATAATACAGTAACCAAAACCCAAGCAATAACCCAAAACACTACAATAGCAAATAGAAGTAGCCAAAATATAGATTATAAGGCATACGCTACTTTCTTGTGCCGAACCTGCATGTATACGCACTTTCCTCAAAGCCAACCAGTGTATACATTTGCAAATATTAATTCATAATTTTGCAGTTATACCAGACTTCAGTTATACCTAGATCATATCATTTACAAAATAATATAAGCATCAGTATTCAAATCTGGAATATTCATGAGAAAAAAACATAATGACAGTTCACTTTACGCCTTAAGATCTCGACCCATCATTAGATCTTATCCTCCATCAACTGCTAACTTTGTTCCTTGTTTCAGATCTAGCGATGCACCATAACACAATGATCTGCATACTAGATCTTACTTTTCATCAGATATTCAATGCTTGAGTGCATTGGTCTAATGATCTTCTCCTCCTTTTATAGTTTTAGGCTTTTCTCAATACCATGGACCAAAACCACTTAGGACCAATACCTTGGATCAAATACCTAGGGTCAATACCTCAGACCCAATACCTTGGACCAATACCATGGATCAAATTACCATGGGCCAAATAATTCGAACCAAAAGCTTAGTTTTCCAAGCTATACACGCTTTTCCTTTTGTGAAAGTGCGTGTGTATGTATACGTGACTTATATACAGTGAACCCACGTGTATACGCGACTTGGCCAATTGTGAACCTTTGTATACCTCTCTTCATTATGTAATTTTGATCTGTAACTCTGAGCTGTTAACATGTTGTGTTATGCCCGTATACCAATAGGTGTCATATATCATGATTGACCTGGTTTTGCTCTGAAATATGTTCCTACCTTGTTGCAAAGGTTTTCCACATTTGTAACAAATCAAAAATTAAAAAATTAAAAAATGTAAAGAGGATATACCCTAAAAGAAAAATCAAAGGGCAAAAAGAATAAAAAAGAGGTCAAAAAATGAAAGAAAATGAACCCCAACAAAAATAAAAGACTAGGAAAGTGTGCAAGACCAAATGCCACTACTATTTTACTTAGTACAATAATTATTATGTGCAACTTGTTACCTATGCCAAAATCCATGGTAACCAAACAGTTTAAACTTGGTTATTCCATGTTTTCATTTTCATGTTGTAGAAATAGAGAATAAATATTTGACCAAATAGTGTAAACATGGCAGATTAGAAGATAGGTATAGTGAATAAAAGGAGCTCAACAGTTTAATCTGAGCCCTTGGATGTAATAAGTGTAGATTTAGATAGATATCACTATGTAAAAGAAAAGAAAGTTGAAAAGGGTTTGTCAGTCTAAGTGCACCCTAATAAAGAAGTGAAAATGCTAGGATAAAGTAGGCAGGGTAGGTAGATGATGGTTGCAGAATAAATGTGTGGTGAATGATAAGTTTAAATGTTTAAATCTTTTACTTTCATCACTAGGAAAATGCATGTATCACATGGAAGGCACATCAACATTCAAAGTAAAAATAATTAACTTCCCTACTCATTCCCTTAAAATATTCACTAATTCCCTAAGTGCTAAAGGTAATTCCCAAAGTTAGAGGGGCTCAAAGCATTTCTCTAACTTTTGAAGGGACTGGACCCTCAGCCCAATAATTGGAAATTCCTAAAGTACCTAAGTCCCTTTCATCAACATTACCCCCCCATAAGATCACTCATTCCTTTGATAAAAATTTTCCTAAGTAAAAACCTATTTTACTTAGGGAAATTAAAATAAATCTTCATAAGAACCCTTTTATACACTTTAGCCTAACTAATATGTTATATGATGAAATGCTTTCGGAAAACATTGGACTTAGCGCTTTCCCATTCATTTTGGTCATATTAACCACTAATGTTTTATTATATAATTCCCTTATAAAACAAAATTACCCACACCCATATTATATTATTATACAAAACCCCAAAACATTATATATCCCGCCCCTCAGTTAAATATAACCATAAAACAAATAAATAAACAGGATTAATTAACTAATATGTAGTTAATTAAGAACCCAACCCCACCACCATTTAATGAGGATTAGTTACATATTTCAGACTAATTAATAACACGATAACCAATCAAATCACCACTGATATGATTATTTTCTTTAATTTATATCGGGCCCGCCCTCCGTATCTGCCAGTCACTTCATCTCCCCAACCGCCGTTCGATCGGATCCCGCAGATCCGACGATCATCACACATATTGCATTGACCTCTGTGGTCAACTTTTAGCATGCGATGGTGAGCGGTTTCATGAATTGTACCATTACTACATGTCAAGCAGCGTATGGAATCACGTAGTCCCACCCAAATACCACTTACCCTCCAATAGTGGTGCGATGAAACCCGCTTACCACCTCCCACTAACAACAAAACATCAAGTCGCCTCCCTGCTGACGCCACTTGTCCATATCACGAACCCGCCAAAAGCTTTGACTTTGCATAAGAAGCAAAGTTAAAATAGTTTTCCGTCCTTATTCTAAAAACTCATGCATGCAACTAGAAGTAGAAGTCGACTAGCTCATACTCCAACCGTCAGCCACCATGAAATTTGCAGTCCAACGTCGCTCCAAGTCCACCATTTGCACCCAATGAACCTGCACGCCCATCACTTAAATATAGGTATTTACCAGTTTCCTTACAGAAACCCTGTAAATACTTGATTTCCTCTATGATTATGTTGAAAACCCCAAAATTCATTACAATTCAGTTGCAGAATTTAAATTTGAAGACTCCTAGGACCCATTGTTTTCACCAATTCTACTTAAAAACCCCATTTTAATATATGAATCCATAAGAACTAGAAATGGAAACCCCCGTGGCCCTCAATATACCTCCTATCACTACTCCTCATACAAATTTGGATTATCTGCCCTTAGCAGATAAATTTTTTTAAATAAAAGACCTTGAAACTGATAAAAACTCCTTGAAAGTATTTTGTCAATGCCGGGACAATTACATGAATGGCTCTGATACCATAGGACTTTGGGAATCAAATCTCCCAAGGTATATTCTCCCCTCTGTGCACATTTTCCTTGACATTATCCATTAATGTCAAGCCAATTATAATCCCACCCTCAGAGCAATAATGTCCCCAAATCAAACTGTTCTCTTCACAATTACTGTACACTCAATCAATGAAATGCTACAGTTTCAGCCCGGTCAAAACCTCACCCCCATTTCCCTTGGGGAATTACTAGAGAAAGCTTCTAAAATGTCCCAATCTGAACTCAGTCACCTTTGCCAGACTTTTATGGATAAGAAACATCAACCCAAAGATCCTCCTCCCTACATGTCATCTTTCTTCATAGAGATAGGAAAAAATATAGTCAATATGATTGCTGTAGTCATGGGTTTCAATACTAGTGAGTATGTGGATGAATTGAATCTAGTTTTCATGTCCATTTTTACCCCTGGTCAACCTCCTATTGTCAAATATAACTATGCTGCTTTCATTGCTGATAAAATCCATGACCAATTGATGAGGCTAGAAAATGAAAAGGTATTCAAGTATTCTACAGTCATATATCACATTTTCCTTTACTATCAGTCTGACAAGTTTGCTTTCTCTGTGAATAAGCTTGATACCATAGGTAATCCCAAATCAGTCATTTTCTAGACTTCAATATTTCACTACTCATATACTTGTCCCTATAAATACAATGAATTCATTGACTAGTTTGTCCACACTGTGACCACCATGCTGACAGGAAATCCTCCTCCTAGGATTAGTGATGAGATCAAGAAAATTTTGCAACTATCAAAGCAATACAAGATAGGTGATTGGTACTTTTATCAGAATCACACAGAGATCCAAATCTATGGTTGTGAGCTCCCTCCTTTCAAGATGCCTAAGTATGTCCCTATGAGATTGTTTGCCCTAGAATATTACAGGCAAACGTTAAACTCTGACCAAATTCATTTCACCAAGGAAAAAAAGAAAGCCCAATTAAGGATCAAATACCACTTAAGTCCATTTATATGCAACAATAGAGAAGCAGGGAAAAGAGCAAAAGAAATCATAGAAACAACAATGAAACTCAAGAAAAGATTTGCTTGGAGATATGACCCACAAGTTTCATTTGTCATAGGAGAATGAAACATAAGCTGTCACCCTATATTCATCACAGAATCCCTGAGATAGAACAGTATGCAAATATGGATGAATGGAGGGAAGGAACTCTAGTTGAAATGGATAGTGATCAAGTTGAGGTAGAGAATGTGATGAAAGACTTAGAAAAGAGACTTGATCTAGACTCTTTTGAAAAGGTACATGCGGAATCCTCCCAAAGGTCAGCACAAAAAACTAGTATTTCTACAGCAGAAACTTCTCAAAGGCACACACAGGAAAATAGTGCTCCCACAGCACAACCATTGCAGGGACAATCTCAGGAAGCAAGCACTCTAGCATCAGGATAGCCACAAATATCAGAACAATCAGAGATGTCAAAGCAGCCTGAAATCTCTGAAGAAAGAGCTCTACCATAAACTCATCCAGCTATGGTTAATATGGGAAATCCCTACCTGCACAGACTCCTCCGAATGAGGAAAAGAACTTGAAAAGAGACAAGGAAGTAGCTACCCCTGCCAGTGGTCCTTCAGACTAGCCTAGTGCTAAGAGGCATAGGCTAAATCCATATTCAGAGGAAGAATTCATTGAGGAAACAATAGGGAGTTTGAGAAAAGAAGGTGGAGACAATCTACATACATTCCCAACAGGTGGGACACCTTCTAGCTCATAAAGACAAGAGCTTGAAAGACAACAGAGTGTAGAAGTTTCATCTTTCAGATCTTCATCTGAGAAGATCATAGACATAAAAGGAAAATTCAAAGAAATAAAGACCAAGAATGAGTAGTTGAAGGCCCAAGCCTATGCTCAATACTTGAAGATGGCCCCTACAAATTAAACCAGATTGATGTCATCTTATGACATCAAGGAAGGCAGAATGAAAACCAGCTTTCTAAAGCCCACAGTACAGCAGCTCAAGTCATTTGCAAACTACCTCAAGACTAATTTTGAGGTCTTATCTAAAGACATCCACCCCATAGATCGGATAGAACTGCATAAACAAACAGGGGATATGGTTTATTTTACACTGACTAGCAAGGCAATGATGACACATAGGTTGCAAAATTCACTGAGCAACACTACTACCCAATTGCAACTAGAAAAGGCCTCCTCACAGGCAAAGGACAACAAAATCAAATCATTGGAGGAGTTGATTATTGAGTTGGGCCATAACCCAAAGGATATCAAGGCTACAGAGAGCCTAATAAATAAAAAGAATGAAGATATAGCTACACTGAGAAAGCAGTTGAAATTTCCACCACTCATTCACCCTCAGAATGCTGAAGTGATTGAGAAGAAAAATGAAGAAGAGCTTATGGACCTGGTCCTTAAGCTAAATGAGCAACTAAAAGAGATAGAGCAAGAATTAGAGAAAACACTACAAAACAGGAAGAGTGAGTCGACCACACAGCCTCAAAATGTAGTGCCAGTGGTTTCTACAACAGTCCCTTCTACATTGTCAATTGCTTTAGCACCAAATGTCCCTTTGGCAATAGCTGCAACTATAGAAGCAACAGGTACAGTTACATCATAGGCAGGAACCTCAAATCAAAGCACATAAGAGTTGATTAAGTCCATGGAGGAAATGAAGCTCCAAGTCACTGAACTACAAAAAGTAAAAGAGAAATTCATTACTTTAGAGCAAATATTTCGTAGAAGAGATGAGAAAAAACAAAGGCTTGAACCAACAGATTAAAACACTGGAAAAGGACCTTACGTTTGAAAATCCTTTGACTGATATCAGAAAGATATTATGGACCAATATCATTGATTCCATCAATGATATTTGGTCATCAATTCAAATCATTTTTGAACAAATTGACTTAGTGAAAGTTGCTCTTCAAGAGATTGAGAAAACTAGGGAAGAACTAGGAGGGAAGCCTGAAGAAGCTATCAGATTAATAAACTTTCTAAATAGTAGAAACAGACATTAGTTGGAACAATTAAACATTGAGGATAGGACTACCACCATCCTCGAAATAAAGAAAGTATTGACCAAAAGGAATCTAATGCAAGGCCTGGAACGCAAATGTCAAAATATGCAAGAAGACATAGATGAGTTCATGGAGAAATTTGGCATCTTACAAAGTAAAGGACTCCCAAGTCCTTTAGTCATCAATGACAAGCTAATGTTTCAGGATGATTATGTCAACAAATTACATCAACAAGCTAACAATCAGGCCAGTTCATCTGCAGTCAAGGCATTTCCCATAGGAAGAGTTATCTATGATGGTTTGGAGAACCTTTTTTACATTGAGCATGAAGTGAAGCACTTATTCCCAGTGCAACCAAATTTTGTAAAATATACAGAAGCAGATGAAATCTACAGAAAATTGACAAGGACAAGAATACTTAGAGATGATTGGTGGACCAGCATGACAGACATCTTATGATTTACCATGGTAAAAAGTGAAGTAAATTGAAGTATTTACCATAGTCAATTTTGGTAAAAAAGGATGAATGATGGTAAAACAGGTAAAGAGTATTAGTCACAAGTAAAAGAGTATCAGTGAAAAGCTAAAATCAATCATCCATCACAGAATTACGAGCAAGATAGAAATATGCATACTCATAGGACCTGCCTCCAGCTCCTTCAACAAAAATAGGGACAGCAACAATCCATTCACATTCAGATTCTACTTTCGAGACCATCTGTCTCTATATTCATGTAAAAGATATTTAGTTTTCCTAGAATATATCTCTCTTAGTTAGGAGATATTTTGATGTAAACTTTTTATAAGTAATTCCTTATTCGAAGTACTGTGGGTGGATTCTTAGACATTTTTGTAGACAATTTACTTTTGGAATTGAAGTGTTGTTGAACAACTTTTTGTATGGCTGGCTGAAACAAAGTAATAAAGCAAAGGACTTTTACAAGATACCTATGTCAAACGAGAAACAAATAAGTATTCTATATATTGTGTTTTTACATTTTTCTGGTTTAATAAATATTCACATGTGTATCATATCGGAATGATAAACGAAAAGTTATATTTCAAAAAAATATTTACTGCATTCTGTCTTTAAAATCGTTTATTTTCTCAATTTTTTCTTCCAAGCTATTATAGGTAGGGAATTCTTAACTGCTTCCTACTTTCATAGCTTATCATTGTGACCATTTAACAAAGAATACTTAATTGCTTTTTGTTAATGAGCACCCACTTCCCCTCATCTTGGACTTTGTTGAAGGATTCTTGACTGCCCTTCCTCCCTGTTCAAGACCATTTCACCCATTTTAAGCTATCATTTGTCTTTTGTTTAGCTATCTTGCCTTGTGAAATTCCCCTTTTTTAAATCAACCTGATCCAGTTAAGCCATCATCTAGTTGACTCTATAGCCCAATGGCTTGAAATACCTTGTTCTATCCATCTGCTCTTGAATTCCACCACCAAACAAAATCAAAATCCCCCAAGCTTTCATAACTAGCCTAATATCCCATAAACAAAGCTAAATCATAAAGAGAGAGCCCTCTCTGAGTACAGATTGGCTAGATTCTATACTTAAAATATTTGTTTGTGGTTACCTCAAACCCCTTTACTTCTTCTAATAACTTCAAGCAAAATCTGAGTGATAACATAGTGGAAACCATGCTAGGGAAGGACAATTCCTCAGTCAAAACAAATCTTTAAGAAAATTTAAACCTTAAATCTAAAAGAATATTAAAGAAATCATATAAGTTGTTTTGATATATGTTAAGAAAACCAAAAAAAAAACCCAAAAATCTGGCTTCAGAAAGAACTCGTTATTTTAGAGCTAATCTTGATCCCAATCCACCACAAGTGTTTGAGAACCCCAATATGATCCCCCAGAATTCTTAGAAGACAAGAAAGTTCTGTTAGTCCTCGACCCATATTTAGATCCTCATCTTGTCTTGTTAAGTGGATTTACCTCGAAGACCTACCCTTTGATGAGTACTTTGGAACTTCTTTGTTTAGGACTTCATCCAACTCTGAATTAGTAGACCTAGTCCAAGACCCAGAGTTCATCCGAGAACTAGAAATCCAAGCAGCCAATTTTTCAATTGATAGACATTTGCAGAACTCACCACAATCTGATCTTACCACTAAAGGAACCCCTAATCCCTCTGTAATCACTTCTGTTTCTGCAAGCTCATTATCATTCCCTCATATCTCTCAACCTCAAACCACTCCACATCTGACCATCACCTCTAGCTCTCCATCCACAACTCAAACATCCACTATTACTCCAACCCCAGCTTTTGTTTCACCATTACCAACAGCAATGGCCAACCGATATGCTCCCCTGGTACTACCAACAAACTTAGGTGCCATGCCCCAGGACTACCAAAGTAAGATCACTACTTTTGATGGCATTGGAACCTATATAACCCAACAAAACAACAAGAAGATGACTGATTATTTTGAAATTTATGAAATAGATACTACTGATGTGAAAATGAGAATATTCGTTCAAAGATATCTGGGGAAGTTAGAACCTGGTTCAAAGCCATAACACCCAACAATATAGATAGCCTAAGAACTCTATATCAGCAATTCCTGAACAGATGGGAGAAAAGGAAAGACCCCCTTTAGATTCTATCTGAATACGAAAACCTAAGAAGAGGACCCCATGAAACTATCCAAGACTATTGCACTAGATTCAACAGTGTGTATAATGCCATCCCACTAGATCTTACACCCCCACCTGGTTTAGCCTTAATCAAATTCCCAGATGGATTTGATTCTAATATGGCTTTCCAGCTGAGAGAATGGAATCCCCCTACTTTGGAAGATATGCAAAGAATAACAGTCAGTGTTGAAGCCAACCTGCTATCTAAAAGAGCTAAGGCTAGGAGTGAAAGGAGGATACCATTAAAGGAAGAAAGCTCGCCCTTTGAACAAAAGATAGATGCCATAATTAAAGGAATGGATAGACTAGGAGACAGAGTGGAGACAATTGAAAGGAAATCTCCTTGGGATAGCCAGCAAGCTAATATAGGGAGAAATCCTAATTTCACGAAAAATCGAAACCAAAACACTGTAAGGGATGGTCCTGACCAAAACATTAGACCCCCTTTCCAATAGAACTATGTAGAAGCTTCTCACTCTGAAGGCCCAGAAGAAGATACTCAAATTAATTTGATGGGGCTTGATGATGAAGGAGAAGTTTTCTTATCCCAAGATGATCAAGAGGCCCACATACTTAGACAGTTCCAAACCCAATCAAGAGAATCGTTTGACTTTAGAGAGGGATATGACTCAGCCATCTTTGAGGTGCACAAGCAATACAATCTAAGAAGCAGGAGAATTGGTGTCCCTGAAACAAACAAGAAAACAATTCAAAATCAACCCAAAAAAGGTAAGATAGTAACCAAACCTTTGCAGATTCTTTCTAGATCAAACGCTAACCCCTCTAACCCCATAATTGAAGATGTCTCTGATAATCAACCAAACAATGAACAACCTTCAACTTCCATTCCTTCCAAGAAAGTTGTGGAAGAACCTTCAAAGGTTGATCTAGGCGAATCAGCAAATCATGATTCTACTCCTGAAAAGGAGAAAAACATATAAAATACAGAAAACAGAGAAAATATTGCTGCTCAAAACCCAAAAGTCCAAATAGAAAAACCCTTTAATATGGAAACAGAAGTAGGCAAGCTAAAAAAATTTGTTCCATTATCTGAATTAGCTAAATATGATTCCTACTGAACTCAAATCAATAGATCACTAAAAATTATTCGAATTGAAGACTCAGTTAATCTTTTTGATGACTAGCCTGAATTAATCTTTGGCCCAGAAGTGAATGGAAAACCATTGGAAGGAGGAATTCCTCCCTTCTATGTTAGCTTAAACATACATGATAAGATTCTTCACAATGCCTTGTTTGACTCTAGTGCATCTCATAATCTCATGCCCAAGTCTGTCATGGAAAAGCTAGACCTAGACATCACTAGACCATACAAAGATTTGTTTTCTTTTGATTCTAGTCAGGTGAGATATTTAGGACTGATGAAAGACTTGTGTGTTTCATTGGTTCAATACCCTGCAAAAACAATTTTAATGGACATAGTGGTAGTAGATATACCACCCAAATATGGCATGTTATTGTCCAGATCCTAGGGTGCTAAGCTTTAGGGATCTCTTCAATTGGATATGTCATATGCCACTATATCAGTTTTTGGACAACCCAAGAAACTATACAAAGAAACATTGATGAAATACATAGTAAGTAGTCAGGAAAGACCCAAAATTTCCCCATCTACTCAGTACACTTTGATATGGATTCTTTCATTCTTTACAATGCAGAAGCCAGTCCTTCCAATACTTTAGAGGTTTTAGCAGTAGAACCAAAAGAAATTGAAAAAGAAAAATCAACTGTTCATATTCAGGAAGTATCAAATAGCAAAGAAAAGTCAGATGACAATGAAAACCCAAATGCCATGGTTAAACAAGTTCCTACTACCCCAGACACAAATTATGAGCATGAAATCCTTTGGCATTTAGAATTTGATGGCTCAGTCAATAAAATAGGAGCAGGAGTAGGAGTTTGGGTGTACAATTTAGAAAATGATCATGCTGAAGGCCATGCCTACATATTAAATTTTAGATGCACCAATAATATGGCAGAATATGAGGCTCTCTTGTTAGGTCTTAAACTTGTTAAAAGATTAGGAGCAATCAGGGTGTTTGTCATAGGAGATTCAAAATTAATAATTAAACAAATCAGAGGGACTTACTCAACCAGGGATCCTAGACTAGGATATTATAGAGGAACAATCATAGAAATTCTCAACACTTTTTTGGGAACCCAGCTTGCAACTATCCCGAGAAAACACAACATGCAAGCCCATAACCTAGCCATATTTTCCAGCACCTACAAATTACCTTTTCAACCTAATCATCAGTATACTACTGAGATTAGGTACAGACCAGCCATCCCTGATAATCTTAAGAACTGGCAGGTTTTTGATAGTGATAAGAAGATTAATAATTTTTTAACTTTAGATGAAGAGTTTTCTAACATTAACATAGATGTTGATATAGTTACCACTGCTAATCAAATAAATGAGGTAGAAATTAACATTTCAGAAGAGAATTCAATAAATATGCTTCATCCTACAAAATTCACACAAAAATAAATTCAAAACCTGAAACAAATGGACCTAGATGAAATAATTGAAGAAGAAACAAAGGTTATCAACCTAAAGGACAATCATTTACCCAAAGGATTGACTCCTCTAGAATATTTGTTTGACTCCAATGACATATCCAAGAAACCTAAAATGGAGCCATTAAAAGAAGATATCGAAGAGTACAACTTAGGAACACAGGATAATCTAGAAATGATAAAATTGTCAAAATCTTTACCTCCTAATCAGAAGCTAAAGTATGTTGAACTTATGAGGGAATTCCAGGATGTCTTTGCCTAGAGTTACGAAGATTTGAAGTCCTATAACACCTCTATCATTCAGCACACTATACCTCTAAAAGAAAATCAGAAGCCCTTTAAACAAAAACTCATAATAATTAACCCTATGTTATTACCATCAATTGAGAAAGAAATCAAATGCATGTATGAAGCAGGGATTATTGCCCCTATTAGATTTTCAGAGTGGGTGTCTAACTTGGTACCTACTAGGAAGAAAACAGGGGAAATAAGGTTATGTGTTGATCTAAGAAATGTAAATAAGGTCTCTCTTAAAGATAACTATCCTTTACCCAAAATGGATCATATTTTGCAAAGGGTAGTGGGTTCTTCTAGAATTTCACTTTTAGATGGGTTTTTAGGATATAACCAAATCTTGGTTCATCCTGATGACCAAGAGAAAACTGCTTTTACAACACCATGGGGTACTTTCATGTACATCAAAATGCCATTTGGACTAAAAAACACAGGAGCAACCTTCCAAAGAGCAATGGACATTTCTTTTTCCAAAGAAATTCATGATTTTCTTGTTATATACCTAGATGATCTAACTGTTTTTTCTAAATGAGATCAACAGCACTTGGACCATCTCAAGAAAGTATTTTTAAAATGCAGAAAGTATGGCATTTCTTTGAATCCAAAGAAGTCCTTGTTCGGTTTGGAGGAAGATAAACTTTTAGGTCACATCATTTCCAAGGATGGCATTCGAATTGACCCTTCTAGGATCGAAGCTATTTTACAGATACCCCATCCAAGAAGTATTAAAGAACTTCAAGCTTTCCTAGGGAAGATAAATTTTTTAAGAAGATTTATTTCTAACTTAGCTGAGCTCATTAGATCACTAAATAACATGCTGAAAAAGGATTCAAGTATCAGATGGATAGTAAAGGCCAAGCAATCATTTGAAGAAATCAAAATGGCCTTAACCAGAACACCAGTCCTCATGAGTCCACAATTTGATAGAGACTTCATCATTTTTTCTTTTGCATCAGAACACACTATAGCTGCAGTTTTACTATAAAAGGATGATTAGGGATGTGAAAAACATATAGCCTTTTTTAGTAAAGCACTAAAAGATGCATCATTAAAATAAAAAATAATGGAGAAACAAGCTTTTGCACTGGTAAAAGCTATTAAATATTTCAAAGTATATATATTATACTCTCATGTAATAGCTTATGTTCCTAATGTAGTAGTCAAAGACATCCTAACTCAAGATGAAGTTGATGGTGAAAGAGGAAAATGGATAGCTACTATCTTAGAGTATGATATAGAGATAAAACCTACCAAGCTAATAAAAGGTCAGGGATTGGCCAAACTCATGGCAGGAACTAATTGCCAAGCCCTAGACATAACTCTCATTGCAGAACTCGATAACGTGTAGGAGATGGCGACTCCAAAAATCAGTCAGGCCTTTTCAGATTCACCTTGGTATGCTGATATAATTTATGTTTTACAAAACTTGCAAGCTCCTCCAGGGTTATCTAGAACTAAGAATATATTTTTGAAAATTAAAGATTCAAATTTTTTCATCTTAGATAATACTCTTTTTTGGAAAAATCATGAAGGAATTTTGTTAAATTATTTATTAAAAAATGAAGCTAACAAGGCTCTCCAAGAATTTCATGCAGGAGAATGTGGTGGACATCTCTATTGAAATTCAATTGCAGATAACATCCTAAGGGCTGGATTTTATTGGCCAACCTTGTTTGTAGATGTGAAGAAATTTGTAACTTCTTGCCATAAATGCCAAATCTTTGAAGGCAAAAGAAAATTGTTACCTTTACCCTTGAAACCTATTTCCACCGAGAAGCCTTTTCAACAATGGGGTCTTGACTTCATTGGAGAAATTCATCCACCCTCTTCTAGCCAACACAAATGGATACTCACTGCAACTGACTATTTTACTAAATGGATAGAAGCCATTCCCTCCAGACAAGCCAATGACACTGTTATCATAGGTTTCCTAGAGACCAATATTTTGTCCAGATTTGGTTGTCCCACTAAAATCATTACTGATAATGCTGCAGCCTTTAAGTCAAAGAAAATGATTAATTTTTGTAACAAGTATCACATTACACTGGGCCATTCCATAGCCTACTACCCCCAAGGGAATGGACTTGTAGAATCTTCCAACAAGAGTCTAATTAATATCATCAAAAAACTGCTAGAAGAAAATAAGAAAACTTGGAACAAAAAATTGATCAATGCTTTGTGGGTAGACAGGCTTACAACCAAAAAATCCATTGGAACCAGTCCCTGTGAGTTAGTATATGGCATGGAGGTTGTTTTTCCTTCATAATTAGGGGTTCCTGTCATGAAATACTCCAAGAAGCTCAAGTGGAACCTAATGATATACAAAGAATGATAAACCAGACCATCAATTTGCAACAAACCAGGGAGGAGGTGTACCAAAGATCCCAAGTATTGCAGGAAAAACTCAAGAAGATATTTGCCAAAAGAACCAAGGAAGAATATTTCTACCTTGGAGATAAAGTATTAAGATGGGATTCAAGAAGAGAGGACAAGGGGAACATGGGAAGTTTGACTTCCTGTGGAAAGGACCATACATCATCTATGCTTTTAGAGGAAACAATGCATATTTTCTTAAAGAGTTAGATGGTATAGAAGTAGAAGGAGGACCAGTCAATGGTTATATGTTGAAGCATTACTTTGATCCTAGTTACTAATATTACCATGTTCCTAACTATACATATTATATCTTTTGTAATGTCAAAGTGTTGATTGGACAGTAAGATCTTGGAGTTGAAGCCCGAAGAGAAGGCCCTAAGCTTCAAAAGTATTACTGTCATACATATACATAAAGCAACAGGCAAAAGGAAGATTGTAGAGCACATTCAAAGTCATTCAGAGGCCACTGATCTACTGTTCTTGACTTTCCACCAGGAAAAGCCATCCCCAAGTGGAGCCACTGTTATGCCCCTATACCAATAGGTGTCATATATCATGATTGACTTGGTTTAGCTTTGAAATATGTTCATACCTTTACTTGTTTCAAAGGTTTTCCAAATTTGTAAAAAATCAAAAATCAAAAAATTAAAAAATGTAAAGAGGGTATACCCTAAAAGAAAAATCAAAGGGTAAAAAGAATAAAAAAGAGGTCAAAAAATGAAAGAAAATGAACCCCAACAAAAATAAAAGACCAGGAAAGTGTGCAAGATCAAATGCCACTACTATTTTACTTTGTACAATAATGATTGTGTGCGACTTGTTACCTATGCCACAATCCATGGTAACCAAACAGTTTAAACTTGGTATTCCGTGTTTTCAGTTTCATGTTGTAGAAATAGAGAATAAATATCTGACCAAACAGTGTAAACTTGGCGGATTAGAAGATAGGTAGAGTGAATAAAAGGAGCTCAATAGTTTAATCTGAGCCCTTGGATGTAATAAGTGTAGATCTAGATAGATATCACTATGTAAAAGAAAATAAAGTTGAAAAGGGTTTGCCAATCTAAGTGCACCCTAATAAACAAGTGAAAAATGCTTGGATAAAGTAGGTAGGGTAGGTAGATGATGGTTGCAAAATAAATTTGTGGTGAATGATAAGTTTAAATGTTTAAATCTCTTACTTTCATCACTAGGAAAAGGCATGTATCACATGGAAGGCACATCAACATTCAAAGTCAAAATAATTAACTTCCCTACTCATTCCTCTAAAATCTTCACTAATTCCCTAAGTGCTAAAGGTAATTCCCAAAGTTAGAGGGGCTTAAAGAATTTCTCTAACTTTTGGAGGGACTAGACCCTCGTCCCAATAACTGGAAATGCCTAAAGTACTTAAGCCCCTTCAATCAACATTACCCCCCCATAAGATCACTCATTCCTTTGATAAAACTTTTTCGAAGTAAAAACCTATTTTACTTAGGGAAATTAAAATAAATCTTCATAAAAACCCTTTTATAAAATTTAGCCTAAGTAATATGTTATATGATGAAATACTTTCGGAAAACATTGGACTTAGCGCTTTCCCATTCATTTTGGTCATATTAACCACTAATTTTTTATTATATAATTCCCCTATAAAACAAAATTACCCACGCCCGTATTATATTATTATACAAAATCCCAAAAGATTATATCTCCCTCCCCTCGATTAAATATAACCATAAAACAAATAAATAAATGGGATTAATTAACTAATCTATAGTTAATTAAGAACCCAACCCCACCACCATTTAATGAGGATTAATTACGTCATTCAGACTAATTAATAACTCGATAACAAATCAAATCACCCCCAATATGATTAATTTATTTAATTTATATTAGGCTCGCCCTCCGTATCTTCCAGTCACTTCATCTCCCTAACCACCATCCAATCAGATCTCGCAGATCTGATGGTCATCGCGCATATCGTATGGACCTCTGTGGTCGAATTTTAGTGTGCCATGTTGAGTAGTTTCATGAATTGTACCATTGCTACATGTCAAGCAGCATATGGAATCGTGTGGTCCCGCCCAAATACCACTTACCCTCCAATAGTGGTGTGATGAAACCTGCTTACCACCTCCCGCTAATGACAAAACGTCAAGTCGCCTGCCCACTGACGCCACCTATCCATATCACGAACCCACCAAAAGCTTTGACTTCGCATAAAAAACAAAGTTAAAACAGTCTTCCATCCTTATTCTGAAATCTCATGCATGCAACCAGAACGTAGAAGTCGACCAGCTCGTACTCCAACTGTCAACCACCCTGAAATTTGCAGTCCAACGCTGCTCCAAGTCCACCATTTTCACCTAGTGAACCTACACTCCATTGCCCATCACTTAAATACAGGTATTTACCAGTTTCCTTCTAGAAACTCTGTAAATACTTGATTTCCTCTGTGATTACATTGAAAACCCCAAAATTCATTGTAATTCAGTTGCGGAATTTAAAATTGAAGACTCCCAGGACCTTCTGTTTTCACCAACTCTACTTAAAAACCCCAGTTTCATATCTGAATCCAAAAGAACCAGAAATGGAAACCCCCGTGGTCCTCAATATACCTCCTATCACTACTCCTCATACAGATTTCGATTATCTACCCCTAGTAAATAAAGAATTTCAAATAAAGCACCTTGAAACTGATAAAAACTCCTTCAAAGTATTTTGTCAATGCCAAGACAGTTACATGAATGGCTCTGATACCATAGGACTTTGGGAATCAAATCTCCCAAGGTATATGCTCTCCTCTGTGCACATTTTCCCTAACATTATCCATCAATGTCAATCCAATTATAATCCCACCCTCAGAGCAATAATGTCCCCCAATCAAACTTTTCTCTTCACAATTACTGCAAACTCAATCAATGAAATGCTACAGTTTTAGCTCGGTCAAAACCTCACCCCCATTTCCCTTGGGGAATTACTAGAGAAAGCTTCTAAAATGTCCCAATCTGAACTCAGTCACCTTTTCCAAACTTTTATGGATAAGAAACATCAACCCAAAGATCCTCCTCCCCACATTTCATCTTTCTTCACAGAGATAGGCAAAAATATAGTCAATATGATTACTGTAGTCAGGGGTTTCAATACTAGTGAGTATGTGGATGAATTGACTCTAGTTTTCATGTCCATTTTCACCCTTAGTCAGCCTCCTGCTATCAAATATAACTATGTTGCTTTCATTGCTAAGAAAATCCATGACCAATTTATGAGGCTAGAAAATGAAAAGGTATTCAAGTATTCTACAGTCATATATCACCTTTTCCTTTACTATCAGTCTAACAAGTTTCCTTTCTCTGTGAATAAAATTGATGCCATAGGTAATCCCAAACCAATCATTTTCTAGACTTCCATCTTTCACTACTCATATACTTGTCCCTATTCATACAATGAATTCATTGACCAGTTTGTCCACCCTGTGACCACCATGCTGACAGGAAATCCTCCTCCTAAGATTAGTGATGAGATCAAGAAAATTTTGCAACCATCAAAGCAATACAAGGTAGGTGATTAGTACTTGTACTGGAATCACACAAAGATCTGAATCTATGGTTGTGAGCTCCCTCCTTTCAAGCTGCCTAAGTATGTCCCTATGAGATTGTTGGCCCTGGAATATTACAGGCAAATGTTAAACTCTGACCAAATTCATTTCACCAAGGCAAAGAAGAAATCCCAATTAAGGATCAAAGTCCACTTAGGTCCATTTATATGCAACAATAGAGAAGCAGGGAAAAGAGCAAAAGAAATCATAGAAACAGCAATGAAACTCAAGAAAAGCTTTGCTTGGAGATATGACCCACAAGGTTTCAATTGTGATAGGAGAATGAAACATAAGTTGTCACCCTATATTCATCGTAGAATCCCTGAGATAGAATAGTATGCAAATATGGATGAATGGAGGGAAGGAACTCTAGTTGAAATGGATAGTGATCAAGCTGAGATAGAGAATGTGATGAAAGACTTAGAAAAGAGACTTGATCTAGACTCTTTTGAAAAGGTACATGCAGAATCCTTCCAAAGGTTAGAACAGAAAACCAATACTTCTACAACAGAAACTTCTCAAAGGCACATAGAGGAAACTAGTGCTCCCATAGCACAACCATCAAAGGGACAATCTCAGGAAACAAGTACTCCAGCATTAGGATAGCCACAAACATCAGAACAACCAGAGATGTCAAAGCAGTCTGAAATCTCTGCAGAAGGAGCTCCAGCACAAACTCATCTAGCTCAAGTTAATATAGGAAATCCCTTAGTTGTGCAGACTCCTCTGAATGAGGAAAAGAACTTGAAAAGAGGCAGGGAAGTAGCTACCCCTGCCAGTGGTCCTTCAAACCAGCCTGGTGCCAAGAGGCACAGGCTAAATCCATGTTCAGAGGAAGAATTCTTTGAGGAAACAACAGGGAGTTTGAGAAAAGAAGGTGGAGACAGTCTACATAAATTCCCAACAGGTGGGACACCTTCCAGCTCACAAAGACAAGAGCTTGAAAGACAACAGAGTGTAGAAGTTTCATCTTTCAGATCTTCATCTGAGAAGATCATAGACATAAAAGGAAAATTCAAAGAAATAAAGACCAAGAATGAGCAGCTGAAGGCCCAAGCCTATGCTCAATACTTGAAGATGGCCCCTAAAAATCAAACCAGATTGATGTTAGCTTATGACATCAAGGAAGGCAGAATGCAAATCAGCTTTCTAAAGCCCACAGTATAGTAACCCAAGTCATTTGCAGACTACCTCAAGATTGATTTTGAGGTCTAAGCTAAAGTAATCCACCCCATAGATTAGATAGAACTGCATAAACAAACAGGGGAGATGGTTTATTCTACATTGACTAGCAAGGTAATGATGGTACATAGGTTGCAAAATTCACTGAGCAACACTACTGCCCAATTGAAACTAGAAAAGGCCTCCTCACAGGTAAAGGACAATAGAGTCAAATCATTGGAGGAGTTAATTATTGAGTTGTGCCATAACCCAAAGGATATCAAGGCTACAACGAGCCTAATAAAGAAAAAGAATGAAGATATAGCTGCATTGAGAAAGCAGTTGAAATTGCCACCACTCATTCACCCTCAGACTGCTGAAGTGATTGAGAAGAAAAATGAAGAGCTTCTGGACCTAGTCATTAAGCTAAATGAGCAAATAAAAGAGACAGAGCAAGAATTAGAGAAAACATTACAAAACAGGCAGAGTGAGTCGACCACACAGCCCCAAAATGTAGTGCCAATGGTTTCTACAGCAGTCCCTTCTACATTGGCAACTGCTTTAGCACCAAATGTCCCTTTGGCAACAGCTGCAACTTTAGAAGCAACAGGTACAGTTACATCACAGGCAGGAACCTCAAATCAGAGCACGGAAGAGTTGATCAAGTCCATGGAGGAAATGAAGCTCCAAGTCACTGAATTGCAAAATGTGAAAGAGAAATTCATTACCTTAGAGAAAAAATATGATGTATCAAAATTCAATTTAAATAGATTAAAACACTGGAAAAGGACCTTACATTTGAAAAGCCTTTGACTGATATCAGAAAGATATTATGGACCAATATCATTGATTCCATCAATGATATTTGGTCATCAATTCAAATCATTTTTGAACAAAATGACTTAGTGAAAGTTGCTCTGCAAGAGATTGAGAAAACTAGGGAAGAACTAGAAGGGAAGCCTGAAGAAGCTATCAGATTTGTAAACTTTCTAAATAGTAGAAACAGACATCAGTTGGAACAATTAAACATTGAGGATAGGACTGCTACCATCCTCGAAATAAAGAAAGTATTGACCAAAAGGAATCTAATGCAAGGCCTGGAATGCAAATGTCAAAATATGCAAGAAGACATAGTTGAGTTCATGGAGAAATTTGGCATCTTACAAAGTAAAGGACTCCTAAATCCTTTAGTCATCAATGAAAAGCTAATGTTTGAGGATGATTATGTCAACAAATTACATCAGCAAGCTAATAGTTAGGCCAGTTCTTTTGTAGTCAAGGCATTGCCCACAGGAAGAGTTCTCTATGATGGTTTGGAGAACCTTTTCTACATTGAACATGAAGTGAATCACTTATTCCCAGTGCAACCAAATTTTGTAAAATATACAGAAGCAGAAAAAATCTACAGAAAATTGACAAGGACAAGAATACCAAAAGATGATTGGTGGACCAGCATGACAAACATCTTATGATTTACCATGGTAAAAAGTGAAGTAAATTGAAGTATTTACCATAGTCAATTTTGGTAAAAAAGGATGAATGATGGTAAAACAAGTAAAGAGTGTCTGTCACAGGTAAAAGAGTATCAATGAAAAGCTAAAATCAATCATCCAACACAGAATTATGAGAAAGAAAACAAGATGCATATTCATAGGACCTGCCTCGAGCTCCTTCAACAAAAACAAGTATGGTAACAATCAGTTCACATTCAGTTTCTACTTTCGAGACCATCTGTCTCTATATACATGTAAAATATATTTAGTTTTCCTAGAATATATCTCTCTTAGCTAGGAGATATTTTGATATAAATTTTGTATAAGTACTTCCTTATTTGAAGTACTGTGGGTGGATTCTTAGACATTTCTGTAGACAATTTACTTTTGGAATTGAAGTGTTGTTGAACAACTTTTTGTATGGATGGCTGAAACAAAGTAATAAAGAAAAGGACTTTTAAAGGATACCTGTGTCAAACGAGAAACAAATAAGTATTCTATATCTTGTGTTTTTACAGTTTTCTAGTTTAATAAATATTCATATGTGTTTCATATCTGAATGATAAAGGAAAAGTTATATTTCAGAAAAAAATTTACTGCATTCTGTCTTTAAAATCGTTTATTTTTCCAATGTTTTCTTCCATGCTATTATAGGTAGGGAATTCTTAACTTCTCCCTGCTTTCATATTTTATCACTGTGATCATTTAACAAAGAATACTTAATTGATTTTTTTTAATGAGCACACACTTCCCCTCATCTTGGACTTTGTTGAAGGAATCTTGACTGCCCTTCCTCCATGTTCAAGACCATTTCACCCATTTTAAGCTATCATTTGTCTTTCCTTTATCTATCTTGCCCTGTGAAATTCTCCTTTGTTGAATCAACCTAATCCAGTTAAGCCATCATCCAGTTGACTCCATAGCCCAATGGCCTGAAATACCTTGTTCTATCCATTTGCTCTTAAATCCCACCAACAAACAAAATCAAAATCCCCCAAGCTTTCCTAAATAGCCTAATATCCCATAAACAAAGCTAAATCATAAAGAGAGAGCCCTCTCTGAGTACAGATTAGCTAGATTCTGTACTTAAAATATTGGTTTGTGGTTACCTCAGACCCCCTTCCTTCTTCTAACAACTTCAAGGAAGATCTAAGTGATAACATGTTTTTTTGTGATCTGTCATCTGAGAGAGTTTCCTTCTGAAATGATTCCTTGAAGCTGCCCTGCATTTCATGCATTCTGTCACATCTGATATCTCTTTTGTAGTGTTAGTTCCAGTCTTCGCAGCCTGTCACCAAGGATCAACATGAGCTCTTACTATGTCTGATTTTGTTAGATGTTTTGCACATGATGTTCAGCACAAAACATGTCACAAGCATTTCCATCAGAAGAAGCTCGGAAAAATATTTCCAGTGGTATATCACACTCCCATAACCGGTTCCTAGATTAGAAGAAATGAATGAGTGATTCTTGGTTATGCATGTTTTGAGGTCAGTTGCTGCACACAATGAAAAGTTTAGTACAAAATCAGTTTCTGAAATAATGGTAAGGAATTTTTCAAAAGTGAAAGAGAGTTTTGTTCATCAGATACAAAATAACAAAAACCTCCTTCAGTTTATGCACAGGTGCTACTATGTGGGAGATATATAGTGATATTTGGAGCCTACATTTAAACAAAGCAAAATTTTCATATTTTTTACTGTTTTAGTAATTTTAGTGCGGGGCCATTTTAAAACAGATGAAAAGTAATTTTGAGAAAAAAAAAGAGGTTTTTTTTAAGAACGAGCCATATAACAAAAATATCTTTCAGCGTTTTCACAAGTTTCATGGATTGGGATATGTGACTAGATCTTTACAGCCCATTTTCACAGATTTAAATTTTTAATGATTTTCTGTTTTCGAGCTTCTGGAAATGTATTTCCCAAATTTGAGAGAGGTTTTTCTCCAAAATTACCTTATATATAAAAACCTCTTTCAGTTTTGTAACAGGTGTTACGGTTTAGGAGATACGAGTTCATCTTCAACACCTATTTTTAGAAATTCGGCCCAAGTTTAATGTAACTAATTCTATTTTGAAGAAAATGGTTGAGCTGAATCCCTTAGTACAAGGATGAGAAAATGTAGATATTTTATGAATTTCATAGTGTAGGGGTTAGATTTTGGTAGAGGGTTGGATACTTGGGATTGCTTGGCACTTCATTGTACATTTCATTTCTGCAATTTTGGCAAAGGAATGACCAGGGTTTTGTAGCACTTGTTGGGATCCATGTGGCTCTATGTTTTGATGGTGTGTTTCTCTATGTATTTGTAAGTTCACTGATGTTTATGTGTATCATTTTCCCTTCTCTTGTCTTCTGCAATTAAACAAATGAGTGATTAAGGTAGAATTCATTGGACTGCTATGCTTTGCCTTGATATTTTGTTTAATTCTACATGTTTTCATCTATTTGAGGAGGACTATTGAGACTTTCTTGCCCTCCTTAGCCCCTCCCCGGTCTGATCCATCCATTCATTCAATCCAAAGCATCAAAGCTACTACCTATCTTGCCCCTACCTGAACTCTGCAAAAATCTGGCCTCATCCCCGAACCCAAAATTTTCCTTTCCCTTTTTCCAACAAAACCCCCAAAAACTCAAATTAAATCCTTGCACTTCATACCTAGCCTAATATTAGTTGTTAAATCAGTCATCTCAAGCCCCCTCTAATTATCTTTTGCTGAGATTGACCTGTAGAGAGCCCTCTCCTATCCTCGTAGGGCTAGCTACGAGGCTGAGCATTGTTTGATGTGGACCTAGAATCTTACCTTTTCAGCCTGAAGTAATCTAGGCTCTAACATAGTGGTGACTCTACTGGGGAAGAAATGTTTATTTGTTTGTTAGTGTTCTTTGTTTTATAGACTACAGACCGAGCCTGAAGTTATGCCAGGTAGCCTTCGAAATGCTCTTGCTTTGCATTAATTAAAGTGGATAAACGCTGCTTCAGTCAATCTCCAATCTAGTCTTATAAACAGAAACATATGACTTGAAAATTGCCCCAGTACATGTATCAAGTTAGATCTGATTGTTGATGGTGGACAGTAGTCAGATAAATATGAAAGCTAAAACATTCACCTGGTGACTCCAAATCAATCTAGAGATTCTAGCGCTCACTGATCCATTAATGCACTAAAATATAATGGTAGGGTATGTGGCAGACCCTGTGTTTTGTGGAGCTTTAAAAGAAGTTAGAGATCAGTTAGTGGATTTTGAAATTGATGTGCTTCAATGTTTGAGATCTCCGAAGTTTTCTCCTAAAGCTAAAACGGGTTTCTTTGAGTTAGTTGTTGAAAAATTTGAGAAGGAGATTCAGTATTTAAATGATCAGATCTAATCATATGAATTCCGAGATCCCAAAAAGTTCTTGGAAACTATCCCTCCTTCAAAACAAGAAACAATAGAGCTGCCCGTGGATGTTTGCATTGACAGTTTGCAGTTGGTGGTCCGTGTTGAGGAGTTAGGGCAGCAAACAGAGTCTGGTTTCTTTGATCCTATTGTCGCATATATGGAGTATTTTTTCAGTTTGAATGATAAGTCAGATTTTCTTTTACATAACCAGACTCGTTATGTGCATGTATGGCTGTCATCATTTACATTTGTGTCATGGTTGAAGCACTTTCAAGCAGCATCCTTGTCACAGTTACTTAATTGGTTGATATGGCATTACAGCATTACTTGATCTATCAATTTTTCAGCAAAGTGGGTTATATTTATACATAAATACGCTGCCCGAGGCAACATTTCAGTTTGCAGTATTTGTTTATGTACATGTTGGAGTATGTATATGTTTTTGGATTGGTATGAGTTGTTTTGGGTTTGCAGTTGTTTGACCATCCATGCCCAATGGAAGAGGCACTATCTACTTTCCAAAGATTTTTAGTTCTTGGCACCTCCAAGGAGCTACCATCCCCATTGGAGCCAATGTTAGTTCCAGTCTTCGCAGCCTGTCACCAGGGATCAACATGAGCTCTTACTATGTCTGATTTTGTTAGATGTTTTTCACATTATGTTCAGCACAAAACATGTCACAAGAATTTCCATCAGAATAAGCTCAGAAAAATATTTCTAACGGTATATCACACTCCCGTAACCGGTTCCTGGATTAGAAGAAATGAATGAGTGATTCTTGGTTATGCATGTTTTGAGGTCAGTTGCTGCACACAATGAAAAGTTTAGTACAAAATCAGTTTCTGAAATAATGGTAGGGAATTTTTCAAAAGTGAAAGATTTTTTTGTTCATCACATACCAAATAACAAAAACCTCCTTCCATTTATGCACAGGTGCTACTATGTGGGAGATATACAGTGATATTTGGAGCCTACATTTAAACAAAGCAAAATTTTCATATTTTTTACTGTTTTAGTCATTTTAGTGCGGGGCCATTTTACAACAGATGAAAAGTAATTTTGAGAAACCCAAAGAGTTTTTTGTTAAGAATGATCCATATAACAAAAACCTCTTTCATTTTTTTCACAAGTGTCATGGATTGGGATATGTGACTAGATCGTTACAGCTCATTTTCACAGATTTAAATTTTTAATGATTTTCGGTTTTAGAGATGATTTTGTGGAACAGATTGCGAGCTGCTAGAAATTAATTTCCAAAATTTGAGAGAGGTTTTTCTCAAAAATTACCTTATATACAAAAACCTCTTTTAGGTTTGTAACAGGTGTTACGGTTTAGGAGATACGAGTTCATCTTCAACAACTATTTTCATAAATTCGGCCCAAGTTTAATGTAACTAATTCTATTTTGAAGAAAATGGTTGAGCTCAATCCCTTAGTACAAGGATGAGAAAATGTATATATTTTATGAATTTCATAGTGTAGGGGTTGGATTTTGGTAGAGGTTTAGATACTTGGGATTGCTTGGCACTTCATTGTACATTTCATTTCTGCAATTTTGGCAAAGGAAAGACCAGGGTTTTGCAGCACTTGTTGGGATCCATGTGGCTCTATGTTTTGATGGTGTGTTTCTCTATGTATTTGTAAGTTCACTGATATTTATGTGTATCATTTTCCCTTCTCTTGTCTTCTGCAATTAAAGAAATGAGTGATTAAGGTAGAATTCATTGGATTGCTATGCTCTGCCTTGATATTTTGTTTAATTCTACATGTTTTCATCTGTTTGAGGAGGAATCTTGAGACTTTCTTTCCCTCCTTAGCCCCTCCCTAGTCTGATCCATCCATTCATTCAATCCAAAGCATCAAAACTACTACCTATCTTGCCCCTACCTGAACTCTGCAAAAATCTGGCCTCATCCCTGGACCCAAAATTTGCCTTTCCCTTTTTCCAACAAAACCCCCAAAAACTCAAATTAAATCCTTGCACTTCATACCTAGCCTAAGATTAGTTGTTAAATCAGTCATCTCAAGCCCCCTCTGATTATCTTTTGCTAATATTGACCCGAAGAGAGCCCTCTTCTGTCCTCGTAGGGCTAGCTATGAGGCTGAGCGTGGTTTGATGTGGACCTGGAATCTTATCTTTTCAGCGTGAGGTAAATCTAGGCTCTAACATGTAGATTCATCTAGTTACCATATACAGGTGAGTTGTTCTACTACAAGTGGGTTTCCATCAAGTACAACAGATACATCATAATTCCAACAATCTCCCCCTTTGGACTTGGTGGCAACCACACCAAGTCGCTCCCCCCCTTTGACATCAAGGGCAAAGGGTCATGCTCCCCCTGAGTGCATGCTAAATTCTCTGATATGTTGAAGTGCGTTGATTGAGCTCCCATGATCAAATCCATGCTCCCCCTGAGCACAAGCAAGGTCTGTGAAAATATGTTCTAAAAGAAGAACATGACTCTATACATGCATCAAAAATGACCTTCCTATCACCAATGACTCATACATACATCCATCTCCCAACCAAGTGGGGATATACCAAATTTGACTCATCCACCCAACCAAGTGGGGATATATCAATTGTTTATACATGTCAAAAACAAGAAACATTACATCATCCATCCCATGCATAGTGGGGTTACAAATTATGTCTTTTTCGTAACCGTTACATTAAAAGATATACATGACATATATAACATAGATCAAATATTTTAAACAAGACCATGATAGTCATCAGCAACTATCATCAGCAACATCTGTCAATCAACATCCAGACCAGCAACCATGTTCTCCCCCTGAACCTGTTCCACCTGAAACAAAATCTGCACCGAGATCTTCTAAGATAATGCCAACAATGCATTATTAGAAGCATATGCTCCCCTGAACCTGTGTCAGAAGTTCACTGTTAGATCTGATCATTTCATATATCAGAAGAGTTATCAAGGCATCATCATTAATCACGTACATATCAAGTTATCAACAAATTATGAGAGCCAATCATATTTCCACATGTCATCAATAGACTATAACCATCATCAAGCCGAGCAGATAATTCACTGAACCATATCAGACCCCTTTCTCCTGATTCTGGCCCATTGCTTTTCCTCAAACCAACGTATACGCGACTGTACCCACAGAAACTAGTGTATATATGCGACTACACTTCATGAAACTAGCTTATAACCACCTTTCTCTGAAGAAGATAGGAGTTAACAGCAAGATGATGTAGCAACTACTCCCAGCTTTTGTCTGAGATATTCAATTGTCTCTCTAGGCAGTGGTTTAGTGAATATATCAACAACCTATTCTTTGGAGGGAACATACTCCAATTTGACCTTTTGTTCAAGCACCTGTTCATGTAGAAAATGATATTTGATGGGTATGTGCTTGGTCTCGGAGTGCATGAATGGATCCTTTGAAATACTGATGGCACTTGTATTATCACATAGAATGGAGATGGGTGGAGTACATGTGATCTGAATGTCTTGCATTGTTTGCATCATCCAAAGTAGTTGTGTGCAGGAAGATGCAACAACCATGTATTCTACTTCAGCTGTAGATAATGCAATTGAACTTTGTTTCTTGCTAAACCAAGACACTAACCTAGAACCCATATAGAATGCACCACCACTAGTGCTTTTTATGTCATTAACACTTCCTATCTAATCTGCATCTCTATATGCATGAAGTGTAAGATTTGTATCTATAAGATACCATAAACCAAAGTTCTGTGTTCCTTGAAGATATTTGAAAATTATTTTGACTGCCTGAAGATGTGATTCCTTTGGATTTGCTTGGAATCTTCCAACTATTCCCACTACATGCACGATGTCTGGTCGGGTACTTGTTAGATAGAGCAGACTGCCAATCATGGATCTGTAAGTTGGTAGATGTACTGCTGCCGATTCATCATTTGAGCTGAGATTACATCCTATTACCATTGGAGTACATACTGGTTTAGAATCTTCCATGCCATACTTTTTCAGGATCTGTTTGAGATATTTGGTTTGTGAGAGAAAAATGCCATCTTTATTTTGCTGCACTTGTAGACCAAGAAAATTGGTAATCTCACCAAGAAAGGACATTTCAAATTCTTGATGCATTACTGAAGAAAAATTCTAATTCATGGATTCTTCATTGCTACCAAAAATGATATCATCAAGATACACAACAATTATTAGTAATTTATCAGTGTCCATTTTTGTATATAAATTGTTATCTGTTGACCCCTTTGAAAAACCTTATTGATGGAGATATTTGTCAAGACGGTAATACCAGGCCCTTGGAGCTTGTTTTAGACCATAGAGAGGTTTTCTGAGTTTGCATACAAATCTTGCATCATTTCCAAGAATGAATCCTTCTGGCTATTCAATATAGACTTCTTCTAAGTCTCCATTAAGAAAGGCAGATTTTACATCCATTTGGTATACTTTGAATTTATGAAAACTAGAAAGAGAAAGAAAAATTCTGATGGCTTCAAGTCTAGCAATAGGTGCAAAATTTTCTTCAAAATATATATCTTCTTGTTGAGCATATCCTTTACAAACAAGTATGGCCTTGTTTCTAATAACTTCTCCATTTTCGTTCAGCTTGTTTTTGAATATCCATTTAGTTCCTATGATATTCTTATCATGAGGTCTAGGAACTAATTCCCAAGTATTATTCTTTTCAATTTGCTCAAGTTCTTCATTCATGGCCTTGACCCAACATTCATCTCTGCATGCTTCATTTACATTTTGAGGTTCAGTGGAAGATAGTAATGCTAGATAGCTTGAAGCTTCAGCAATGGTTCTTCTAGTCTACACACCTGCTCCTTTTTCTCCTAAAATTTGAGCTTCTGGATGATTTTTTTGAACATACCTGGACGGAGTCTTTTCTTCTATCGTTATCTCTTCTTTGGGTGCTTCATTGGTTTCTTCTTCAGAATCAATGTGATTTGATGTGGGAAAATGATCCTCATCTTCTTCATAATCTTCGGTTTTTATCTGTTTTGGATTTTTGCATGCTTCATCAAGCACAACATCAATACTTTCAATAATTTTCCCAAGTCTTTTATTGTAACATTTATATCCTTTACTTCGGGAAGAATAGCCAAGTAGAATACCTTCATCCGCTCTGGGTTCAAACTTACCAAGTTTTTCATCAGTCCTTTTGATGTAACATTTGCTCCCAAAAACTTTAAAGTATTTTACAGTAGGAGTCTTACCATACCAAAGTTCATGTGGAGTTTGAGTGTTGTTTACCCGAACATTTACTTGGTTGAGAATAGTGACAGTGACGAATGTAGCTTCACCCAAGAACATTGCAAGCATTCCAAATTCATCTAGCATAGCATGAGCCATTTGTTGAACAATTATGTTCATCCTTTCTGTTACTCCATTTTTTTGAGGAGTCCTTACGGTGGAGAATTGCCTTTTTATTCCATGTTGTTCACAGAAGTCAAAGAATTTGTCTGAGGTAAATTCCCCTCCTCGATCAGATCTAAGGCATTTGATTTTGCGATCTACTTCATTTTCAACCAAATCTTTGAAGGCTTTTAACTTTTCAAATGCTTCACCTTTATGCTTTAGAAGACCTATCCAACACATTCTGGAAAAATCATCAATTAACAATACAAAGTATTCTTCTCCACGAGGTGACTTTTTCCCTGATGGACCACATAAATCAGTATCAACAAGTTCAAGAGGCTTACTAGCTGACCCTTCCTTTTCGATGAATTAAGATTTGGTTTTCTTATCGAATTGACATGATTTGCATATAGTATTTTCAGGAATGTTGATATTTGGAATATCACAAACAGCTTGGAATTTGCATGCTTTTCTTATTTGAGAAAAGCTTAGATGTCCCAATCTTCTGTGCCATAGCCAGTTTTCATAATTTTTGCTTAGATAGCACTGTTGTTGTCCTCCCTTGAGTATGTATAGGTTGTTTGGAGTTCTTGTCCCTTTAATCACGGTTTCTCCTGTATCAAACTCACGAATAACACATCTATTTAATCGAAACACTACTTCATTTCCTTCATCACACATTTGACTCACACTCAATAAATTATTCTTTAAGCCATCAACATACATAACATTCCCAGCTTTAACTTTTTCTTTCAAGAAAACAGAGCCTTTACCTTTTATGATAGCAGGAGTGTCGTTTCCAAATGAGACACTCTTTTCCTTTTCTAAGGCATTATATGAGTGTAGTTTTTCTCTATCACATGTCATGTGTTTTGAGCATCCACTGTCGATGTACCACTGGTTTTCTTGTCCTTCTATATACAAGGCTATACCACATCTTTCTGTTTGCGGTTCTTTCTTTCTCCATATTTTTGGATTTAATGGACTTTGCTATTTTTGAGCTATTTACCAAAAATTACTCCTGCATTCAGATTCTTCATGGCCAAAGTTGTTACAGATTGAGATTTCTATTTCATTTTCAAGAAGAGAAAAGTTATTATAGGAACTTTTCATGATCCCTATCACATTCTTTTGATTCATGCTTCTCTAGTCATGATAGTTTTGTAAGAAACACATTGAGCAGATTTGTGACCAAAATTATGACATGAGAAACATTGACCATTACAGAAGTTCATGCGATTGTCAAATCTACTGACCTGTTGATTGTAGTTGAAGTTCCTCCTGTTGCATGGAATAAGTCGATCTTGCGGACAAGATAGACCTTCCTAGAATCTAAAGAAGACCTAATGACAAGCAAACCAACCAGACACTATCTTTCTCTAAATATGCTTTTATAAACAATGGCAAACAAGTGTTTTTAGGGCCTACCTTAGGTCCAACGCAAGTTTGTGGATGCCCTCGCTCCTTCGATCCAAATGAGCTCCTTTGTCACAAATCTGCAAACACAAAAAAGGAAAACAAATTAAATGGCACCTGAAAAGCCAATATCATAAAACATATTTAACATGAAAGTCAAGGAGTCCATGAAACAAATAACATGAGATACTTGTTGAGAAAAATGAGTTTGATTGTATTAATTCAAAAGAAGAAGAACTTTACAACCTTTGCCTTGACGCTGTACAAGCTCCTCCCAGGGTCCAGCAAGAACTCTCCTCTACTTTGACAAGTTTCACTCACTCCCCAATGAAGCCAAAAAGGTATGTGATCTCTCCTCTTAAGCTCAACTAGGAAGTCTTGATTTCACCAGCATTTACCCTAAAAAATGTTCAGCTTCTAACCTCCTCAACAACCAGCCCAATGCCTGTATTTATAGTGCAATGGAGGGAGGTTACTAAGTCCTCCTTCAAAGGGATAAAGCCCTCCTTCAAAGGGATAAAGCCCTCCTTCAAAGGGATAGCTCCTCTCATCAAGGGATTAGCTCCTTCTCTTTTGGGATGCATGAACCACCTCAGAGCGAACAATCCACATCAAAATTCCTTCTAGAAACCTCTAGAATTAACCCAAAGTGAGTTTTTTAAGATAAAACTTGTGCCTTTTGACTTTCACAGGGGTCCGCACCTACACCATTAGGGACAAAGTGGGTAGGTCCGCAGATTTTGTAAACAGAAGGTGCGGGACAGCAGGTGACAGTGAGAGAAAGTGCGGAACCAGAGTTACATTGATTTTTAATGTCTTTCTCTCATTTCAAAGCTTCACTTGAAGAGCTGAGGTCTGAGACTTGCTTAGGAGGACAGTACAAGTGATGATAGACCCATACTGACTGCAAATAATCATGGTGACGATATTTTTGTGTAACAGATTGCCCCCTAAAGTGCGAAGTCTGTAGTAGATGAGGATTTCATTGATCATTTAGGAAGAGTGAAGTACTTTATCATTTCGAGGATCATCTTGTGGAGAGCCCGGTTGGAACCTGTAAAAACATTCAATGCAAGATATATATATGAGATCATATCATCGCTGAGGTAGGCATTCCCATACTCAGATCAAAACTGACTAGAAAAACTAACTACTGCTCTGATATAGGAATGATATTGTAAAACATCACAAGTATAGACTCATGTGGACACAGTATGGATGCAACCATCTATTTATGAATAGTCCATTATATAATGAATACAAAATTCCTCACAGCCTAGATTGTGGAAACTAGATCCAGGGTCTTCATTTCTACTTCCCGAAACAGTACGATTTTATCCATGCGAATGAATGTGTTGATGTCGAACATGATAGAAACCACTTGATTACCAGTCAATGATGTAAACTGTTAACAAGTGTGAGAGAAACCACCAGTGATGTCAATGGCTCTCAAAGTACCCAGTACAATCCATGAGATGTGAATAAATGTGTTGATGTCGAACATGTCACGGAATCCTTTGATCGAAAGTCAATGATGCAAACTGTCGTCAAAGGCGAGAAACCTGCCATTGAGGCATGTAGATCTCAAGGTACTGATGATTTCTAGATCATCTTTCTAGATAATGAGCTGAAGTTGATAGAAAGCGATCCGTTGTAGGCAAGCCCACAACACGAAATAATAGATCAAGTTGACGAAATTTAGTTGCAATGACTGACTCAGGGATGGTCAAGATGGATGACAGATATTTTGCAGATGAATGGCTTATTGGCAGTGACCTCTTGAACACATAATGACACGACAGATGGTTTGGTGACAATTGACCCAAAGTTAATACCCAGAAACCGACTGAAGACTTTCAATGTGGTTTGATCAACTGTTAGGCAGAGGATTTCCCAACCCAGGTGAATGAAAGTGTCGTGTTCAAGAGTGGTTACAAAGTATGACAAACAGGCTCATTTTTCTCTCTTTTCCCCCACCATTTCTGGCAAGTACCTCTTTATTTTTGACAAGCTTGAGGAGGATAACATTTGCTTGATTATAAGCTCATCCTTCGGATGAGTACAACTTAGTTTAAATTCGAACCCTAAGAAAGAGTGGTTCGTTCCTGTTTGTAATTGAATAGGTCCTTTACTGTAAAATTTTAACGAGTCCAGTATAGGAGAAACTCGGCGTTTTTCAATTTTAGAGAGTCTGAAGAAACTTAAGAAGACTCCAGGGTTGACCTTTTTCATAAATTTGTGTCTCCCAAGCCCGAAAAGGTATAAAATAATACTTGAGAGAACCACTTGATCTTTTACGACCAAGGAGTACTTTTCGTCATTAGTGCCCTTGATCCGAAAAAGTAAAAAAGCGATCAATGACACGTCGTTTTATAACCAATATCGAATTTGAAACGACAAAAATCCAGCAATCTTTTCATGTTTTTACGGTCGGAAAAGAGCTGTAAGTGGACTGTCTTTTAATTCCATTTTAACGAGTTTACGAGAAGAACTCGGCAATCTTTTCATGTTTCAGGAGTCAGAAAAGAGCTTAAAGGTGACTCTAAATGTTTTTTTTTTTCGTCGAAAATGATAGATTTCGCCTGAATAATCCGTTATCCTACAAAAACACAAACATTACTCATACATGTTTGAAATGGATAAAAATGTTGCAAAAATACCTTTTCAAAGTGAAACATAAACAAATTTGCAATTTATTTACTCAAAAAACTTATAAAAAGGGCCTTCATCAATTCATTTTTACTGTTTGAGTTTTGGGTGAGAAAATAGTGCTTTTGCTCAGAAAACATCCCGTGAAGATTGCGGAAAATCCAACCTTTGGAATCGAACGCCGTCTTCTCCAGGTAATCCACATCATCCTACTCTTCATTTTTAACCGTTTCAATTTTTGTTTAAGTCATTTATTTCATTTTTGGGAGGGTTTTTATGCATAAAACTCGCGCGCGGGGACCCGCAGGTTTACCACTGTTGGCCTGCGGACCCCGACTTTTTCTCCAATGGGAAAAAGCTCAGGGTACGCACCTTCCATGTAGACAAAGTGTGGTCCCACGCACTGTGTCTAACCCGGAGGGTGCGGTCCCCGTCGCAAGGGTTTTTAACCCAAAAATTCTCAAAAATGGACCAATCAAAATAATTTCTAGAAATTTAATTTATCCGTATGCTTGATGCAGAGAGTACATCATGCTAGATTGGCGCGAACGAGAGCATGAGGACGTGGATGCTACCACATGGAATCATCAGCCTTCACTTGATGCTTTGAGGGCGTGCGGTTTGTACAAATTCTGGGCCATTCCTGGCATGAGGGCTTAGGTGGATTTCTTACAGTGGTTGGTTGATAGATGGAGCATACAGGACCAGTGCTTCTTCATTGGTGGCCACCAGCTCGAAATCGAGCCGGCCGACATATATTTCTTGACTGGTTTGCCTAAGAGAGGCAAAGACTTGACTCTGTTTGGGGCTAGGGCAGGTGGCCAGATTGTCAATAGCCTCCGGCTAGAGTACTGCAACAGCCAGGCTAGAGACAAAGGGATAGACATAAAGAATTATCCCGTCTTGAACTCATGGTGATTGCGTTTACTGTCACCAGACTTTGCGGAGCTGCCGCATTACATATTGCACCGGATCCCAGATGCGTATGGCAGTTGATTACTTCCGAGGCACCATCTTCAACTGGTGTGATGCCATGTTGGCCAATGTGAAAGGCCAACTAACCAGGGCCAAGAACGGACGACTAAAGACCTTTGGTTATGGGGCTTTGGTTGTGAGTTTTGGCCTGGAGAGGGTTCCTATGCTGATCCTGCAGCACCTTACTGTTGGAGCTGGGCTTCCTCGAGAGCCCAAACTGATGCGATGGGTCGCAATTATGGCCCGTCACTCGGACGAGAGGACAGAGGTTGCTTGATTCAAACCTGAGTATTTCCAATGGCTGGAAAACCAGGTATTTTCTATTCAGGACTTCCCTTACGCTGCGATAGATTTTCATGGTGACCCAGACATGGCTCTTCCACCAAGAGAGCAGTTTGATGACTCAGGTAAAATCATTTTCAACATTTTTCCTATTTTAATTTTTTTTATTATTTTTCCATCGTCTCAAAACTGATAGCAAAAGTTTCAAATGCAGATGTGGGTCCACAGCGACCAGCCGCTCTCCAGCCTTACAAGAGGAAACAACCAGTTGTACCCGCGCCAGCCCCACAGGACGAATCAGCAGAGGTTTTGGCCGAGTTGGAGGGTCATCTCGAGCGCTTGACAGGAGATATTCCGGAGACCACTATAGATGACATTCCTATTCGACTTCAGCACTATGTGATTGGGGTCCCGGGACCTTTTAGGAGGTTCCTTTGCAAGGTGGCCCGTGCAGTGGTTTCTTATAGAGATCATCACCAGTGATAGGATGATCGCCTATTGTGGGCACATATGACATTTTTGTTTTTTGTACTTATCATTTTTGCCGATCATAAGGTGTTTTTCAACCTATGATCAAGGACGATGTATTTTTGACACACTCCTATATATATATATCATCATTACCGGCTTATCTTGTAAATCATGTTATGGAATGGTTTTAAATTTACATGTATGATTATTGCAAATGTCTATTTAACATTCAAGAAGCAATTGCATCTGCTAATGTATTTAAATATCTTCGAATATGCTAATATTCAATATAATCAAATTCACGTTCCAAGAGACGCACTCTCAAAAATAATCTTAATAACACTGGATTTCTAATGGCATACACTCTATTAAGCTGTAATACAATGAGTTCAGAATCTAACCTCACTATCAAACTCCGAATCCCAAATGAAATAGATTCAGATAATAACTCAATCACTGCACTATACTCAGCAATGTTGTTCATTGTTTGACCGAGGCTTACCCCATGCATAGATACTAACTCGTCAGAGGGCGAATAGATAACCCAAGCTGCGGAAGAAATGTTCCATGTATTACGACAAGCACCATCAGCAAAACCAATGTATGTTTGGAGAGGCATCGACATCTGCAATATCAAGATTAAAACCAAGATAAGCAGGAATAATGACGAAAAAACACTCTCTAAGCTAAGCACACTGTTTAAACTAAAACACACCAGCTAGAAAGAAAAACTATCCTAACTAAAAATCTCCATACCCATTCTTTTAAGCATAATACCTCTTCAAGTAAAGGCCATTTCTGGGTTTACCTAAAGAGTCCCCGTCAAAGTCTACCAATTCATAAGCACCTTTTTCTAGCTTTCGCTTGACAACATAGGGACCATGCCACATAGGAACGAATTTTCCAGCGCCTAATTTATCATTAGCTTGATCGTAAACTTTGACTAGATCTCCTTCCGAAAAATTTCGAGGGGTCACATTTCGATCATACTGAGCTTTCATGCCTTTTGCGTGAGTCTCGATCGCCAATGCAGCATCACGTCGATTCTCATCTAATTGAGCCAAGTATAACAAACGCTTTTCCTCTTCGGAAGTGGCTGGAAGTAACTCGATGGCCATTTCCAGTGATGGGATTTCGCATTCAATGGGTAACATAGCTTCCAGACCATAGACTAGTTGGAAAGGAGTGAACCCTGTTGATGTTTTTACTGAAGTTCGGTACACCCAAAGCATTGAAAATAGCATGTTATGCCAATTTGACCGATGAATCCCAATGATTCGTCGGATCTTGATAACTAAAACTTTGTTGATGGATTCAACCAGACCATTAGCTTGTGGATAATAAGGGGTTGAACTATCGTGACGTAAACCAAGCTGGCCTGTAAGTTCGGTCATCATAACGTTTCGAAAATGACGCCCATGATCAGTGATTATCGCTTGCAGGACACCAAACCTAGAAATTATATGATTGAACACAAAAATTGCAGCTGTCTTGCCGTCTGCCTCAAATGTAGGCATCGCCTCGGCCCACTTGGTAAAATAATCTACCGCAACGATGATATACACATTCCCCCCAGCTGAGTGAGGGTTACATGTAATAAAATCAATACCCCATTTGGCAAAAGGACCAACGACAATTATAGGGTGGAGAGGAGCAAGTGGAGCGTGCATCTTTCAATCAAAAATTTGGCAGTTGTGGCATTTTCGAACTGCCGTAATACAATCTTTAAATAAAGACGGCCAGAAGTAGCAAGCGCACAATATCTTTTGGGCTGTGGTAAACCCAGACATATGACCACCACACGCTCCAGAGTGACAGTCATTTAGAACCCTTTCAGCTTCCTCGTGAGTTAAGCAACGTCGAAAAACAGAGTCCACCCCACGGCGATAAAGAGTATCTCCAATAATCTTGAATTGTTGGGACTGGAGTCGAATTTTTCGACGTTCTGACCTTGAAATTTCTGGCTGAAAGGATTGGGTCTAGAGATAAATGATGATATCCCCATACCACGGATCTAAAGTGCTGATTAGAAACAAGGATTCGTCCGCAATGGGCTCCTCCGCCACAGTTTCCGTGTCAGCACACGGGAAGTCACACATTAACTCCGCAAAAACTAAAGATTTCTTAGACTTGGATTTCTCGAATTCCAAGTCAAACTCCTGTAGGATAACGATCCATTTAGAGTACTTGCCCCTTAGCAATTGCTTCGTCAAAATGTAGATCATAGGGTTGCAATCCGAAATTACCGTAGTTTTACGTAGTAAAATGTAGTGACGAAAACGTTGGACAGCTTGAACGGCTGCCAATGCCAATTTCTCCACATGTGAGTATTTTAGCTAAGTTGGATTTAAAGTTTGACTAGGGTAATATATCACATGTTTAGTCCCGAATTCATCTTCCTGAGCTAAGACCATTCCAATGGTGGAATGAGAGGCGGCGAGATACAAGAAGTAATCCTGGTTGTAGTTGGGAGGATGCAATAACGGTGCATGGGTCAACGCGTGTTTGAGTGCATCAAAAGATTTCTGAGCTACCTCATCCCAATAGAATGGAGTATTCTACTTCAACAACTGGGTAAAACCCTTTGTAACCACGGCGTAGTTAGGAATGAATCGTCATAAAAATTTTGCTTTCCCTTGCAAACTTTGGAGTTGGCGAAGACCCGAAGGAGGAGGCAATTTGATGATAGCTTCGACCTTCGAGGGATCAACGCGAATGCCAGCTTTTGAAACTACAAACACCAACAATCGACCCGTTTCTATACAGAAGACACATTTGTGTGGGTTCAAACGAATCTGATAATGCCTACACCTCATAAATATTGCTCGTAAATGGACGAGGTGATCAGTTCGATGTAATGAATGAGCAGGCAAGTCTTCGAGATACGGTTGCACAATGTGCTTGATGTTATGAAACGCATAAGACATCGCCCTTTGAAAAGTTGCTCCGGCATTCTTGAGCCCAAAAGGTAATTTGCAATAAGCAAATGTCCCCCATGGACAAATGAAAGCCGTTTTTGGTTGTTCGGCAGGTAGAATATTGATTTGATTGTATCCGGAAAAACCGTCCATAAAGGAGAATATTTCGCTGCCGGCACAATCATCAATAATTTGATCGATACAGGGAGTTGGGTAATTGTCCTTTGGACAGGCTCGATTAATGTCCCTATAATCGATGCATATTCTTATTGTTCCCTCCTTTTTGTTAACCGGAACAATATTCGATACCCAATCCGCTAACGGGATCAGATAAATGAAACCTGCTTTCAATAATTTTTCAACTTCTGCTTTAATTGCAGCAGATTTTCGTGGGTGAATCTGATGCAAACGTTGCCAGACGGGTTTAGTGTCCGGGTAAGTCTTGATCTCATGAACAACAATTGCGGGATCAATTCCTAGCATTTCCTCATAGGACCAGGCAAACACGTCACGAAATTCTTGAAATAGCGCCCTATATAGTTGAATTTCGTCTTCTGTACACGAGGCACCTATATGAATGTTCTCAACAATTCCGGGCTTAACCGAAATGTCAATAGGAATAGTTTGAGAGATGTTTCCCAAATTTAACTCTGAATCGGGATGTTTCATTGGATTCTGAAGTTCCTTGACATATTCAGTTGTAAAAATTGATGAGAAATCATTTTCAAAACGATCATCCTCGGGTAAAAACGAAGATCTGTGATGGAGATCTTCCCATGGTAAATCATCTCCACATAGGATTTCACGAATTTTCTCATCAGAGTGAACAAGTTCAGAAAATGTGATTAAATCCGAGCTTGATGTGAAAAGTGATTCCTCACGGACCACATTCATGAAGTCATTTTCGGTTGAAGATGGGTCGGCAAATGACTGCACGGCTTCATAGGCAATTTCATATGGACTCAAAGGCATGGCATTACCAAATGAGTGTATCTCAGATTCAGAAGGAACGATCCAAGGATCCTCATAAACAATGGTGTCTGATGTGATCATATGAATAGTTGCAAATGAAGACGATGTGTTGATCGAAGGAAAAGGAAAAGTTCCCAGTAAACCGGCATCTTTAACTAGTCCTACTCCAACATCCTTATATGGGATAGTCGTTTTACCAACATGCTGAATACTCTCAGAAGAGGCTGGGTCAGATGAAAAGTAAGCCAGCTGGTCTATTGTTACGATCTTTCCATTATGTGGAAACTTTATTACTCGAAAGACCGATGAAACGATCGCTGTCATAGCGTAAGACCAACTTCGACCCAAGAGAAGGTTGTAATCTAGAGGGGCATCAACCACCTCCACATCTAGACTAACGGTTTTTCCTTCAACCCCTATAGGAAAATCCTGTAGAATGCCAAAAGGATGAAACCCACGGCCATCAAAGGCCTTCAAAAATCGTCGGGGATTGATTTAGCGAAGGAGAACCAAGTGATCTCCAACACTGTATCAACATAATACATGTTGAAGCTCCCTCATCAATTACAGTCCGATGAATAGGTCTGTTTTTTACTATCACTGGAATCTGGAAATCCATTTGATGAGGCAAATGCGGTGTACTATTTTCTAGATCAAAAATTATTAGGTTCGAGTGCTGAACATCAACAGCTCCTATAGCCGACAAAAGTAATTTACGTTGTGCTGGAGATGATTACAACACTTCCAAAGCCGACATTGCTGAGGGTGAAACAGCTAAATCCTCAACAATTTTATAATTCTAAGCCGCTCTCGCAAATGGATTGAAAGTTGAATTTCAAAGTATACCCTTGGCGGGCGGTTTGATTACCAAGTCTGGATTAGGTTTCTCGATCTGTAGTGGATCGAAACCGGGAGCTGAGGTTGATGGATTAGAATGAGAATATTTTGCTTGTTTACCATCAACAAGACTTTTACTACCATAATCTTGCGATTGAGTCGCAATCCTAACATGGGACATCATCAGTATGGATTCTTCATTGGCACTCGAGGATGAACCTATCATCTTACTGTCTTGAGCTGGAAAAGGATCCTTTCAAACAGCAGGAGTTTGGGAACCTTTGACAATCTTCGCAACCTCTGCATGAAGAGGGCAGTCTCTTGTAAAATGTTCATCGTCACAAATGAGACAAGGATAACGAGGTTTTCGCTTTTCATCATTGTATTCCGATTTTTCAGGTTTCTCCTTTGAATTTTTGTCCGTTTTATTCTTCTTCTTTCCTTTCTTCTTCCCACCGGATTTTGATTTGGTTGTAGATGACTCTACAACGTGAATATCGGCGGAGATCTCTACAGAAGAATCTCCTGTTGGGGAATCAGGCAAGGTTATGACAGGAGAAGAATTCTTGGAAGATTTCTTCTTACTTTTAGTGTTAACCATACCAATCATACCATCGGTGGCATGAGATCCCGAAGGAGCTGCAGTGATTTGATTTTGCTTGGGAAGATCGGGGATTTTCTCATGTAACGTACCTAACTGAGTATAGACCAAGTCAAGGTACTGTGCTTGAGCAATCACTTGCTCCTCAGTAACAACTCTGACTTTAGCTACATCTTCAGTGACCTTTAGCAACAAATATTTTACAAACCACTCGGCCAAGATCTGATCCGGAATAAACACCTTCACTAAACGTCGTCGACGTCTCCACTCATGAATATGATCTGAAATGTAAGTGGATGTCGATTGCTTTAACGAAGTTAACAATTCCGTGCCATTGTCATATCGGACTGGCAACTGAAAAATGAGTTAAAAACGAGGTAGCTAACTTACTAAAATTATAAAAAGTGCCTCGCAGTAACTCAATGTACCACTTGGCCGCGAGACCAATTAGAGTGCACTGGAAAAGTCTAAGATGGATTGAATCATCTGAAATGGAGTTAGACGCACACCAGAGGTGGTAAGTCATCACATGGTTCGACGGGTCCTCTCCTGATTTACCTTCGAACTTAGGAATGTCACTGGGAAACTTATTCGGCATTGGTGGCCAAAACAGAAGATAATTAATGGGATCGTTCGTTAGGCGCGACAAGTCAGGTAAGTCCAAAGTTGTGATAAATGGTAATTGCCGATTAGGATCCCTAAAACTCTAGGTCATAAGACCAGCCCCAGGAGGAGGATATCTAGGATAACTAGGAATAGGAATTGCGTTTGGGATATTGTATCCTCCCGGAAAACCAGGATTAACCGAACCGTACTGGGGTTGTTGAGGTTGTTGATAAGTGTACCCAGGGTACGGTTGATACTGGCTGCTACACAGCAGGACCGAATTGGTACTGTCCCTAGTACGGTTGATAAGTGAATTGTGGTTGACTTGTGACAACCGTACTTGAACCAGGTTGTCCTACAGGCATCTGAATCGAAGTTTGAATCGTAGATCCAGACGGTGGTAAAGATGTCTGAGGAGTAGATACAGGAACAGTAGAAACCAGAGTTGTCGATACTCCAGAAGTAGGTGGGGTAGATTGAACAGATGTTGTGGCAGTTGTAGCAGTCATTTGAGGTGGAGTACGAGGTGTACTAGGCCCAGGCTGAGAAACTACCGAAGGTACAGAAGTTTGAATATTAGACTAGACTGGTTGCTGGGGTGTACCTGAAACTAAGGGTTGTCCAGTTTGAGATGACAACTGTACATTTGGCTGCAACACCTGTTGAGTTTGCGATGGATCCCACACTATATTCATTCCAGGGTACTGACCCATAACTGGTTGAGAATATTGAGGACCATAACCGGGTTGAGGGTAGGATTAATAATTGAAAGGTACATTTCCCGTTCCTTGAACATACATTTGACCAGAGGGTGGTTGGAAACCTTGGTTCAAGTACTGACCTTGGGGTACATATTGAGGCTGGGGTTGACCTTGAGGAACGTACTGTCCTGTAGGTATGTACTATCCTTGAGGTTGCCCCCTAGAAGCAAATTGTGTACCTTGAAGTTTCCCCCTAGGCGAGAATTGAGGCTGCCCCCCAGGCAGTAACTGGCCACCTTGAGGTTGAGGATTGGGAATAGAACTTGACATCATAAGAATGTCTTCTACGCTCAATGGCTTAGTACCATTGCTTCCAGTTAATAACCCTTGCTCAATGGGTTGAGGAGATGCTCCCGAAAAAGTACCAGAAAGTGACTGATACCGAGAGGGAACAGAAGGACCGCCATACAAAAAGGATTCAAGCGATTGAGTAAACATGGATGACTGATGCTACATATTTAACGAAGGATAATAACCTCTAGGTGTTGGGTGATAAGGAGCACGAGGTGGTGAAAAACTTAACCCTGAGTTTTCTAAAAAATTAGTCAAAGAAAGATACCAAGAACTGCTCCTAGGTGGACTGTAAAAAATTGATTCACGCTCCCTTAGCTCAATAACAGGTTGATTTTCAGGGATAGGGATTCCTACTTCTTCTTCCGGAGCAAGTTCTTCAATAGCAATAAGTTCAAAAGGAAGATCTTGGGTTATTACTCTTTCTACCCTAGGTGAACCAGGACCACTAGAAGTTGGAGAAACAAACCCTAATGTCGGAGTAGCAGTAAATTCACTTTCAGGCTTGGATATTTCAGGTTCCTCACCTATATCACTAGTAGATGAAAAGCTACCAGCAAATTTGGAAACAAACACTGACTGTGGATTATAATCTGCCACTAACGATTGAAAATCAGGATGTACTATCAAAGAAGATTCTCCTTCTTCAGGTGACCCAACTCTACTATCTCTAGGAGTTACGAGGACTTTCAAGCCTTCAAGCTGGCTCAATACTTCCTCAGGAGGTTGGCCCCGAAGTCTACGGGACTTCCTCAGTAACTCAGCCACATTTACAAACTCAGGAGATTGGCCCCGAAGTCTACGGGACTGCCTTGGTAATTCAGCCACAGTTAAAAACTTTTAACTACTTCATACACAAACAAAGTAAAATCTCAATGAAAAACACCTAAAGTCTCTAAAGAACCAAACAAATTTGAATCACACGCCTACAGAATCTAGGAGATCAAACACACACAAACATTAACTTTCCGTACTGAAAACACTAGTTGGTGATGAAATCCAACGTCGCAGAGTTCAATACAGAAATGGCGGTTGGAACAGTTACCCCGCCAACCTGCTTAATGAATAGACTGGCACAAGTTCCTCCACTTAACCGTATCGAGTGAAGAGAACCCCCTAGAAAATCCAAGTGAGTCTAGCTGACGTCTGATCCAGGTACAGTGGGATCTTCCCACCACTGTCACCTCAGGAAGAATCCTAAAGAATATGGCCACTAAGGTTACCAACTGAGACAAATATACCTGGGGGAACAGTCTACAATCCGATACGCACGCAAGGGCAGAGTAGCAAGCTCAATCCCCTTGAAGGCTCCTTGACATAATCCAAGGTTTACCAACAAGTGACCCCAGGCTCCTCGACAATGGTTAATCCAAGGTTTACCGTTTTTAATACGTGAATATCTGGTGTTGTTCCCAATGAGGAAGGATTGATTCCCACACTGGTTCGGACACGATCTCGTGCTTCTCCTTTAAGAGGAGCTTTCCCAGAGCATAAATGCAACAATTGGATTTCTTCCCTACCACAAGATATAGCTACTTGTTTGTTTTTACTGTCTTGGAGAGTTAATTACTCTCCTACTCAAAGACACTAGCCTAAGCTAAGTTGGTGTATCAGAGCCCTAGAAATAAAAAATGTTACTAGATGAATTTTAATTTAAGCGTTATTTTTTATTGGTTTTTGTTTAAGTCAAAAGGTGTGGAGATGAAACTCGTGGTATGAAGACTCGACTCAAAATCACTAAAAATGCACCTAAGATGATTTAAACAATCTTTTTCTCTTCGATGAACTTCTAACTAAGAAAGAGTTTGAGAATGCAAATATTTTGTAAACACAAATCTTTCTCAATCAAACAAATTAAAAGAAGAGCTTTTGCCTTTTCCAATGCACTCAGAACGAGACAACTAGTTATTTCACAAAAATTTCCCTTTTTTGTTTCAAAGCACTCAATCACTACAAAAACAAAACCTTTTTTCCAAAAGAGATTTTTTTTTATATATTTTTAATAAAACACTCCAACTAATAAAAATGACTAATTTTGAGATCTATAAATTATAAAAACCTATTTGAAGTCAAAGCCTACTAGATGTCTTTTTTAAGGATGTTTTACTTAGCTAGATGTAAGCTAAGGACCAATTTATGCAGAATCACAAATCAGTCAAGAACAACCAATTTTGTTTTCTTTTTGAAAATGAAAATCCAAACTTTCAAACACAAGCTTTTTGAAGTTTTGTAAAGAGAAAACTCAAAGCATATTCCTCAACAAGGGGAGATTTCATAAATGGTCAGACTCATAAGAAGGCTGGTAGACACTAAGGTGATCTGAAGTCCCTACAACTTCTAAGCTTAGAGCCACTACACAACCAAAATGAAAAACAAACCCAACAAGCAAAACTCCTAGGAATTTCACCTAAGACCCTAACACTAACGAAATCAACCTAAGGAAAGCTTTTGACAAGTTATATGCAGGTCTGGGCAGTGGATAAAAATTTCTAAACAAAAACTAAGCTGACTAACAGAGGAAATCTTAGGTTTTTCAAAATTTTGACAGGGCTCGCAGGCCCACAGTTGACACAGGTGCGGTCCCGCTCTGTGCTAAAAGAAAAGGTGTGGATAGGTACGCACTGTGTCAAACGGATAGGGTGCGGTCCTCTCCCAAAGCTATGAAAAACAAAAAATAACCATGGATCTACAAACTCTACCCAATTTTACACACAACAAGCCAAAAATAGAAACAAAAACACAGTTTCTCAGGTCAAAGTAAAAACAAGGAAAACAATCAATTCCCCAGTGGAGTCGCCATTTTGTCGCATGGAATAAGTCGATCTTGCGGACAAGATAGACCTTCCTAGAATCTAAAGAAGAACTAATGACAAGCAAACCAACCAGACACTATCTTTCTCTAAATATGCTTTTATAAACAATGGCAAACAAGTGTTTTTAGGGCCTACCTTAGGTCCAACGCAAGTTTGTGGATGCCCTCGCTCCTTCGATCCAAATGAGCTCCTTTGTCGTGAATCTGCAAACACAAACAAGGCAAACAAATTAAATAGCACCTGAAAAGCCAATATCATAAAACATATTTAACATGAAAGTCAAGGAGTCCATGAAACAAATAACATGAGATACTTGTTGAGAAAAATGAGTTTGATTGTATTAATTCAAAAGAAGAAGAACTTTACAACCTTTGCCTTGACGCTGTACAAGCTCCTCCCAGGGTCTAGCAAGAACTCTCCTCTACTTTGACAAGTTTCACTCACTCCCCAATGAAGCCAAAAAGGTATGTGATCTCTCCTCTTAAGCTCAACTAGGAAGTCTTGATTTCACCAGCATTTACCCTAAAAAATGTTCAGCTTCTAACCTCCTCAGCAACCAGCCCAATGCCTATATTTATAGTGCAATGGAGGGAGGTTACTAAGTCCTCCTTCAAAGGGATAGCTCCTCTCATCAAGGGATTAGCTCCTTCTCTTTTGGGATGCATGAACCACCTCAGAGCGAACAATCCACGTCAAAATTCCTTCTAGAAACCTCTAGAATTAACCCAAAGTGATTTTTTTAAGATAAAACATGTGCCTTTTGACTTTCACAGGGGTCCGCACCTACACCGTTAGGGACAAAGCAAGCAGGTCCGCAGGTTTTGTAAACAGAAGGCGCGGGACCGCAGGTGACAGTGAGAGAAAGTGCGGAACCAGAGTTACATTGATTTTTAATGTCTTTCTCTCATTTCAAAGCTTGACTTGAAGAGCTGAGGTCTGAGACTTGCTTAGGATGACAGTACAAGTGATGATAGACCCATACTGACTGCAAATAATTATGGTGACGATATTTTTGTGTAACACCTCCTATTGAGCTATTGATTGATATTCTTTGAAGCAAATTGAGTACGATTTATCTGAGGTTGATTATGGCTTCTGTTCATCCTTGAAGTAAAATGAGCCTGATTCACCCAGTGGTCTTCTTTATGCGTTTTCTGACGATTGTCAAACTGTTCACTGCTCTTTCCTGCATCACGATAGCTTTTAATGGAGGTTGACAGATTTTGTGATTGAGATGTTTCTTCAATATATCCAAGACCTGTCTTTATCAAAGGAGAGCACTGCACTTTGATAATTTCATTTAAGGTTTCTGACCCTTTAGCAAATCTAAGTTTGAGAGCTTTTGTTTTCTCAAGATCCTTTCTTAGACCCACAATCTCACATTCTAGCTTTTCATTTTGTTTTTCTCTTTCAGCAAGTTGGAATGTCAAGGTATCTATAATCATATTCTTTTCCTCTAAACAGATTTTGAGTTTATATATTTCTTCATAAATATCATCTTCATCTAAAGCATCCAAGAAATCATCATCTTCATAAGCCATCAAAAGTCTATAGTCATTACTATTTTCATCTTCATCACTATCTTCAAGATTATAGTAGCTCTTTTTACTTACACTTTGTTTTTTATTCCATTTTGCAGTTTCCTTGCCTTTATCATATTTATCTTTATGAGGACATTTGGTAGCATAATCACTAACTCTACCACAGGCAAAATAGTTGAAAGGTAGTTTACCTCTGAATCTACCGAAACCCCGTTGAAGATTCTTGACAAAGTTTGCTTCCTCTTCTTCTTCTGAAATATGTCTTGATTCATTGAGTTCTTATTTTCCTTTTGTTGAAGCTTTAAATGCAACTTCTCTCATATATGAAGGACCTCCTTTCCTCATTTCAAAGGCAATTAAGATTCCATGAAGTTGTGTCATAGCAATAGTCTATAGATCCTCCTTTTCTTCTATGGAAGATACTGTTGATTCAAATTTAGCAGATAAGGATCTTAAAAAATTCTCAACTAAGGTAACTTCCTTTATCTCTTCACCTAGATTCTTCATGCAATTAACAATCTCGTCCATACATAAGAATCAACTAGCTACACTTTCATCATTGTGCATCTTAAGAGTTTCATATTGAATCCTGAGAGTTTGCAGTTTAGCATGTTTTACCTGAGAGTTTCCTTCGTAGCTTAGAATGATTTTGTCCCATATTTATTTGGCCGATTTGAGCTACATAACTTTGACAAAATTTGATTGTGACATACTTCCCAATAATGTATTGATAACTCTGGCATTGTTTCATATTTCTTTTTACCTACTGCATCTGTAGGAATTGCTTATGGAAATGTATATCCTCCTTTCACAATTTCCTAGACATCTGTTCCAAGAGATTGAAGATAGGTTGTGGTTATTACCTTCCAATAAACAAAGTTTCTCCCATCAAAGATTGGCAGTCTGATGGATCCCCCGCTTTCTTGATTATTCATGATGATGGATCTTCCTTCAAGCGATCAACCTTCTTCTAAAGGACCTGCTCTGATACTAATTGTTGGCAATAATATTGAGAGGGGGGATGAATTAGTATTATCAAACTAATAATTTTTCATTTCCATAATCAGATTCATATATGCTACTTCCATTAAGGGAACTCATGTGTACACGCAACTGTGTTTAGAGAAACTAGCGTATAACCAGCAAACTTATGATTCAGTTAATTCATCATATATTGATCTTTAATTAGTGCATCAGAACCATATATAAACAGTAACTATGTGCAGTAAAAACAAAACAAATCATCACACATAAAACACACATGAACACCAAGATATAAGGTGGAAACCCAATGTGGGTGAAAACCACCTGCTACAATCGTCTCCATCTTCTTTTAATAATAAGAGAATTATGTTTACAATTTTTGTAATAGTGCAGTCTTATACTAGTACGCAGGCTTCTACCTACAGAAGGATACAACCTTCTCTTGTTCTCCAGCTTCTACTGGAACGGAGTTACAACCCCCTAGCTCTTGTACTAGCTGATATGTTTACTAGTACGTAGGTGCCGGCCTACATAAGGCTACAACCTTCTCTTTTCTTCCAGGGACCACGTTTCATAAATTTTCAGACTAGATCCATCAACAACATCATTCAATCATCAAATATATCTGCATCAACCAATCTCCTTCTGAACCAACCACAACCGAATCAATCAACCACTCCATCAATCTGATCATTCAGAATGTTGTCACCAGAATACAGTAACCAGAACCCAAGAAATAACCCAAAATACTGCAACAGCAAATAGAAGCAGCTAGAACATAGATTATAAGGTATACGCTACTTTCTTGTGTGGAACCTGCGTGTATACGCGCTTTTCTCAAAGCCAACCAGCGTATACATCTGCAAATATTAATTCATAATTCTACAGTTATACTAGACTTCAGTTATACCCAGATCATATCATTTACAGAATAATATAAGCATCAGTATTCATATCTAGAATATTCATGAGAAAAAACACATAATGATAGTTCACTTTATGCCTTAAGATCCCGATCCATCATTAGATCTTATCCTCCATCAAATGCTAACGTTCCTCCTTGGTTCAGATCCAGCAATGCACCATAACCCAATAACCTGCATACTAGATCTCACTCTTCATCAGATATTCAATGCTTGAGTGCATTGGCCTAATGATCTTCTCCTCCTTTTATAGTTTTAGGCTTTTCTCAATACCATGGACTAAAACCACTTAGGACCAATACCTTGGATCAAATACCTAGGGTTAGTACCTCGGACCTGATACCATGGACCAATACCATGGATCAAAATACCATGTACCAAATACTTCAGACCAAAAACTTAGTTTTCCAAGGTATACACACTTTTCCTTTTGTGAAAGTGCGTGTGTATGTATATGCAACTTGTACACAGTGAACCTGCGTGTATATGCGGCTTGGCCAATGGTGAACCTGCGTATAACTCTCTTCATTCTGTGAAGTATGATCTGTAACTCTGAGCTGTTAACCTGTTGTATTGTGATCTGTCATCTGAGAGAGTTTCCTTCTGAACTGATTCCTTGAAGCTGCCCTGCATTTCATGCATTCTGTCACATCTGATATCTCTTTTGTAGATTCATCTAGTTATCATATACAGGTGAGTTGTTCTGCTACAAGTGGGTTGCAATCAAGTACAACACATACATAATAATGCCAACACTTAATATTGTAATCAACTGATCTAAATAAACTAAAGTTAATCATTTCATTTGGATATGTATTTTTTTTCTAAACAACATGTTTATATTTTAACAATATATACACGCCATATTGTTTCTTTCAACAACATATATAGATAATAATTTACAAGAAATAAATTTAGAAATTAGAAATAGAGTACCTCAAGGTTTTGTAGAATATATCATTACTCATATTTTACGGTTGCCTTCCTCCTTTGCTCCTAAAAAACGCCCAATTGAATTTACCACCCAGCCAACTAGGAACAATCCTTCTAACTTCCTAGCTAGAGAAAAGCTCCACAAGTTACATACATCTTTGTGCCCAATCCCTGGAATCATAGATCATAGTGCTTGTGCCAAAACTCAAGGGGCCCAAGCACCTTCCTAAATTCCAATATGAGACTACTCCAACAACTAACTTTTAAAATTTTCTCTCATTTCCCAAAAGAATCCAAAAACAAGAACCTCTGCAACTATTCACCCCCTCATTTAGGCTTTTCATTTATCAAAATATCTACCCCTCCTTTAATGCTCTATCTAATTTATTTAGTAAAAACCCTTAACAAATATCACAATCACCAAAATAATAATAATAAAATAAATAAATCACAATAGCATAATCAAAGAATCGATCAATCATGTAAGAACTCATTTACCATAATAATTGATGTATTATTTGTGGTACTCAACATCATAATTAATCCTATTAATTATATTTAAACATAAAAATCCAACATCTTAATTAATCATAAACTTTAAACCTAATAATTAAAGCAATAAAAGAAACTACATTAAACTTAATATTGACATCAAATCACAACCTTTGACTAATCATGTTAAGTAAATTAACAATAATTTAACATAAAGTTACACTTCATATTTAACCATGTTAATTAATTTAAATTAACTTCCATTTAAAGTTTAGTTAGCATAATATATCATTGAAAAACTAGCACACATGTACGAGATATGTATGCATAGTTGTCATATATACATCTCTTGCCTATACTAGTAACATCAACCATCACATCTAGTTTGTAGTGCCATACATCATAGTGAAGTATTTAATTACATACATAAAATTACATACATAAAATTGCTATAAGAATTTCATTATTCACAACAAACATAACATAATAATAAAATATAGTAAAATATATATGTTTTGATTGCTTATTTTTTAAATGAATATAAAATTCAATAATAATAAAATTGTTAACATATTAAAACTAATTTTAATAATAAAAAATTATATTTCATTATATTTAAAATTTTATTTATATATCATATATATGTATGTATATATATAATTAAAAATTATATTGGTAGATAAGGAGTTTGGATTTCATGTGCAATGAATGAGATTCTATCTAATTAATGGTTTTTCAAACAAACAATACTTAAAAAAATTATAACAATGAAGAAATTTAATTCGTCATAAAGAATTTATATTGTGGGGCTCTTTGTACCAAGCCTTAAGATTGTAATCAACTGATCTAAATAAACCAAAGTTAATCATTTCATTTGGATATGTATTTTTTTTCTAAACAACATTCTTGTTTATATTTTAACAATATATACACACCATGTCGTTTCTTTCAACAACATATAAAGGTAATAATTTACAAGAAACAAATTTAGAAATTAGAAAAAAGAGTATCTCAAGGTTTTGTAGAATATATCATTACTCATATTTTGAAGTTTCCTTCCTCCTTTGCTCCTAAAAACCGCCCAATTGAATTTACCACCCAACGAACTAGGAACAACCTTTCTGACTTCATAGCTAGAGGAAAGCTCCACAAGTTACATACATCTTTGTGCTTAATCCCTCGAATCGTAGACCATAGTGTTTGTGCCAAACCTCAAGGTGCCCAAGCACTTTCCTAAATTCCAATATGAGACTACACCAACAACTAAATTTTAAATTTTTTTCTCACTTCCCAAAAGACTGCAAAAACAAGAACCTTTGCAACTGTTCACCCCCTCCATTTATCCTTTTCATTTCTAAAAATATCTACCCCTCCTTTGTTGGAAATAATACTGAGAGGGGGGGTGAATCAGTATTATCAGATCAATCAAACTTTTTCAATGCTCAGAAACATATACGCTACTTCAGTTAAGTGAACCAGCGTGTACACGCTACTGTGACTAAATAAAACAGCGTATAAGAAGAAAACTCATAATTTAGTTAGCTTATTCTTCAGTTAAGTTCATCAGGACATTATTCACCACATTAACAGTAAACAGGTGCAGTATAACAGAACAGATCAAAAGCCACACACATGAACACCAAGATATAAGGTGGAAACCCAATGTGGGTGAAAACCACCTGCTGCAAGTTGTCTCTATCTTTCTTTAATATGAAACTTCAGTTTACAATCTTTTGTACTGGTGCAGCCTTATACCAGTACGCAGGCTACAACCTGCAGAAGGCTACAACCTTCTCTCGTTCTCCAAACTTCCTTGGAAGGGAGCTCCAACCCCCTTTGCTCTTGTACTAGCCAAGATACTAGTACGTAGGTGCTGACCTACAATCTTCTTTCCTTCAGGTACCACCTTTCATACATTTTCAGACTGGATATTCCTGAAGCACAACATTACAATCTGAAGGCCACAATTCATTCACCTTTCACAACAGATCATTGAAGCATAAAACAACCAAACTTTGAATCACTGAACCACTGAACCCTGTCAATCACCAGTTACCAGAACACAGAGCAGACTACAGAACTCTGCAATAACAGTCAGACCCCACTGTAAACCCAAAATCAAGCTTCAAAAGATATACGCTACTTCAATGAGCAAAACCCGCGTATACACGCGCTTTTACCGAAGCCAACCTGCGTACAGATCTAAAAATAAACTTTCTCAATTTGCAGCTGTACCAGACATCAGTTAGATCCAGAACATAACATTGCGACAATATGCAGATCTAGAAATACGCATAATCAACCATATCATGATAGTGTATTTCAAACCATTAGATCCCGATCTATCCTTAGATCTAGTCTTCCATCAACCGATGTGATCTCTCCTTGGCTTAGATCAAGCAACCCAGAACCTGCATGTCAGATCTCTTTCTTTTTCAGATATTCAAGCCTTTTCGAAAGATGATCTTGCCTAATGATCTTCTTCTCCTTATATAGCCTTAGGCCTTGCTCAATACCAAGAGCCAAAACCATAGAAATCCAAAACCATCAACTGCGAAACTAGAGATCTACACGACTGTCGAGGTACTTTGGTCCAAAGACATGGGCACAAGTACCGAGGACTAACTACCATGGACCAAAAGGAAACTTCCCGACATATACGCACTTTTCTGTTCATGCATCTGCGTGTATACGCGCCTTATTATATAGCTCTCCTGCGTATACGCGACTTAGTATGCATATAACCAGCGTGTATACGCAACTTGGACTTAATTAACCTGCGTATATGAGATTTCTCTTCATTCTGTAGACTGAACGGAGATCTGTCATCAAAGAGAGTTGCCATCAAGGACAACACCTGTATCATAGCGCCATACCTGAGCCAAAATGCCAACAATCTCCCCCTTTGGACTTGATGGCAACCTTCAGATCCTTAGAATCATTCTCCCCCTTTGTCATCAAGGGCAAAGGGCTGTGCTCCCCCTGAGAACATGCTGATACCTCTGCTTGGCTGTGCTGAAACATGCTCCCCCTGACTGTAGGCAAGATCTGCAAAAGATGTTCTTCAACAAGAACCAAGACTTATACACCATAAGGGACCTTCCTATCACCAAAAGACTCAATACATACATCCATACTCCCTACCAAGAGGGGACACATCAGAGACAATCAATTATATTACATCATTCATCCCAGGCATAGTGGGGAAACCAACATAGGCCGTTACATGACCTTGACATCATAAAAGAGATATGACATAGAGACAACAGATCTAGACCAAGACTTATGAAAGTCACCAGCAGCATCTGAGAAACATCTTTTTAGATCAGCAACCAGGATTTCTTTCTGAGCTCCTTCTCCTGAACCCAACAACCAAAACATCTGAATGCCAACAATGCTTTATGAGACTTTTAAGCTGCTCCCCCTGAACCTGTGCCTGCTGCACCCCCTGAAACTATGCCTGAAGAATTCTGACATACCTATTGCTGTTCAGAACTCCAGAGATTTCCCTTGCTGTTCAGAACTTCATATACGCGTTTTCTCCTGCATGAAACTGCGTATGTACGCGGATATACTTTCTGCAACAAGCGTCCAATATACACGCGACTTCCTTTTCCGTAACCTACGTATATACGCGGATATCCCTTCCGTAACCTGCGTATACCAACTTTTCTGTAGAATAAACAAACTTCAACAGCAGGATGAAGCATCAACTACTCCCAGCTTTTGTCTGAGATATTCAAAAGTTTCCCTGGGCAGTGGTTTTGTGAGAATATCAGCAACTTGTTCCTTAGAAGGAACATACTCCAACTTGACCTTCTGCTCAAGCACTTGTTCCCGAAGAAAATGGTACTTGATTGGTATGTGCTTGGTCTTTGAGTGCATGACTGGATTCTTTGAAATGCTGATTGCACTTGTATTATCACATAAGATAGAGACGGGTGGAGTGCAAGTGATTTGAAAGTCCTGCAAGGTCTGCATCATCCAAAGAAGTTGTGTGCAACAAGATGCTGCAGCCACATATTCTGCTTCAGCTGTAGATAAGGCAATCGAACTCTGTTTCTTGCTGAACCAAGATACTAATCTGGAACCCATGAAGAAAGCACCACCACTTGTGCTTTTCCTATCATCCACACTTCCAGCCCAATCTGCATCTGTGTAAGCATGAAGAGTGAGATCTGTATTTCTAGGATACCATAAGCCATAGTTTTGGGTCCCTTGAAGATATTTGAAGATTCTTTTGACTGCCTGAAGATGAGTTTCCTTTGGGTTGGCTTGAAATCTTCCAACCATTCCTACTGCATGTGTAATATCTGGTCGAGTACCTATCAAATAAAGCAAACTCCCAATCATGGATCTATAAGTGGGTTGGTGAACTGCTGCTGATTCATCATTTGCACTGAGGCTGCATCCTGTAACCATGGGTGTACATACTGGCTTTGACTCTTCCATGCCATACTTCTTCAAGATCTGCTTGAGGTATTTGGTTTGAGACAAGAAGATACCTCCTTCATTTTGTTGGATTTGCAATCCAAGAAAATATGTCAATTCTCCAAGAAGTGACATTTCGAATTCTTTCTGCATAACCAAGGCAAAGTTTTGACTCATAGTCTCTTCATTGCTGCCAAAAATAATATCATCTACATAAACAACAAGAATTAGCAATTTGTTATTTTCAACTTTTATATAGAGATTGCTATCTGCTGATCCTTTTGAAAAGCCTTGTTGGTGAAGATATTTGTCCAACCGATAGTACCAAGCCCTTGGAGCTTGTTTGAGTCCATAGAGTGCCTTTTTCAATCTGCATACAAGGTTTGGATCATTCCCAAGAATGAAGCCATCTGGCTGCTCAATATATACTTCTTCTTCTAAGTCTCCATTCAGGAAGGCTGATTTCACGTCCATTTGAAATACCTTGAAGTTTTGAAAGCTTGAGAGAGCAAGGAACATTCGGATGGCCTCAAGTCTTGCCACAGGAGCAAAGGTCTCTTCAAAATCTATTCCTTCTTGCTGTGCATACCCTTTACAAACAAGTCTGGCCTTGTTTCTAATTACTTCTCCATTTTCATTTAATTTATTCTTGAAGACCCATTTTGTTCCTATTACATTCTTATCTTTTGGTCTAGGAACTAATTCCCAAGTGTTGTTCTTTTCGATTTGCTCAAGTTCTTCATCCATTGCTTTGACCCAACATTCATCTTTGCATGCCTCTTTCACATTTTGTGGTTCAGTGGAGGAGAGTAATGCCAAGTAGCTTGAAGCTTCTGCAAGTGTCCTTCTTGTTTGTACTCCTGCTTCTTTCTGCCCCACAATCTGAGTTTCTGGATGATTCTTTTGAACATATCTGGATGGAGTCTTCTCTTCTATTCTTGTCTGCTCCTCTGGTTCTTCTTGAGATTCTTCTTCTTCTTGAGGTTCTTCTTCTTCATCATTTCGCCTTTGAGAGTAACCTTCATCTTCTTCAATGTCTTCATGATGAACTTGCCTAGGAATATATCCCTTCTCATCAACCACTATATCAATACTGTCAACAATTCTGCCAAGTCTTTTATTGTAGCACTTGTATGCTTTGCTATGTGGAGAATAACCAAGAAGAATGCCCTCATCTGCTCTTGGTTCAAGTTTGCCAAGTTGCTCATCAGTATTCTTAATATAACATTTGCTCCCAAAGATTTTGAAGTGCTTCACGGAAGGAGTTTTACCACTCCAAAGCTCATGAGGTGTTTGAGTGCTGTTTACTCGGACATTTGTTTTGTTAAGAATAATAACAGCAGCATGTGCAGCTTCACCCCAGAAGGTTGCAGGAGTACCTGATTCATCGAGCATAGCACGAGCCATTTGTTGGATAGTTCTGTTCATTCTTTCCACAACCCCATTTTGCTGAGGAGTTCTAGCTGTAGAGAATTCTCTTCTTATCCCATGTTCGTCACAGAAATCGAAAAATTCATTTGAGGTGAACTCCCCACCTCTGTCAGATCTGAGGCACTTAATTTTGTGTCCTGATTCATTTTCAACCAATGCTTTGAAGGATTTGAATTTTTCGAATGCTTCATCTTTGTGCTTCATAAGCCCTAACCAAACAAACCTTGAGAAATCATCAATGAATAATATCAGATATTCTTCTCCTCGAGGTGTCCTTTTCCTAAATGGACCACATACATCTGTATGGACTAGCTCAAGAGGCAAGCTAGCTGATCCTTCCTTCTCTGGAAAGTTAGTTCTGGTTTGCTTTCCAAACTGACAAGATTTGCATATGGTGTTGTCTGGAATTTTGATATCTGGAAGATCGCGAACTGCCTGATATTTGCATGCTTTCCTTATTTGTGAGAAGCTTAGATGTCCCAACCTTCGATGCCATAACCAGTGCTCTTCATCCTTGCTAAGATAGCATTGTTGTTGTCCTTCTTCAAATATGTACAGATTATTTGGAGTTCTTTTGCCTTTGAGAACTGTTTTACCTGTATCAAGATCACGAACAAGACATCCATTCGATCTAAAATAACCTCGGTTTTTTGATCACACATCTGGCTGACACTTAGTAGATTATGCTTCAATCCATCAACATATAAAACATTTCCAGCCTTGACCTTTTCTTTCAAAGGAGCAATACCTTTTCCTTTTATAGTTGCAGGAGTATCATTTCCAAAAGAAACTTTCTTTCCCTTTTCTAAAGTAGAATAAGATTCAAGTTTTTCTTTATCACCTGTCATATGTTTCGAACATCCACTGTCAATGTACCATAGATTTTCCTGTCCTTCTGCATAAAATGCTATCCCACATCTTTCTGTTTGAGGTTCCTTTATTCTCCATGTTTTGGTGCTCGTGGCTTGTTCCTTTTTCTCCTGAAACCTGCTCCTGCATTCAGAGTCTTTATGACCAAAATTATTGCAAATAGAACATTCAACTTCATTTTCAAGAACCGAAAAGTTGTTATAGGTCCTTTTTGTAATCCCTGTCATACTTCTTTGTTTTTGAGCTTCCCTAGTCATGATTGTTTTATATGCAACACATTGAGCTGCTTTGTGACCAAAGTTATGGCAAGAAAAGCATTGTCCATTGAAGAAGCTTCTGCGGTTATTGAATCTACCAGCCAACTGATTGTAATTTCTATTTTCATCTATTCTTGAGCCAAACTGAGAAGATTTTACCTGTGGTTGGTTGTAGCTTTTGTTCACCCTTAAGAAGGATTGTCCCTGATAGTTTCTGTTTGTAATTCGTCCCTGCTTTACCTGATTATCTTCATTGTTCTTCTGCTCATTTCTTCTTGCTGCATCAAGATAACTTTTTGAGGTGGATGCTTGAGAGGTTTCTCCATTATAGCCCAAACCTGTCTTGTTTAGAGGAGACCGCTGCACATTGATAATCTCATCCAAAGTTTCAGATCCTTTGACAAATTTAAGATTAATAGCTTTTGTTTTCTCAATTTCTTTTCTGAGACCAACAATTTCACCTTCTAGTTTTTCAAGATGTTTTTCCTTTTCATCAATTTGAAATTGCAAAGTATCAATGATCACATTCTTTTCTTCTATGCATCTCTTGAGTCTAGTAATTTCATTATAGAGATTATCCACATCTACAGCATCCTCATAATCATCATCTTCAAATGCCATTAACAGCTTATATTTATTACCTTGTTCATCTTCATCACTGTTTGATAAGCCATCACTATCTTCATGGGTGTAGTAGCTTTTCTTATTTGCACTTTGTTTCTTGTTCCATCTAGCAGGTTCTTTTCCTTTATCCTTATAAGGACATTTTGCAGCATAATGACCTACTCTTCCACAAGCAAAGCATTTGAAAGGTAGCTTACCTCTGAACCTTCCAGAACCCCTTTGAAGATTTCTGACAAAATTTGATTCTTCTTCCTCTTCTTCTGGAACATGGCTTGCTTCATAGTAATCTTCTTTTCCTGATGCCTTAAAAGCAGCTTCCCTTCTGTCTGATGGACCTCCCTTTCTCATTTCATAAGCAGTTAGAATTCCATGTAGCTGAGACATAGTGAGAACACAGAGATTTTCTTTTTCTTCTATTGCAGATACTTTAGATTCAAACTTGGGGGATAATGATCTTAGAATCTTTTGAACTACTATAGTCTCTTTTATTTCTTCACCCAAATTTTTCATACAATTAACAATCTCATCTACCCGAAGAAAATAATTAGCCACACTTTCATCATTATACATCTTGAGAGTCTCATATTGAATCCTGAGAGTTTGAAGTTTAGCTTGCTTTACCTGTTCATCTCCTTCATAGCTAGTGATCATTTTGTCCCATATCTCTTTTGCTGATTTGAAGTGCATGACCTTCATGAATTCTGTTTGGGATATACTTCCTAATAGAGTACTGACTGCTTTTGCATTTGTTTCATACTGCTTTTTCTCAGCTGGATCTGTAGGAGTAGCTGAAGGAAAAGCATAGCCTGTTTCTACAATGTTCCAAACTTTTGTACCAAGAGATTGAAGATATGCAGTAACTCTTACCTTCCAATAATTGAAATTTGTCCCATCAAAAATCGGTGGCCTGATTGATGCTTCTTTCTCGTAGTTGCTCATGATGAATGATCTACCTTCAAGCGATCAAGCTTCTCTGAAGGACCTGCTCCGATACCAATTGTTGGAAATAATACTGAGAGGGGGGGTGAATCAGTATTATCAGATCAATCAAACTTTTTCAATGCTCAGAAACATATACGCTACTTCAGTTAAGTGAACCAGCGTGTACACGCTACTGTGACTAAATAAAACAGCGTATAAGAAGAAAACTCATAATTTAGTTAGCTTATTCTTCAGTTAAGTTCATCAGGACATTATTCACCACATTAACAGTAAACAGGTGCAGTATAACAGAACAGATCAAAAGCCACACACATGAACACCAAGATATAAGGTGGAAACCCAATGTGGGTGAAAACCACCTGCTGCAAGTTGTCTCTATCTTTCTTTAATATGAAACTTCAGTTTACAATCTTTTGTACTGGTGCAGCCTTATACCAGTACGTAGGCTACAACCTGCAGAAGGCTACAACCTTCTCTCGTTCTCCAAACTTCCTTGGAAGGGAGCTCCAACCCCCTTTGCTCTTGTACTAGCCAAGATACTAGTACGTAGGTGCTGACCTACAATCTTCTTTCCTTCAGGTACCACCTTTCATACATTTTCAGACTGGATATTCCTGAAGCACAACATTACAATCTGAAGGCCACAATTCATTCACCTTTCACAACAGATCATTGAAGCATAAAACAACCAAACTTTGAATCACTGAACCACTGAACCCTGTCAATCACCAGTTACCAGAACACAGAGCAGACTACAGAACTCTGCAATAACAGTCAGACCCCACTGTAAACCCAAAATCAAGCTTCAAAAGATATACGCTACTTCAATGAGCAAAACCCGCGTATACACGCGCTTTTACCGAAGCCAACCTGCGTACAGATCTAAAAATAAACTTTCTCAATTTGCAGCTGTACCAGACATCAGTTAGATCCAGAACATAACATTGCGACAATATGCAGATCTAGAAATACACATAATCAACCATATCATGATAGTGCATTTCAAACCGTTAGATCCCGATCTATCCTTAGATCTAGTCTTCCATCAACCGATGTGATCTCTCCTTGGCTTAGATCAAGCAACCCAGAACCTGCATGTCAGATCTCTTTCTTTTTCAGATATTCAAGCCTTTTCGAAAGATGATCTTGCCTAATGATCTTCTTCTCCTTATATAGCCTTAGGCCTTGCTCAATACCAAGAGCCAAAACCATAGAAATCCAAAACCATCAACTGCGAAACTAGAGATCTACACGACTGTCGAGGTACTTTGGTCCAAAGACATGGGCACAAGTACCGAGGACTAACTACCATGGACCAAAAGGAAACTTCCTGACATATACGCACTTTTTTGTTCATGCATCTGCGTGTATACGCGCCTTATTATATAGCTCTCCTGCGTATACGCGACTTAGTATGCATATAACCAGCGTGTATACGCAACTTGGACTTAATTAACCTGCGTATATGAGATTTCTCTTCATTCTGTAGACTGAACGGAGATCTGTCATCAAAGAGAGTTGCCATCAAGGACAACACCTGTATCATAGCGCCATACCTGAGCCAAAATGCCAACATCCTTTAATGCTCCACCTAATTTATTTATTAAAAACCCCTAAAAAAATATCACAATCATTATTTAATGCCCCATAAAGTTCATTATCCCCATGCTAAGTGTCTCGGGTTCCTCCCCCAACAAGATAATACACAACAAACAATACCACCAAAATAATAATAATAAAATAAATAAATCGTGATAGCATAATCAAAGAATCAATCAATCCTGTTATAACTCATTTAACATAATAATTGATTTATTATTTGTTGTACTCAAGATCATAATTAATCCTATTAAACATTAATTATATTTAAACTCCACATAAAAATCCAACATCTTAATTAATCATAAACTTTAAACCTAATAATTAAAGCAATAAATGACACTACAGTAAACTTAATATTGACATTAAATCATAACCTGTGACTAATCATGTTAAGTAAATTAACAATAATTCAACATAAAGTTACACTTCAAATTTAACCAAGTTAATTAATTTAAATAACTTCCATTTAAAGTTTAGTTAGCATAGTATATCATAGAAAAAATAGCACATGTGTGAGATATGTATGCATAGCTGTCACATATACATTGCTTGCCTATACTAGTAACATCAACCATGACATCTAGTTTGTAGTGTCATACATCATAGTGAAATATTCAATTACATACATAAAACTGCTAGAAGAATTTCATCATTCAAAACAAACATAACATAGAAGAAAATTCCCCAATTGTTGGAAAATTAAGTTAAACACGAAATAAAAGGAACAAGAACTATGTCGGGAACTATGGTTATGTGATAAACCCTATACACTCTCAACTATTCCTAGCACCATACCTTCATAACCTACTTTTTTCCTCCACATCCTATCACTCCTCTATTGGACTATCTTGAAGTGTTAACAATATTAACCTAAGTCTAGATATAAGTCATAAGTGGGATTTTCAATGCATTAACCAAGATTTCCCAACAGAAAACTTGAAGTTGTCGTCACATTTCTAGAGGAGTGTGACGTAATATTGTTCTCCCATAACTCCAAGTTTCATAGGACACATGATGGAAAATCCATCCACCTATCCTCATAGAATTAGGGACAACACTCTAACATGGACCACACTATAATGCTATTTTTGGTTGTTTATTACCAAATTATCTAGTCGAGCAATCATGTCACCTGAAAATATACATTTTACCCAAGGTCATAGTAGTGCATATAAACTAATACAAAATACATAGGAAAAATTCACATTGAACCATTACTCATTTAATGTCTTTGACTTCAAAAAGTTACTAGTATGGTTCTACCATTGTTAGATGACCTGCTTCCAACTCGTAGGTTAGTTTCCCCCCAAACATTTATATATATATATATATATATATATATATATATATATATATATATATATATATATATATATATATATATATATATATATATAAAGAGAGAGAGAGAGAGAGATAGGTTTTGATCATAATTATAATATCATTAGACCCTATATCCACATACCAATATCTTTCAATTAACGTCAACATGCTGGAAGTAAATCATATATTTATTTTTAACAACATAAACATAATCCATCTAATGTTCTTATATAAATATGTCCACCTTTCCAAAATTTGAAGTGCAACAATATTGCATAGAATTCATAGAAATGCATCATGAAAATATAATTAGAGACTCACGTCCTGGGTCAAAATGGGGCATTACATATTGCCATCCTTTAGGGAACTTTGTATCGAAGTTTTGGTAAAAAATGTGAGGGGTAGTCTCAACATAAGGTCTATACATCCTCCCAAGTAGAAGATCTTGGGCTATACTTGTGCCACTACACCTTAACTTCGATACAAAGTTCCACCAAAAGATGTTTGAGCTATAAAACTATACAATCTAATATATGTAAAAATTAAACCATAATGGTTCCCAACTTCAAGACTTTCAGTTCCCTCCAATTGAGTTTATGAGATTCATCAGCAATATAATGTCATAAAATAGATATATGGAAAACATTTTGTGTTTTATACAAGTGGGGTGGCAGTACAAGATGATAGGAAATGGGTACAATTTTCTCTTTAATCTCAAAACATCTTATAAAACAAGGTGAAAAATTTGTCCCTTTTCCAAATTAAGTGGTACTCTTGTTAGATTGGATATGAATAAAAACTTGGTCCCCTACCTCATAACTTTGACTAGTCCTATGTGCATCATCATAACCCTTCTATCTATCAGGGGATTCCTTTAACTATTATTGAATCTGAATCAACTTCTCTTCCTTTTATTAGACCAATTTAGGCCCTACCATTACATGGTCCTCCATCCTTTCTAAACTCAATGGTGTCTTGCATGGCCCTCCAGACAAATCTTGATAAGGAGGCATCCTGATTAAACTATGGTATTTTTTATTGTATTAAAACTCCACTACTTGTAATGAGTTTGGTTATCCATAACATACATGCTAAGCATGTCCTCATTAACTTAATTTACCCTTTCAACTTGCCCAATGATATGCAATGCTCATGTTTAAATGATTTTCCAATGTTGATTGCAAACTTTTCCAAAACCCGAACATAAATAACAAGTATCTAGCAGATATGATATTTATGGGTAACCAATGAAGTCATATGACTTCACTTATAAATAGTCATGTCACATCAGTGACATCATAAGTCTCTCTAACTATGATGAAATTAGCACTTTTGGTCAACTTATCAATTATGACTAGGATGACATTGTACCTTTGTGAGGTTATTGGAAAACCCACAATTAAATCCATAGAAATGACTTCCTATTTCAACACAGTGATTCCATGTGGTTGTAGGAGTCCTACTAGCTGGTGATGATTGACCTTCACTTGTTAAAATTAAATACACTTGAGACAAAATAAAATACAACATGATTCATGCCTACCCAAAAAAAAATATTTTTCATGTTTGCATATATCTTCTTCACACTAGGATGCACACAATTAAGATCTCTATGGAACACCTTGATGATGGTTATTGGTATACCCCCTTCCTCATGGAGATACATCCTTCCTTGAAATATCAAAAATCCATTTGCTTCAAGTACATAACCATCAAAATTTGGTTCTATCTGCTTCCCATTCTAGAGGATTGATGTAACCTTTATATACCAACTATATCCAAGTAGTTTCTCTATCACAAACTCCCTCAAGTTTTCCCTTAAGGGTATTAAGGAGAAGATCCATGGTCTTCTAATTACTGCATCGTCCACCACATTATCCTTTCCCTTCATGTAATAAATCATGAATTCTCTCTATCACCTATGTCTAGCATTCATATCCCTTTGGGTGAAGATATTCTTTAGGATTTCATGATTTGTCTTTAGCTCAAAATTTATCTTGATGAGATAATGCCTCCAAAGCTTCATACCTAGAATCATTGTTATCAATTCTAGTTCATGTGTAGCATAAATATCTCCATTTTTCTTCAAATTCCTAGATGCATAGGCTATTACTCCCCCTTCTTGTGTTAACAAAACCCCTAACACTTGCTTTGAATTGTCTATGTAGACTATGAAGTATTTATCCATATCATGTTGTTGGATTTGTGGGGCCTAACCCAAGTTCATCGTTAGTTAGCCAAAAAAATCCCTACACTATTGGCCCTTTCAGCATCAGCTCATGAAGTGTGGACGAAAGTCTCACCTGAAGCAGTATGGGGGGATGTTGGAACCAAGTTTCCGCTCCCTAAGATGGTCGTGATATCGGTTTTTACCCTCAGCCCCTACTTTCACACAAGTTGCTAAGCCTTAGGGCTCTATTAGTCTACCCCTTTATTCCTCCCTTTAGTACCTCTGTGAAGGTGTATGATTGACCTTCGCGTAGCCTTAACCCGTGATCCAAGTACTTCCATGTAGCTATGACAGCATACTCTATAGGTTCCCAAGTTATCTTAAGTGTTCTACATATCTTGCTAATCAATCACAGTTAGCATCGTGTAACTGATATTCTTACTTGCATTCAATTAACCAATATAATCACATATATTCGTGCATCACATAAACATTGTTAATTAAACCAAAAACACAATATAAGAAGATGTGTTAACAAGAACTAGATACATAGTAATTGCGGAATACTTCTCTTTATTGATATTTTTATTTTAATACAAACTCTATCCACCCTATGCACTCAGATGCAGGGGTCCACACACTTAGCTGCAGACTTCCACCCTAGGCCTCTACGCACTCAGCTGCAGAGCCTTTACCTACACTAAGACCTGAGAACACTTAGACTCCAATGCTTAACTCCTCACTTCATTCTTTGCTATCTCTATAGAGCGAGCTTACTTAGCTCCTTTTAATAAAATCCCATGGTCCACAGACCATGGGTGGATCTTTACAGCCAGCTTTACACGTTACAAAAATAAGGGCAAACAACCTTTTATGACTCTTGACACCTTCACACTCTATGACCATAAAATGTGGAGACTTTACAACTTTATTACAAAATTGTCCCAAAACATGGGATTTTAGCCGAAAAATATCCTTGGAGGAACCTGTTCCCAACAGGCCCCCAACACAAACTTGGTGACTCACCCTTGAGTCACCTGCGGGCGCGGACATCTTGGCACGAAGACCTCCCAGCTCAACCTGTATGACGACAACCTTGGCAGTGCACTGTGCAACCACCTGCTTCGCTTCTTCAACCAATTGCTCTGTCATTGGTCCTGAACTGTCATCCTAAAGCTTTTGCTACATTTCTTGTATATTAGCAAGTTTTCCTTCAATAAAGGTCGTGACCGTATAAGCCTCATCCAACTAGGCTTCAAGCGCGTCTTCAACACCGCCTCTTTGTGTTGCGCTGCATCTACCTGTTCTTTCAGTGCGTTTGCCTCTTGCAGCTTCGCCAGTCTTTGCGTGAGAGTGACAGTGCATGTTGTACCTTTTACTTTGTCATAGTGTTGCTGCAATTCTCTCACCTCTATCTCTAGCCGTTGTACATTAGGGTCATCCTGCAGGCTCGTCAAAACCTTGAATGATTGTTCAAACAACCATATGCAGTCTGCTACTGCACTGTCTACCACCACTATCGCCTCTATGACAATGCTTGCACGCTGCTCCTTTACTTATGGCAGAGTTGAAGGCTGGGCCTTCAACTGTAAATATGCAATCTGTAGGTTCAGCTCTAGTTGAACCTTAGCCAACTCTGTGCGAGCATCGTGCACCCCTGTAGCAAGCTTGTAGACCTGTTCATCTGCCTTCACCTCCTCAGGAATGGCCAATTCATGGACCATTTAGCAAGTTTCCCTCACGACCTTAATCATGTGCATATTTGTGTTAGTAAGTTCCACCATGGAAATGAGGGTGGTGTCTCGCTGTAGGGCCATCTGTTCATTATTAATCTTCTACTCACTAATCACCTACAAAGTGCGGTCTTCGTGGGCCCTTAGCTCCACATTGACTCCATCCTATAGTAGGTGGAGTGCCTCACTAGGGATCACTGCCAAGTTCAACCCCACTCCCTTGAGGGCGCTGACAGTGGGCCTATCAGCTTCATTTTATGTGGTCAGTGCTCCATTCGGCAGCACTATCACTCGGGAGACCTTCACATGCAAAATCGTGGCAGATTCTGAAGTACTGATAGTGAGGCTGGTGGACACCATCCTAGCCTATGATGCATGGGTCTGCAACTCCTACAGATTCATCTAGATGGCCCCCAATAGTAGCTTTTGTTGCTACTCGAACTATTGTAGTTCCTCTGCAGTGACATCCCACACCGTGTTTCCAATGTCATGAAAATCTCCCTCTGTGAGGGTGATTGGGTCCAGCAACACCTTACTAGCCTTGGATTTCTTCCTCGACCCCACTTTTTCTTGTTCCCTTGGATGCTTGATGCAGTCTGACGTCATCTGTGGGTCCGCACCATGCTGCTCTATTTGCTCGTCCATTTCTTCCTTTGTTTCGTGCGAAGGCGACCTCGTTCCTTTTCTAGAGCCATGCTCTATTTCACTTGTCTTCTTCTCTATCTACTAGGTGGCATCACCCTCCACCTAGGCCTTGTCAGTGGCCTCCTTCTTCCTTTTCTCAGCCAGCTGCGCCATGTTGAGCTTGGCCTCCTTCTTTTTGCGCTGTGTGGCGGACTTACTCGACCCTATTGCCAAGTTTGAGGTATTGTGCCACTCTGTCGACCAGTTATCAAGAACTGCATCAATCGCATCATCCGTTGCCAATTAAGGCAAGTCATACCATGTCTACTCAGGGTCCTTCTGTGCCCTGATCAATATGTGGTGAAAGTTTACCTTGAACTCTGCGTATTCCTGTAGTTTGGTAAATGCAGTAAGCGACAATCGTGGTTTGTGATTGATAGCCATGTGGAGGTTCATTTCCATCAAGATCTAGAAGATCTTGCTATCCTTGATGCGCTGAGCATCCTTGGTCGCCCACAGCAAAGCATACTTCACTTCTTCTAGCCGGTCCGCTGTGACTGAGGGGAATTGACTATCTTGCGACAGCTCCTAGGCTACCAACACAATAGACGACAAGAGCCATGCATAGTGGAAGGTCTTGCTAAGCTCTTGTACCTCGCGATAACTTGCAAGGAACTCACTGTAGAGATAACGTGCCTAATTAAATTGGAATCCTTTGACGCATTGGACTGCAAGAGAAACGATTGGTGTCGGCACTTCATCTGTGTGACACTTCCTCACAACCTTTCCTGTCAAAATCTACATGGCCACCTTGATTGCCGAGTCACAGATACTTGAGATAGCATAGCCTTGCAGCTTCTTTATGAGCTTGAATTTCTCCTTCATGGCCTCCCTGAGGGCATGTTTGCCACCTTTTCTGCCAAACATCATGGACAGATTTTCCCCTATGTAGGGTAGCCGCATGATATTATGGATCAATCTCTCAGTGATGGGTATTAGCTCCTCTAGCCACAAACACCCATCATGCACCAAGCATAGTCACTGCTTGATGACTAATAATGTAATGGGGGTTCGATTGTAGTGCAAAACCCATAGCAGGTTGAGCAGACCTGCCTTGTCTACTCCCCTGAGCCACTTCCGTGGTTCCAATGTAGTCATCCTGATGGTTGTGAGTCAACAACGTGGCAAATTAGCTACTCGATCGCCAAGTGTGGGAACTTCTCATGGTCAGCTAAGTCCCAATCTTCCAGTTTCAACAGAGGAATCCACCCCAATCGCGGTCCTTCAAAGACAATTTCATTTGGTAGCAGAGGTGTGTGCAAGGCGACCTTGCTTTCGTCAATGTGCTTCAGCACTTTGGTCTTGCCCTTGCGCAAAGGGATGTCTTTGGGCAACTTAGTGATAGGGTTAGAACCCTCGACTTCAACTTCATCCACTTCCATGCCCAACTCCTCATCACCCCTCGGGATGTCCTCAATTTCTTCCTCCTCCAGCTCCAAGTTAATGGCTTTTCCCTTTTCCTGTGCGGTGGGTTTGTGCTTCGGTGGGTTTCTTCTTAGTGATGCGGGCACTGGTATTGCAGCCTGCTTGCCCTTCTTATCCTTCACACTCTCCTTGGTTGGGGTTGACTTCGGTCTAGGTGTCTATGGTCTTGGGAACTTCAACTAATACCTCTGCAACCTCTGGAGTAGCTCCCTCTACTTCCCTAACAACTTCTGGCACATCCCTCTTAGCTATTACTACTTCGGTGTCCATAGCTTCGGATCTGGGGATAAAATCATGGATGAATTTGTGGTTGGATTCTGGGAATTGATCAAACACTGGGTAGTCAAGCAATGCTTCAAGGAATGTGCGGATCATGCCCGTCTAAGAGCCCACCAACACAATGTTCAAAATGCCAAGTTTTTTTCGTTGGGCCTCCACCTATAATTTATAGGGCATTTTGAATTCAAATCCGACCGTTCCCCCCACATTCGGTTCATTAATGTCAGATTGGTGGCAGATTTCCAAGGATATTACCCATAACGTTTGTCTTAAACACTGGTCTCTCACTCTATTTGGTTGCATTCCTACCATCAAATCATGAACAGTGACTTTAACGGTCACTTTCGGGCTGACTTGTACGATTTCTCCCTAGGTAGCGCAGCTCTCTTCGCGTTGTCACAAAGCCTGTGACATTTCCTCATCCCGCACAATCCTCCAATTGCGCAGTTCCCCAGCCCAGGTAGTGTAGTTTATAGTCCCGCACCTCCTTTCAGCTGCCTAGAGTGCTAAGACTATGCTACCCTCATATAGTCACCTCGCCGAATCACCAATATATGGCTTCGATCGGCTACCATTCACCTTTCCTGGGATGGGATCTCCATTCAATTTAACCAACTGAACTGCTCCACCATCAGTAATCTCCTTAATGACATAGGGCCCTAGCTAGTGCATTATGAACTTCCCTGGAAATTTATCAAACTTACTGTCATATAACAAAACCAAATCATTTACCTTAAAGGTGTGCATCTTAATGTGTTGATCATGGCATGATTTTTCACTCTGCTTTTGGACCTGTTGGTGAAATCTAGCTAGAAATCTCTCTTCATCAAGCTCAGTAAGTTGCGCGAGCTTCTCTTCCATGGCTCTGCAATCCATCATACCCGTGAGTGTCACTATGCATAGACTAGGCACAATGTATTCCATGGGCATCACTACTTCAACACCATATACAAGCCTAAAGGGTGTCTGTCTAGTCAACTTTTTGCATGTCATCTGATAGGCCCATAGTACTGCGGGTATGCATAGGTCCCAATCACTTCACTGAGCATTGAAAACCTTGGTCAGTGCATTCTCTAGCACCTTATTGAATTCTTCCACCATCACATTAGCCTTTGGGTGATAAAGTGTGCTTTCTGGTGATATACCTAAAATTCCTCTGTCAGTGCACTGATCGTTTCATTCAAAAAGTGCATACCACGGTCACTCATCAAAATCTTTGGACACCCAAATCGCATCAATACATACTCAAAGAGGAACTTTGCAGGAGTCGCGCATGTGCAATATTTCACAAGTTGTGCCTCCACCCAGCGATTCAAATACTCAGTCACAGTGATAATGTACCGCGCTCCCGTCTTCTTTCCTTGGGGCTGAATGGGTCCCACAAAATATATCACCCATTTATCAAAAGGTTGCAATGTCATCTATGGGTTCAGAGGCAACTCATCTCTCTGTGATGGCCTGCCAGTCCTTTGACACACATCATACACCTTGCAGTAAGCTTTTGAATCCTGATGGACGGTTGGCCACCACAACCTTGCACATAGAATCTTCTGCACGGTCACCCTTCCTGTATAATGCCCTCCCACGGCACCCCCATGAGCATCCGCGAGGATACTGCTCCTTTCAAACTCCAGTACATATCATCATAATACTTCATTAGATCCCATTTTGTACAGATATCCAGTAATGATAGAAAAGTCAGCTGCGTGCAACACTAACTCCTTCTTTTGCTAGACGGTGTAGCCTTTTGAGGTAGTTCTTGTTGTTAGGAAGTGTATGATGTCTTCAAAGTGACCATCCATGACACACATTGCAAATAGTTACGTGTCAAGCAATCCCTCATCCAAATTAGTGGGCTCTTCCCCTGTTTCGATGTGCAATAGATGGTCTAGTCCCGCTTTTAGTTGTCCAGGTGTTACACAAAAATATCGTCACCATGATTATTTGCAGTCAGTATGGGTTTATCATCACTTGTATTTTCCTCCTAAGCAAGTCTTAGACCTCAGCTCTTCAAGTCAAGCTTTGAAAATGAGAGAAAGACATTGAAAGTCAACGAAGCTCCGGTTCCGCACATTCTCTCACTATTGCCTGCAGTCCCGCACCCCTGTTTACAATACCTGTGGACCTGCCCGCTCTGTCCCTAAAGGAGTGGGTGCGGACCCCTGTGAAAGTAAAAAAGGCACAAGTTTATTCTAAAAAACTCACTTTGGGTTAATTCTAGATGATTCTAGAAGGAATTTTGACATGGATTGTTCGCTCTTAGGTGGTTCATGCATCCCAAAAGAGAAGGAGCTAATCCCTTGATGAGAGGAGATATCCCTTTGAAGGAGGGCTTTATCCCTTTGAAGGAGGACCTAGTAACTTCCCTCCACTGCACTATAAATTAAGGCATTGGGCTGGTTGCTAGGGAGGTTAGAAGTTGAACATTTTTTGAGGGTAAATGCTGGTGGAATTGAGACTTCCTAGTTAAGCTTGAGAGGAGAGATCACATACCTTTTTGGCTTCATTGGGAAGAGAGTGAAACTTGTAAAAGTAGAGGAGACTTCTTGTTGGACCCTGGGAGGAGCTTGTACAGCATCAAGGCACAGGTTGTAAAGTTCTTCTTTGATTTGAATTAATACAATCAGATTCATTTTTCTCAACAAATTGTCTTATGTCATTTGTTTCATGAATTCCTTGATCATCATGATAACTATGCTTTATGATATTGGCTTTTCAGGTGCTATTTAATTTGTTTGCTTGTTTGTGTTTGCAGATTCACTACAAGGGAGCTCATTTGGATCAAAGGAGCGAGGCTTCCACAAACTTGCATTGGACCCAAGGTAGGCCTAAAACACTTGTTTGCCTTTGTTTATAAATTGCATATTTAGAGAAAGATAGTTTTTGATTGGATTTCTTGTCACTAGATATCATTAGATACTAGGGAGGTCTATCTTTTCCGCAAGATCAACTCATTCTGTGTGACACCAGGCTTCACAATAACCTAAAAATCATACTCCTGGAAGAATAACAACCACCTACAAATTCTCCCCCCCAACACAAGATTATTAACCAGGTATTTCAATGTAGAATGATCTGTATACATCTTAAAATGTCCAACCAACAAATAGTGTCTAAACTTTTGGAGTGTGTATACCATGGTTAACCCTTTACACTCGGTGGTGGAATAGTTCTTCTCAGCCTTGTATAACCTCCTGTTCACGAATGTTATAGGATGGTCCAATTCTCCTCTGCCAACCTGTTTCAGTACTCCTCCTGTGCTATACACGACATGTCTACATGTATATGAAACTCCTTCTTCCAATCCAAGAAGACTAAAATCGGCTCAGTGACCATTTTTCCTTTCAATGCATCCAAGATTTTCTGATAGTCGTCATTCCAACAGAACGTGACATCCTTTTTTAACAAATTTTCCATGGGCACGGTGATCTGGGCATAACCCTTGATAAACTTCTTGTAATACCTAGTATGTCCTAAGGTTGCGCGTAGCTCTTTTGCACTCCTTAGCACCTCTAAATTAAGTATCACTACAATCTTCGCAGGATCTACCATCAGTCCCTGTCTACAAACCACATGACCCAGCAGAGTCCCAAAAGGAACACAAAACGGGCATTTCTTCATATTGATCACAATCTGGTACCTTCGAAAAGTATCTAGCATCGGGTGCAAACTTTCCACATGGAGTTTTACCAACCCAAGCATAGTCCAGTCATCAAAGTACACCTCCAGAAACTTATGAATGAATTCTTCGAATATAGTAATGACTACGTGCGAAAAAATCGTAGGTGAATTCTTCAATCCGAAAGGCATTACAGTGTAATTAAAACATCCCCACTTAGTTGCGAAGGTCGTCTTGCTTCTATCCCGAGGCACAATTTTGATCTGATGGTACCCAGAGAACCCATCAGTGAAGGACTACGCTTGCTGGCCACCTACATTATCCAATACCTCATCAGTGGATGGAGTCACGAAGGGATCATGCATGCAATCATCATTCAACTTCTTGAGATCTATGCATATCCTTATTTCATCCTTTTGCTTCTTTTCCTGTACCACCATTGGGCTCACCCAATCAGATTCTTCTACGAGCTCAATGATGCCTGCCGTGAGCATCATGTCTAGCTCTAAGCGAACCTTCTCCTTATACTTCGGATTGAGATGGTAAGGTATTTTCTTAACTAGCTTTATGTCGAATTTTAACGTGAAATTCATAATGCCCAGGTCTCCTATTATCCCCTTTAACTCTGTGAACTTGGTAGGGAACAAATCCTGGTATTCACAGAGAAATTCAATGACCTTATCTACCATTGCATCATCCTAGTAATCTCTAATCTTCACGAATTTGGGCTCCGCCTTCATACCAATATTTACCTGTTTCGTTTTCAGTGGCATGGTTATATTAGGATTCTCAATCTATGGTCCCTCAACCTTGCGGTGACCCTCGGTTTCAGGGATATTAATATTTTGTGGATCCTCATCTTCTTCTTTAGCAGTAACGTTATATCATTCTAGTGCGTGGCTCAACTGAGTAGTCCAGTCGGGCTGAATCAGATCTAAAGGATCCCACGTATCCTAAAGATTACTTCTTTTACTTCTTGTAGTGCTTCGTCAATACAGTCAAACCCGTCTTTGAAGCTGAACATCATTATGAATCCTTTTTGCAGAATATCCCATTCACCCATACCATGGCGAAGCTCTATTTCCAAGTACCAGTTCATTGGGATGACATCCAAGGTATGACAGAACAAGTGCACCCATTCAGGTTGGGGCTTCGCTCCATAAGCCTTAGCCCATTTGGCCAAGTGTGCACGCAGATCATCCTTCCAATCATATTTGTCGGTCACTCATACCTTTGGCTTCCCAAAGCATGTTCGCATCATCCTCCTACACTTGTGCCAATCGTCAAAGCTACCCTTGTGCGTACCCCACCATCTCGTAGGCGTAGCGTGAAGTGCCCAGTCCAAAGCCTAGAAGCGCTGCTTCTCTGGTACTTCCCTCTCAAATGCATCCAAAATTACATCTACATCATTCAAGCCATCATAAGTAGATAGATCTATTACCTCTAATGATAAATAGCACAGTGACCGGGTCATCATGTTACATCTCAGCGTGGTTACTTCATGTAGCCGATTCTTCCAACACTCTTATTCTTCATTAGAGTCTGAGGTGTAGGAACTCTCGCGATCCCATGTAATTCGTTTATTCGCTGTCAGATTCATCTAATCTTGGTCTTGCGCTGTTATTTTATATATGCAGTCCAAATCATCATCACTTTTGTAATCGTGTACTAGTTCAGTATAGTGAAATCCTTCAGCAAGATCTAGGGGTACTATTACACGAAGTGATTTCTTTTCAAATATCATCTTTCACTTCTTTAAGTTGATTACCTTGTTCATGTGAGTAGCCCAATCAATGCCAAGGAGTGTAGGCTAGGGGTTGTTGTCATCCACAATTTCTATCACTTCAAAGTTAACCAATGCACTTGCGCCCTCAATATCTACAGTTACTCCATGCATTCGTCCCATGGGGATGATCTTTTGTTTATTTTCCATCCTTAACTAAATCGTAGACCACTGCAGTGTGGGTCATCCCATCCGCTTCCAAGTCTGCTTTGGTAAATCGTTTGCGTCTAACCCCAGATCCAAAATAACCAGATCCATTTCATATTCTCCTATCTGCGTGGTCAGTCTCATCTCTCATCCTGTCCTTGCTTTATGCTTACCAATCTTCCATATAATGCACGTTTCACCCGTAGTGTTTCCAACGCATCTATTTATAAGCTCCTATAACCTCTTCATAGCCTTGCTATTGCACAGTAGCTTCATGCAGGTCTCTAGAAAGGTCATAAGCATAGAAGGGTCCATTTCCTGCTCAGGCTTTATCCCTGCTCCCTGAGGCAGAGGCCTCAATGAATCTCTTCTTTGCTTCCATGAATGTTTCGTGTACGCACTCCAAATCAAATTCAACCTCCTTCGGCGGAGCTTTGCAAACTCACATGTTGTCTTTAGGTTGTTTCCCCTTATCATCACCCATTGCAATTCCACTTCGGAGCACTATATTCACATTCAGATCCTCTTCGCAAGGCTCAGCCCTCATCATCTGCAGGTTCTGATTCGATTGAGGTGGTAGCACCCCTTTGTCGCATATCCTCGCTATCAGCGTAGGACAATCCTTTGTCTTGTGATCAAACTAAGTACAATATTTGCATGATGGGTGCTTTGGGTTAGTGCATTGACCATGGAAAATTTTAGGGGCTAATGTTTGCCCAGTGGGCTAATTTTCCATGATTTTCCCACAAAAAAGATTCGCCAATTTCCAATTTTATAAAAGACGATTCGCCCAAATTTTAGAATATAAAATTATTTAACCTTAAAAATCGCCAACATTATATAGAGACTATATATAAAATAATTATAAATTTGAATAATTTTACAAATATATCAATAAATATTTATAATTTGCATATTAGGGATTAGTGAGATTCGCCAATGTTTTAAACTTCAAGAAAATTTTCCATGCTTAAAATTTTCCTTGGTGCATTCATAGGCATAGTGTCCTGGTCCTCCACAATTATAATAGATCAACTGTCCCCGAACTCTGCCAGGTCCTCCTCTGCCTCAGCCTCATCCACGCCCCTAAACGCCTGTTCACGCCATCCCAGCACTTTGGTCAGGAGGCTGTGTTTATGCCTGGAATCTATAGGTGGGTTTTTTTTCCATCATCAATTCATAACTTTAGTAGTTGTGCTCATCATGCCCTACTGACCTGCAGAAGTTGCAGAACAGTTGTTGCAGTGTTTGTACAAACTTTTGCAGCAAATGACAGTTATTCGTCATATGTTTTCCCACTACTTGACATATAGTGCACCACAATGTAGGCTGTTGGGCATGGAATCCCTCGCAGCAAGTTTTGGGGCTTAAATCCTGAGTTTTGGTGAAACATGGTGTAGAATTCTGCGAAGTATGGGCGCGGAGCACGAAATGTATAATCAAGTCATAGGGTTGTATGCCCTAAGAATTGTAATTTAATGTAAAGATGTGTCGGCCTACCCATGGTCTGTGGACCATGGGATTGTATAAATAGAGCAAGGCTCTAAGTGTAGAGCGAAGCTTAGTAGAGCATAGAGAGAATAGAGAAGGCATGGTTAGAACATAGAGTGGAATTTAAAGTGTACTAGGTCATAGTGGTAGGGAGAGGTTATGCAGCTAAGTGCCCAGAGGCCTAGTAAAGTCCACAACTGAGTGCATGGACCCGTGCAGCTGAGTGTGTAGGGTGGAGTCAGGTATGTACTTGGGATTGAAAGATAATAAAGAGAAGTTTATTCTGTGCATCTGTTTTGGAATCTTTATGTTGATGTTATTCATTAATTTTACTTTGTTTATTTACTGTGCACACTTGATGAATACTCGTATGAATTCTTATATGTGAATCATTGAATTTAATCTAAGTAATTAACTAATGGGTACTAATTAAGGAAGACTTGGGTAAATAACACAGGTCATGCTATGGCTAGAACCACGCAAAGACAGTACCACAAGGCGCGGGGTGCCCGCAGGTGCGCATAGCGCAGCAAGTGCGAGGGTTGGACCGCGAATCAGTCACATCATATCAGACATCCCCAAGGTGTAGAAACCTGGTTCTAGCACCCTCCCATACTACTTTGGGTGAGACCTCAGTCTACACTCCGTGGACTGTTACCGAAAGGGCCAGTAGTACCATGATTTGCTTAGCTAAATCACTTCTGAACCTGGGTCAGGCCCCCCTAAGCCAACAAATCGTTCTGTTGTCGGGACCAGGATCTACATAAGGGATGTCTGATGTCATGCCACTAGAACCCTACGAAGAAAGAAATTGAAGAGTAGTTGGATGAAAAGGTTCACGATTTCGTAGTGTAGGAAAACAGAAATCTACAAGTATTTAAGGAACAATGGTTGGATCACTACTTGTACACTGAAATCCACAAGATTTTCTTTGCATGTTTTCCATCGGAGATGTATGAGTCGATCGGGAAGGAAGGTGTAGGCTTGAAAAACCACTAGTGTGGACTTCGAAACTAGTTCCCAGACTAGAAGCCTCAGAGGATAAGCTAGCGCGATTTGTGGACCACTGGCTCCACCGAATAATAGGAGGATTTATCACTGAGTTCATGGTGGACACAACCGTCAGTTACAACGAGGCAGAGCAATGGTTTCTCAAGGGACCACGAGGTAATTATATTAAATATTTTAATACCTGGATTAATATGTTTTTATGTGAAAAGCGGGCTATGCGAATAAATTAAAGTTTGGGACTATGCGGAGCAGAAATAGCTATAGAAGTAGAAGTAACGTAGAATTAGAAAATAGTCCCTTAATTTCACCCTCGTGGGAGAGAGAGGATAAGCTCATGAAGGTTTCTCCAAGAAGTGTGCTCAGTTTGATAAGGTAGTGGATTCCACGGTTACCACCTCCACCCACTTCACCTCCCTCACCTCCATTTCCAACCTCTCCACCTCCACCACCTCCACGGTTCCGGATGGTGAGTGCAATCAAACTACCAGTATTCAAGGGAGTAGGGAATGAGGATTCGAACCAATTCTGGTTGGTGGTAAAAGAAGTATGGGAAGCATAAGGTGTCACAGAAGACAACATTAAGAAGGCTACATTGGTGAGCGCATTGTAGGATCACACATTAATGTGGCACATCAAACACTCTAACGACCGCCCAAATGCAGGGATAGCAGAGATCCACAATGCATTGAACACGGAATTCAGCAGACCAAAATCAGAAACACAATCAATCATTGGGTTTAAAGAGATCATGATGCTTCTAGGTGAGACTCCCTAGGATCTAGATCAACAGCTGAAGAGTACGATCCGCGAAGCCAATATGACGTTGACAGATGGACAACATCGCACATGGTTTGTAGCATCTCTGGCACCACACTTAAGGATAACATTGTCACAACATAAACTTTCCACTCAGGCTGAAGCGTTGGAGATGGCAATGAGATTACATGAGACCCTAATACAGGACCCTAGGTTGAGAGTTCAACAAATCCATGTGCAACTACAAAATCTATGTTTGGAAATGCAAAGCTTGAAGCAGGATAGGGCATCGCGACCAGAGGTGCGCAAGCAGGTATGGTGCATAAAATGAAAAGGCCAGGGCCATGACAAGGATCACTGCCCAGTATTCGCGAACTACTTGGCAAGAGGAGGGCCAATTCCACTGAGATCAAAGGCGTAGGCAGGGCTGAGTGAGGCACCCACTTTATGGTGTGAAATTTGTTAGATAGGAGGGAAACACACGACGGAAAATTTTCAATTGCTGCAAAAATACACACAGACACCCCAGCAAATGTTTTGTAGTTTCTGCAGGTCGGTAGGCCACGATGAGCGCACTTGCCATAGTTACGAGCTAATGATGGATCGTACCCCAGCCTATATGATGCAGACCAAAACATGACCCCTTGACCCAGATATGGGGATGGTGTGCACTGTATTTCAGGGGCAAGGTCGAGGATGAGGTGGAATGGGACCAGGAAGAGGCTGTGGACAATTAATTTGTTACAATTGCGGAGGACCAAGGCACTATGCTCGCAATTATACCAACCCAACGAGGACATCCTGTTCGTAATGTGCTCAGTTTGATCATGAAACAATATATTTTCCTACGTTGATCACAAAGATGCGCGAAAAAGGGGTATTCCAGCCTCCCCCAACTTAGAATATACAAATGATGAGGTCTGAGCAACGTGAAGAGGACCCGAATGTAAAGATGATGCTCAGAAGCGTTGTGGCCATGAGAGAAGATATGGGAAAACAGCCAGAGGAAAATACATGAGTTCACAAGGCTCCTGCAAAGGAACCTTAGCTTGACTTAGAACATGCAAAGGACACATTCATGGAAGCTAACAAGAGCTTTGTAGAGGCCTCCACTTCTGGTAGTAAGGATCACCCAGAGCCAGGAATGGATCCTTCAATGCTCACTACCTTTCTGGAGACATGCATGAAATTGTTGCGCAACAACAAGGCAATTAAAAAACTACAGGAGCTAATCACCAGTTGCGCGGGGTCAGGAGAACCACGTGTAGTCAGGAAATTGGGAAAGCATGCATTGTGCACTAGAAGTAAAATGAGGTTGACTGCGCAGATTGGTGAGTATGAAATGGATTAGGTAATCCTAGATTTGGGTTCAAACGTGAATGTATTACCAAATCAAACATGGGAATGCATGGGTAGGCCCATGCTACAATGGTCCCCTATTCAATTACGAATAGCAAACCAACATAAGATTTTACCCATGGGAAGGTTGCAAGGGGTAACATTTGATATTGAAGGCATGAGCGTGCAGGTGGATTTTGAAATAGAGATTGTCGATGATAGCAATCCCTATTCCACATTGTTAGGAATAGACTGGGCCACCGATATGAATGGTGTCATCAACCTAAAGAAGTGCAAAATGATCTTCAAGAAAAATTCACTGCATGTAGTAGTCCCATTGGACCCAACCGAAGGAGCGCGCTACACTGAACCAGTGCACGATGATGAAAGCGACGATGATCTTGATTACATTTACAAGATAACGATGTGAGACCGGGAGTGGGTGAATTTGACTGCATATGGGAGGATCTCGTGGGAGTGCAAAAGCTCCTACACTTCGGATTCAGACGAAGAAGTAGAGCCCTGGAAGAATCAGTTGCACGAAGTGACAACGTTGAATTGCAACATGATGGCTAGATCACTGCGCTGCGTGACAACAGAAGCAAGAGAGCTGCTGACATATGTGGATTGATAGTGGCAGATAAATTCCTAAGCAAATTTGAAAGTGCAGTACTGGAACAGTAGCGGTTTGATGTGTTGAAGTGGGCATTGCGTGCAACACCCACACGTTGGTGGGGTACACATCAAGGAAACTTTGAGGACTGATGTGGATGTAGAAGAATGATGCGCCTACAATTCAGAAGCCCCCAGCTTTGAACAAGAGTCAGGCAGCAAGGATGGAGCAACTTGTGTGCCCACTTGTGTCGATGGGTACAGACGTGTGCTGTGTAGCCCACTCAAGCACACCCCAAACTAAGGATCGAAAATTGGAACAGGACACAGCAACAGGAAAGGTAACGCGCACCACAAATGTTCCACGTGGAAGCATTCAATAAGGTATGCGGAGTCCTGAACAGGGTTCACCAGGCGAGACAAATGGATTGGGACCTACACGTGCCAGCGATTCGATGGGCCTATAGGGCCATGTGAAAAAGACATGAGCACGGAAAAAATTCTGAAGCTAAGGAGCAGAGTCGAGACCATAGTTTTGAAGGAAAGGGATCTTCATGCAATAGCTCCCACAGTTGGGACAGTACGCGAGGACCAGGATGGAGGAATTATGCAGCTATGCGAGGGAAAACATAGGCAGATTCAGGAAGTCATGTGGCAAGGGAACCTTAAACTTTGCAAACTCGAAGAAGATCGGGTACAACTAAGGAAGAAAAGCATGTTAATGGATGCGGAGATGAAAATACTAGAACAAGAAATCACGCAACAATGTATCATCGATAAAATAAGAATGACAAGATAAGATATGGACAGTCATACTACTGCATTAGAATATTGTTGCCGAGAATTTGTGACCCTGCTACCATGGCTGCGACCACACCTTACCAAACAAAGTAACCAGGGGAGCACACTACATAAGGAAGAACGTGAAGCACTGACTATCACGAGGGTAATTAACGAGTGCCCGCAGACTAGGTTGGAAGGTGAATTGATGCCTCACACATGTGGTGTGACCACCTGACTATTCGCAGGGAGAACAGTCTCAATGCTCCAAGCAGTTGAAAGAGAGTGTGGGACTATAAAAGAGTCTGTGTGGGAGTTGCATGATAAGGAGGTTGCGTGCAAGATCAGTATGTCACAGGAGTCGCACCCGTGCATAGGGGGATGCACTGCCATGAGAGTAGGCTAGGAGGTGACCATTGGTGTCACTGTTCACGACAAGATGTCTAATTTAAGGCAAAGAGGAACGAGCAGCAGGCAATTAAGAAACAAAGTCAGAACTAGATTGGGACGATCTGCCACCAATCTAATGTTAATGGGCCAAAGGTGAGGGGAACATGTTATAGAAATTTTTGTGCCTTACAGCATTGAGCATGAAATGTCCATAATCTAAGGGATCCAAAGTCCCTAAACATGTTGTTCCTACCCCTAGAGGAACAAGGCTAAAAAACCACAGCAATTCACAGAAGTTCTCCACCAAAAACTACTCAAAACAAGTCAAATCAGGATCATTTCAGTGGCTACACTAGCTGTTTGCGCTGAATGTCAAAGGCTACACTAGCTACCTGCGTTGAATGTCAACTGGAACACTAGCTACCTACGCTGAACGAGAATGGACAAGTGGCAGGCTCATTTCTCAAGGTGTCAAAACCCAGGAAGCTTCCAAAATGACACTTGCCTCAGGGAATTCGACTAGTGATGAGTAAGAGGTTCCAAATCTCCAAGTGGAAGCAAGAACCTCCAAGTGGACTCAAGAACTGACAGAGGGAGAGGACACTAGTTAGATCTCAAGCTGACTCATCCTCTCTCCAAACATCTATATATGGATCTCTCCTCCATGAGATCCGAGAGGCTGGAATTTTGTTATTGCAAAGAATTGCTGTTGGTTTGAGATTGGAATCATTGGGTGCTTAATGCTTTGAAGGGGGAAAAGAGAGGAATTCCATTTGCTGGGAAGGAGATGCTGGATTGGAGCCCTCTGGGTTGTATCTCTTCCTGAACCTTGTTATTCATCAATAAAGCTATCTTGGTTTCTCCTATGTGCTGATGTATTTTGATGTATGAATGTATTAGTGCATTTGGTTTATTTCTAATCCTAAACTAGTTATGAATGTGAATATATGTCTTTGTGTAGTGTTCTTCTCTTGTCGCAAGTAGCTGTTCTCTTGTTGCAAGTAGCTGTTCTCTTGTCGCAAGTAGTTGTTCTCTTGTGATCTTGCAGGTTGAAGCTGGATAAGCAAGAAGGCAAGTAGCTATGAACACCCAAAGAGAAGAGAGACCGGATCGAGGGACAAATGGAAGACACCGGTAAGTCTATTGATCTCTCTTCTTTCACATTTCATAAAGGAAGTAACCAGAATAGTTGTACTCGTTTGTTGCTAAGGAACTGTCACACCTTAGGTGGATAGGATCGTCCTGCATAGGCATTTTTCCCCACAAAAAATTGGCGACTCCACTGGGGAGATCTGTTTAGTCATTTTATTTGTGTTTCTATCTTTGTTTGCTTCATAGACTTGACAGCAACAATCGAACTGCATCTTTCCCGGATGCAAAGTAGACAGTTGCTGCTTTGATCCAGTTGCTGGACTTGTCTATGATCTGAACAATGGATTCACAAATGATTTGATGATCCTTGTGATATATCTTAGTAGCCTTTCAAAGCATTCCTTTGATTGTACCTTGCTTGTTGCTTTTATTTGGCCTAAAACAGTGAATTAAATAGCAATCTGTGACCCAGAACCTGAGGGAAACGAGAGTTTCTCCTTCAGCGTAGACCCAGTGAAAGGATTCTGCATTTCAACGCAGGTCCCATGAGGGCTACCTACGCTGAATGTCAAAACCCCTGTGTTGAGGTTGCGCTGAACCAGTTTTCTCTTGTGCAGCTGGGGTTCTCTGCTCTGTTTTGCCTTGTTTTGATCTCTGATTTTTGCAGCCTGTAACCAGCATAGGTACTAGTCTGATAACTCCTTTTCTTTGCTTAGATTCCGCCTCCTTTTGTACAAAAAGACTGTGAGTGTTTTTATGTGTTTGTGGCATCATTTACAGTCTTCCTTTGCATGAGTGAAGTAGTCATCCTGTAGCCATTGATTCAGATTTGTTGATTGTGATCTTAGAAGAGAGTTCATTGGCTGTTTACAGATTGATTATACATTTGCTTTTGCTTATTGGTTTGAGTTTGTCTCTTTTGAGTGTCAAAACAAGTATTCATTTCGAAAATCGTTAAGTGTTGTAATCTCTTCTATCTTCTCTGATTTCGAAAAAGTGAACTTGTTTGTATTGATCATTTAAAAGCAAATTCAAAGTTGTGCAAAAATCTTTCTTTGTAGGCATCAATACTAAGAAAGCGGAAAACAAACACCTGCATTGTCCATTTGCATTTGATAAGTTTGCATGTTGGATTTAGGAAAAGTGCATTAGAGTGTGCTGATTGCTCTTTGAGAAAAGATGGTGTCTTTCTTTTCCCTTAGTAGCTAGGATTTTCAAAGTTGAAAAGATATAAATCTTGCTTATCATCTTTAGACTACATTTAGGAATTTGTATCATACATCTCGTGGTGAACCTTGAAAGGCAAACTTTAAAAAGATCAACCTAAAATAAATTGAATGAACTTAACAACGCTTTGTAACATAACGCACAACATAGAGGTCTAGGCTAGAGACGTGTTCCGGCGTCGTTAAGCCTAGTGACTGTCGATCTCGTGGATGGTGGGTCATTCCTCCTGAGGGACGATAGCGCCAGTACGGATTGTGCTCCCACGTACCGTCGCGTATATATTGGGAGACCCCTATAGGCATAAAACCTTTATCCTTAGGAAGCCGTGTCGGCCGCCCTACTGATCGCAATGCACTGAACACAACATTCAGGAAGATCGACCGCCCGTAACCTAAAAAGTATTCTGCGGTTTTGCGAAAAGTTTGGCACACCCTCTGCCTAGAACTCCAGAGCAGTTCCTTTTGGCCTTTTTCAGACTCTATAACAGAAAAAGTCCATCCGAGCATTTGTCACTTCGGGCTCGTTAAACCATCGAAGGAGACTAGAGTCATCTTTAGCTTTTTCTCGACTCTTTAAAACTGAAAAAGCAAGTTGTGTCTAAAGCGTCGTTAAAATTTATTTTAAACGGAACAATCACCCTTTAATTCCTGCGTTGATCTTTAGGTTGAAAGATGGAGCACACCAACCAAGGAGTTCCCCTTGGTGAAAATCCTAGTCCCTTCTCCTCTTGGGGAGATGTTGGTGCGCCCCACATGGCCACATTGTCGCTTCCAGGACTGACAATTGGCCTGCCAGTCTGGCTCTTTTCAACCAATGTCATTCAGAACACCACCATTCCTGAACAGTCGAGTCAACAGTTAGACCAGACTAGAGTTGCCCACCAGCCTTCTACTTCATCTTCCTCTCCTCCTTCCTCTTCGCTTGACGGAATTGGTAAAACAAAAAACCAGGTTCCTAAGGAGAAGAAGGAAAAGAAGAAGAAAGAGAAGAAGAAGAAGTTGCCAAAGGCGACTGGGGGCAAACAAGTGTCGTCCGACAAAAATCCACACACAGCCCTGACCAGGCCTAAATCGCCATGTGTCATATGCAAGGGAGACCATTTCCACAGAGATTGTCCCCGTATCCCTCGAATACTAAGGGACTGGTCTCCCCATTTGCACAATTCGGTAGCATCAACCTCTGATAGCCATGTTGACTGCTCACCATCAACTAGTGAAAGTGAAGCCACAGGACAGAGAAGGAAAGCTAAATTTCCCTGTAAACTGTGTGAAGGCGATCACGCCATCCACCGTTGTCCCTTCTTAGACGAGGCTAAAAGAGTTCTGGAAGATCGCCCGATTTTACGAGCGCAACTTCCTCCTGGATATCAAAAACTCCTGCCAAGTCCTTCACTAGTTGAGAATCCGGCTAACCCGCCCAGATGATCAGCCGAAGCACCTATCATTGAAGATGAACCGTCTGGATCCATGCCTGACGAAAGTCAAAAGGTTGATATAGCAGTTGACCCGGTTTTGCCTTCAGAGGCTCTATCTTCAAATGATACCATCACAGAGGAGAATAAAGACGACACCGTCCAAGTTCTCTTCATCAACACTGACTCTGATGAACAAGGGGGCAATGCCCCCATTCCTTTATCGCAGGAAGGAAGTTCGTCAGGGCGATATCCGGCCGTTTATTCGGTCCCACCACCAAGCAACCTGGTTGTGTCCTTTGACTGGAACCAACTAGGCAGACCCCGGTTGCCAGCAAGTATACCATTCAGAATTATCGTTCAAATATACAGAATGGTAATGGCTGGCACTATCATTGATGAGGGGGCATCTGTGAGTATCCTTTCCTCTATTGCTTGGAAAGTGCTTGGTTCGCCAGCGCTTTTGCCTGAAATGAGAAATCTATCAGGCTTTGATGAAGGAACCAATCGACCTTTAGGGATCCTCCCCAATGTGCCGATAACATTGAAAGGGAAGACCGTTCAAATGAATGTGATGGTCATTCAAGGACCCTTGGATTATAACCTACTCCTTGGACGAGACTATATATATTGCATGGGAGCTATAGTCTCCTCACTCTTTAGAGTAATGTGTTTTCCGCATGAAGGAAGAGTGGTCAAGCTCGTGGACCAACTTTCATTTCCCGGATCACACATCGCAAATAGTCATACACCATCCCTAAAAGGTCTGTTCATGCAAGAAGTGTCTCAACCCACAGTCCGTCCTCCTGATGAGCGCGAGTAATCCGGGAGGATATGACTGGAACCCAGGGGGCATGCGTCCTGGCCTGCTTCGGCAGGAAAACTTTGGGTATAGAGTAGGTTTCCGCGGGAGAATATGACTAGTCCGTACCCCGTCCATAGAGGAAGAGGGGTTGTTCTAGAATAAGATTCTTTTGTCAAAGTTATGTGAGTTGGCGGGCATCGTCTCTCACCTTTGTCTATTTCGGTAGATATTGCTGAGGAAGTGTTTTGTTTGAAAGATTAACGAGACAATCTTTGGGTAACCTGAAAGAGGTGAAGTCTCTCTCTTTAAAACAATTGTTTTGAAGGAAGAGAAGTAGAGGTAACCTTGAAATCGTACTTTATACCTGGGGGCATGCAAACCTTTTGGAGTGCAAGCAAAGAGCGGTTATTTATCTATTTTTTGGGTTAGCCGTTTCCTAACTTGCATAAAGAAAGGATGCGGAGCAAAGCTTTGTGAGATGAAGCTCCATAAAAATAGAATCTCAATGAGACACTCTTATCTTATGACTGGGTAATCGAGCAGTTTTAGCACAAAGTTCATGCTCGTTAAAAAATAAATGCAAGATCCGAGTAGTTTTAGCACATAGTTCATGCTCGTTAAAAAATAAACATAAGATTGAGCAAATGTTTCCACCCGCGTTTACGCTCGTTAAAAAATGAACTATCACGGTAAATAACCGCTGTGAATGTAATATCATCAGCCACTAAAGCCTTGGTCGTGTTTGCACCGTCACCTCCACTTTTCATTTGGCCGATTGTTCACCTCCATATGATTGTTTACCCATTTTGAGGAACAGCTGCGAAGAGTGATTTCACCTAGCCATCCTTGTGACACTGCCATGATTGGAAAATTCCAACCTGTACCTGGAATCAGCTATTAACCCTGTTTATCACCCGTTCCTCAAAAGACGAGTCTTCTTTAAGCTCTTTTCAACTGACTCGTAAAATATGAAAATATTGCTGAGTTTTGGCCTTCCAGCTCGATAAAGTGACCGGAAGAGCTATCCCTCCTCTAGATTTTAATCTTTTTGGACCTGAGGGATTATTGCACAAAAAGATCGAGCGCTTGTTTTGTTCGGCTCGTTAAAACTATCGAAAACTCATCCCTTCTGTATTGTTTTATACTTTTTCGGACTTAAGGGATTAGATGATGAAAAAGGACTTTTGGAGTTAACTTTATGTACCTTTTCAAACTCTCTAAAAATGGAAAGGACCTAGTTATCCTTATCGTTAGACTCGTTAAAATCATTAAATAGTGACAAACTTGTCTTTAGACGAGAACGAGTTTCCCTATCGCGAGGCTCGTTAAAACATAGCGATGGGCTTGCCCGAAGGGCAGGTTATAGAACAAGCATATGTTATCCTCCTCAAGCTTGACAAAAATAAAGAGGTACTGGTCAGCAATGACTGGGGAAAAATTGGGAGAAACTAAAGAAAACTTTGATGGTAGCAAGTCACTCTTGAACATGACACTTTTCCTCCGTACCACAATCGGGTTGGGTTGTTTCATTCACCGGTCACATCCATGGTCTCACCATACCATCCATACTTGGGGTAATGCTACCGATCCATCGTATCAGTGTCGCCATATGTTCAAGAGAAGTCGTTCAGAAAAAGTCAACCGTGTCCCATCCACTGCCATACATTATCCTTCATCCTTTCATGACCGCCACCCTGAATCATATGTCACAGATCATTTTCACCTCCATTAAAATCATTAGCTCCATTCCGTGTCACTGATGTGGGATTCATTAAGGCCCTCCTTTGACGGATCACTTCTTGTCGACATCAGCTCATTATCCAAGAAGTTGATCTAGGAACACCCCCTTCAGTACTTTGAAGCTTGCATGCCACAATGGCAAGTTTCTCACTTCCGGCGACAGGTATACATCAATGACCTTCGACCGAAAGATTTTGCGTGGTGTTCGACGCCAAGTCCTTTATTCACACCACGTGAATTGTACTGCAGTACCTTGAGGGTCATTATCATTATCGGTGATTCCTCTCGCGCTTGTTAACGGTTTTCATCATTAACCGGTAATCAAGCAATGTCTTTCCATGTTCAACTTCAGAACATTTCTCACATGGATCGACTTGTACTTAGAGTGAATATCGAACGAGTTTGAAGACCCCGGATCTAGTTTCATCCATCCGGGCTGCGATATATATTCAGGAAAGATAAAGATATTAACATGTACATCATTGCAACAGATAATCATCCTACTCAAAGGATGATAATTTCATCAAAATTATCAGTCTACCATCAGACGATTGTCTGTTCTATGTACGGAAAAATGAATTTATAAAGCTGAACATGGGAATGCCCGCCTCAGCTAGATCATGAAAGCAGTATGAAAAATAATGTATTGTATTGTATTGTATTACAGGTCTCCTCCCAGCATTGGATGAACTTCGGATCCCCCTGATAAAGCATTTCGCCCGATAAACAACCTCATACTTTAGGGGGCAACTGTTATAGACATTTTTGTGCCTTACAGCATTGAGCATGAAATGTCCATAATCTAAGGGATCCAAATTCCCTAAACATGTTGTTCCTACCCCTAGAGGAACAAGGCTAACAAACCACAGCAATTCACAGAAGTTCTCCACCAAAAACTACTCAAAACAAGTCAAATCAGGATCATTTCAGTGGCTACACTAGTTGTTTGCGCTGAATGTCAAAGGCTACACTGGCTACCTGCATTGAATGTCAACTGGAACACTAGCTACCTGCGCTGAACGAGAATGGACAAGTGGCAGGCTCATTTCTCAAGGTGTTAAAACCCAGGAAGCTTCCAAAATGACACTTGCCTCAGGGAATTCGACTAGTGATGAGTAAGAGGTTCCAAATCTCCAAGTGGAAGCAAGAACCTCCAAGTGGACTCAAGAACTGACAGAGGGAGAGGACACTAGTCAAATCTCAAGCTGACTCATCCTCTCTCCAAACATCTATATATGGATCTCTCCTCCATGAGATCCGGGAGGCTGGAATTTTGTTATTGCAAAGAATTGCTGTTGGTTTGAGATTGGAATCATTGGGTGCTTAATGCTTTGAAGGGGGAAAAGAGAGGAATTCCATTTGCTGGGAAGGAGATGCTGGATTGGAGCCCTCTGGGTTGTATCTCTTCCTTAACCTTGTTATTCATCAATAAAGCTATCTTGGTTTCTCCTATGTGCTGATGTATTTTGATGTATGAATGTATTAGTGCATTTGGTTTATTTCTAATCCTAAACTAGTTATGAATGTGAATATCTGTCTTTGTGTAGTGTTCTTCTCTTGTCGCAAGTAGCTGTTCTCTTGTCGCAAGTAGTTGTTCTCTTGTGATCTTGCAGGTTGAAGCTGGATAAGAAAGAAGGCAAGTAGCTGTGAACACCCAAAGAGAAGAGAGACCGGATCGAGGGACAAACGGAAGACACTGGTAAGTCTATTGATCTCTCTTCTTTCACATTTCATAAAGGAAGTAACCAGAATAGCTGTACTCGTTTGTTGCAAAGGCACTGTCACACCTTAGGTGGATAGGATCGTCCTGCATAGGCATTTTTCCCCACAACAGAACGGTCGAATTTGAATTCAAAAAGACATATAAATCATAGATGGTTATCCAACGAACAACCTTTGGTGTTTTGAGAATTCAATTGTTGCACTATCAAGTGGGTATGGACCTTATGAATTTCGAGGATTTGAAAGCAAGTTAAGTGTTTGAGACATTGCTGAAGGAGATGCAGGACCTCCTGAATAGAATGACATCGACAACCGAGGAAGCTGTGCAAAGCCCTATGCTGTAGGTGGGGGATGCATCGAAAATTCCAAAATCGCCCCGGATGCCGAGGCCTAAAATGGATCCACAAGCAGTAGGACCAATCTACATGTCTTTGCAAAATCTACAATTTGGTAAACTTTCTATGGAAGAGAAGGGAAAGACTATTAATCTTGAGACAAATGATGAGGAGGAGGACCTCTAGGCTTTCGTAGAAGAGATCGAGGTATATGAAGAAATGTGGGAAGACATTCAGCTAGTGCGCGCTGCAGAAACACTTCCTGAGTATGTCCCTCCATGGAAAGGGAAAGAAAAAGTACCCAAGGATTTGGATGTTGCTAAGAGTGCACTCCAAACCCTGCTCCTTCCAGATGGAATTATATTTGAAGGTTCGGTTCTGGGCCGCGTGCCCATGATGAAATTTGAAGATTGGGACCTCACGGACAGTGAAATTTCCCACATTTGGAGACTAGGAAACTCATGAAATAGAGCAAGGAGGGGTCCGTTACAACGCTAGCACCGCATAAATAGTTGCGTGATGTGGAGAAGGCTGGGCTACTCCACCTACTATGGATTCCACATTTTCATTGCACACCGATTATTATCTTTGTCATCAGTTAGGTACTTTTCCTGGTACACAATGAGTACCCATGGCTGGAGGAGTCCATTCCCATCACGGTGGAGCTTATTCACAAGATTTCTCGACTTCCCTATGAGGGAAGGGACCCTGCGGAAATAGCTGGCAAAAGTGGAGATTTGGCACTCGTAGAGGCCATGAAGAAGAAATACAAGTTGGAAAAGAAATAGAGAGGCTACGTAATTAGTAGCATTCTGGACAAAGGAGTGTGTGTAGCCACCCAGATACTAGCCGAAAAGGTGATGAGAAAATGTCGCGACAACGAGGTACCAGCGATGGTCATCGTGCTGGTTGAACAATCTGTGGAAGGGGTCCAATTCAACTAGGTTGGCTTCCTCTATGAATAATTCCTCACCAACTGCAAGGAAGTCTAGGAGTAGGGCAAGACCTTCCACTAGACATGATTGCTATTCTCCATCATATTGGTGTCAAGGCAACTGCCTGAGGACAGTCAGTTCCCTCCTCTTGAACAAGACTTGCCAAAGGCTGCAAAATATGTGTCACTTTGAGCTACGAAGGATGCCACAAGGATCCGTGAGACCAAGATCTTCTGGGTGCTCATGGAGGCGAGTGTCACGACGTGGATCAACAAAAGGCCACACCTATCCCCCACAGTGTACGATAGCCTGTGAAGATTTGCAGACTTCAAGGCGGATATGCACAATGTGTATATTAAGGCGTGCAAAGATCCGACGTAGAATTGGCCAAACTACCATTCATCACGATTGATGATGGCATTTTCACTGTGATTAACTCATGGCCACCTAAGTGGCGCACCCCAGATCTGGCGGCGCATGATAAGACAGTGGTACAAAAATAGAAGGATGCCACCAAGCTGATGGCACAATAGAAGTGCAATGAGTAGTTGGCTGAGGAGGTAAGGGCTTTCCGCGAGGCAGCAAACGCTGCTGCAGAGCAGACCAAGGCTGCCAAAAAAGTAGCAACACTGGCAATAGGGACCACCATGATGCAGGAGGAAGGAGGCCCGGAATTTACCACGACATAAGGAATAGAGGACACAATGAAAGGCGTGGACCCAAGCACGACATCTACACAACTAAAATAGCTGCATGGTACGGAACGGATAGGCCCACAGAAGAAGACCAAGTCTTCCAAACTAGATGGTGAACCCATTACGCTCACAGAGGGTGACCTATATGACATCGGCGACACAATTCGCGAGGTCACCAGGGAAGAGCTCCAGGAAGTAATGACAAAGCAACAGATTGTGTTGGGGGCCCTTATGGTGTAGCTCCAAGAAATTTAGGTGCGGCCCCCACAGGAGGGAATGGTAGCTGCCTATAATGCCATAGGTATATCAGAAACGGAGCAGTTTCTATAGGCCAAAATGGCTAACACCATCGTGCTACCAGAAGGAGCACTGATAACGGACAACACAGAGGATAGAGCCACGGTGGGCCAGATCAAGGGACTTGGCCTAAACTTTGTTGCCCTTCTGTGGGATATATTATACCAGCTACAGGACAGAGCAACAACAGAACTCCACACTAGGGAAGGATGTGCAGTACAAATGCTCAGCGAACAATGAATCAACATTGAGTAGCTTAATCTGCAGCACGATGAAGCGCTGGCGCAGAATCAACAATTGGATCAGATAGTAGAGGACGCATGTTACCGTGCTACAGAGTTAGAAATTGCGACAGACCTACCAGTTGGAGTGCGAATTCACAGATTGGCTAGTGGATTCCGTGAGGCAAAGGAGGAATCAACGAGGATATAGCTGGACCTCAACCTTCAGATTGTTGAACTACGATTAAAGGTGTAATCATCCACGCCACCGGAATTTAGGGAACACATCCAAAAGGGGCTGGAGGAAATAGGATAGGCAGTGCATGATTGTACTATGATGTTGGAAGAATCCCTTGCAGTCCTCACTTCCTTACAAGAGCACCCCACCATACAACACTTGGAAACAGAAGCATGGGAGCTCCAAGTGTAGTTTAACAGCGTGCATGGAATGGCACAGACAATTTTCCTGACCCAGCGGTTGGCGAAGCTACAACAAGCGAAGGTGTTGAAGGAATAGATGGATGTCACACAATAGAAAGAGGCAGTACTTAAAGCGCGTGTCCAACCGTGGATTGATGAGGCCTTCTGCATCACTACTGATATCGAAGGAAAGCTCACACAAATGAAGGTGATGCATGCCTTAAGACAAGGATATGCTACTGACAGCGAGAATTCAGCAGAAAGAGTAGAGCAGATCCAATAAACAACAGAACAGTGCATTGTGGACCTTCGCGTAGCACAGGCACAGTTGGAGGGGCTCCGTGTCAAGATCACCGCACCAGCAGAGTGACTCGGGATGCGTCACGATGACAATGTTGGGGCCCTGTTGGGCATGGGATCCCCCGTAGTAGGTTTTGGGGCTTAAATCCTAAGTTTTGGTCAAAGATGGTGTAGAACTCCGCGAAGTATGGCGCGGAGTGCAAATTATATAATCAAGTCATAGGGTTGTCCGCCCTAAGCATTGTAATTTAATGTAAAGATGTGTCAACCTACCCATGGTCCACAAACCATGGGATTGTATAAATAGAGCAAGGCTCTAAGTGTAGAGTGAAGCTTAGTAGAGAATAGAGAGAATAGAGAAGGCATGGTTAGAACCTAGAGTGGAATCTAAAGTGCATTGGGTCGTAGTATTAGGAAGAGGCTCTGTAGCTGAGTGCACAGAGGCCTAGTAAAGTCCGCAGTTGAGTGCATGGACCCCTACAGTTGAGTGCGTGGACCCCTGCAGTTGAGTGCACAGGGTGAAGTTGGGTTTGTACTTGGAATTGAAAGATAATAAAGAGAATTTTATTCTATGCATCTGTTTTGGAATCTTTATGTTGATGTTATTCATTACTTTTACTCTATTTATTTACTGTGCACACTTGATGAATACTCATATGAATGATTATATTTGAATTTAATCTAAGTAATCAGCTAACGGGGACTAATTAACGAAGACTTGGGTAAATAACATAGGTCGCGCTGTGGCTAGAACCGCGCAAAGACAATAGCACAGGGTGCAAGGTGCCCGGAGGAGCGCGTAGTGTAGCAAGTGAGAATGTTGGACCGTGTATCAATCACATCTTATCAGATAGCCCCAGGGTGCGGAAACTTGGTTCTAGCACCCTCCCATACTACTTCGAGGGAGACCTCAGTCTGCACTCAGCGAACTGTTGCCTAAAGGGCCAATAGTACCGATATTTGCTTAGCTAAATCACTTCTGAACCTAGGTTAGGCCCCCCTAAGCCAACACAGGCCCCACGCTAGGTCCTGATTGGGCTTCTGGCTTCAAATGCATCGGTCCTACTCTTGCAATATAGTTTGTAAAGACCGAGCAGTGGTCTTTGTCATGCCCCTGACCTTTACATTTCAGGGACCATATTTCTTCACGCGCCTCCAGTCGAACTATTATGTCCTGCTTCAAACTTTGCATTACAAGGAAAAGATTTTGCAACTATGCATGGATCTGTTGAACCCCCAGATTTTGATCTTGCATTGGCATTTCATGCCATCTTATGGCAATTTCCAAGGCCTTTGCCTGAGTCATAATATTTTTTTGTGATAGTGCAACCCTTAGGTGAGGAAGAAGCAAAGCCACGAACCATTCGCAATGTTGTCCATATGTTAAGTTCATATTGGCTTCGTGGATTTTACACTTCAATCTTTGATCCAATTCACAGTGTGTCTTACCTAGTTTTATCACGATTTCCTTGAACCCCACGATCGACTGTGCCTCAGATTTATGCCTACTGAACTCCTTATTCAGTGCGATCTAGATCTCTTCCAACCCAGCGTTTGGGTTATCATTAGAGTGCTTGATGTACCAAGTTAGCGCGCAATATTGGAAAGCACTAACCAATTTTTCCTTCTTCATGTGATCATCTATGATGCCCTAAGCTTCCCATATAGCTTTGACGATGAACCAAAACTGGTCCGGGTCCTCATTTCCCAAGCCTTTAAACAAAGGCAGCTTCACTAAATTTTCTATGTTGAACTATGGTGGACGTGGTAGTTGTATGGGTGAAGTCGCAGGTAACAGTGGTGAAGTTGGAGGTGGTGTAGGTGGAGGTGGCAGTTGTGGGAATACCTATCTTATTAACTGAACTACACTTCGTAGAGAATCCTACGCTACTCCCTCTTCGTTACCCAACAGCGGTGAAATCAGTGGGCTATATTCAGGACCCTTTCTTCCTTCGTTTCTGTAAGTCTTGCTTCGAACATCAAGGTAGCTGCATAACTTTTTTTTCGCACAATAACATCTTAATCCAGGTATTTAAAGACTTCAAGTACTTACCTTGTGGACCTTTGAAAAAGCATCGCTCCACCTTGCTATAACTAACTAAGGTATCGACCGCGAATTTAGTCCTGAATCCTCCTATGATGCGGTCGAGCCTATGATCGACAACACCAGAAATATTATCCTTAGAGGCTTCCAGTCTCTGTACTAACTTTGGGGTCCAGACAATTGGACCGTGAAGTCTCCACCTTCCTTGGCTATCAACTAGCTTCGCGATCCACTCGTATAACTCAACTAGAAAGGAACAGAAAAAAATCTCGTGGATTTATGTATATAGGTACCTATCTAGCCATTATTCCTTTGTCAGCCACAGATTTCTATTGTCCTGCATCGTGAATTCATGGATCTTCCTATCTAACCAATCTTCAACCTCTTTCTTAGTTGAATTCCAGTGATACGACATCACACATCTCTTATACAGATTTCGGTCCAGACAACAGAATCATTTGTTGGATTTGTGGGGCCTAACCAAATTTCGACGTTAGTTAGCTAAACAAATTCCTACAGTACTGGCCCTTTCAGCATCAACCCACGGAGCGTGGACTAAAGTCTCACCTGAAGCAATATGGGGGGATGCTGGAACCAAGTTTCCGCACACTGAGATGGTCGTGATGTCAATTTTAGCCCTCAACCCCTACTTTCACGCAGGTCGCTAAGCCTTAGGGCTCTGTCAGTCTACCCCTTTATTTCACCCTTTAGTACCTCTGCAAAGGTGTACAATTGACCTTCACGTAGCATTAACCCATGATCCAGGTACTTCTGCACAGCTATGACAACATATTGTATAAGTTCCCAAGTTATCTTAAGTGTTTTGATTATCTTACTAATCAATCACAGTTAGTGCTACGTAATTGATATTCTTACTTGTGTTCAATTAACCAATATAATCACATATATTCACGCATCACATTAACATTGTAAATTAAACCCAAAATGCAATATAAGTAGATGCATTAACAAGAACTAGATAAACAAAATATTTCGGTAGTTTGTTTAATTCATTATGGATCATAGAAGCTTGAATACAGAAAGAACTAGATACACAGTAATTGCAGAATACTTCTCTTTATTTATATCTTTAAGTTGATATAGACTTTATCTGTCCTGCGCACTTAGATGCAAGGGTTTGTGCACCCAGCTACGAACTTCCACCCTAGGCCTCTGTGAACTCAGCTGCAGAGCCTCTACCTATGCTAAGACCTGAGAACACTTAGACTCCAATGCTTAACTCCTCACTTCATTCTTCGCTATCTCTCTAGAGCTTACTTACTTAGCTCCTTTTTATACAATCCCATGGTCTGCGGACCATGGGTGGATCTCTATAGCCGACTTTACTCTTTACAAAAATAAGGGCGGACAACCCTTTATGACTCTTGACAGCTTTGTGCTCTGCGACCACAAAATGCGAAGACTTTACAACTTTATTACAAAATTGTCCCAAAACTTTCCTTGGGGGAACCCGTTCCCAACACATGCACTTGAAGGATTAGTGCACTAGTTAGTAATGTCTTTAGCTTAATGAATGTAGTATTGCATTTTCCATCCACTCATATCTAACTCCTTTGCATTGTAACGGTGAGATTTTTTTTCCAATATTTGATAACCCTTCTACAAACCTCCAATCATAAGCTGCTATCCCCATGAAAATTTTCACCTCATGATCATTTTTCGGTATTGACTAGTCCATTATGGCCTTCACCTTTCCAGATCCACTACCTCCTTTTTCCCGCTTCTACTCCCAATGGTATTTCCTATTAAACAGGAATTCTGAGTACTTTGAGCACCTCCCTGACAATGACACCAAAAATGACAATGTGAATGTGTGTATATTTATTTAAAAATGTTTCACATGTCCATTTTAATTGTCAGTCATGGGTTGTTAACTTATGAGGCTTCTATGTTGTATGCACAGTACCAGAATTCCTATCAAGGGGTATGAATATATATGAAAACTACAAGAGGTGGTAATCAATATTAAGACAGGTTAAGTTGTTATGATTGGTCTAACCATAAGTTTATCCAATTACTAGAGTGAAGGTCTTACAAGTGGGATCATTAATTCATGTGGCTTTCCTATCTGAATATGATTTTGTAACAGTTTGTTGATTTCACAATAAAGATTGTTGATTTCACATCAACAGTGGAATCACTTTCCAAAAGAACACTTAAGGAAAAACAAGGCCCAAAAGAAAATCAAAATTAAAACCATACCAACTATGCTTAAGCATAGCTTCTTGATTGAGATGGGCGATGCCGCTCCTGCTAGGGTTCCTGTGCAAACTCTAATGCCCTAATCCTTTGTGCACACTGTATCGAAGCTTGACACCTCAGGCTTCTCTGCTGACTCTTTCTCCATGAATCCGCCCTCTGTAGGGGTGGGTACGGCCCCCCCTCCCCTCAACGGTTCCTCTTCTAACAACTCTACAAGCACAGGCACAAATGCCAGTCCCAGCTCCACCCCACTGGCCGCCCATGTTATCGATCCCACTATCGACAATGCTGGCAACACTGCTGTAGGCTCCGTGGCCACTAAAGACAAAGGCATAGACCAGAATGCCTCGACGTCACTGCCAAAGGCATCCTCTACTACATGCATCCCCAAGACTTCAGAAAGAACCAAAATAGATCTCCCCAGTCACCAAATCAACAGCCAAATCCAATATATGAGGGATCATGCCCTCATAGGTAAGTTCTTAGGACTCTGGCCTACTAAAAAGGCCTTGCAAGGATGGATTGCTTCCAAATGGAAGCTTAAAGGAAAATTTACCTTGCAGCTTGGTCCCAAAGGCCTCTTCACTGTTATTTTCAACTGTCTAGAGGACAGAACTCATATCTTTGAGGGAGGCCCATACTTCTTCAACTCTGCAAGCCTGTACCTTCGTGACTGGATAGAGAGATTCAATCCAGAAAAATAATATTTCAACTGGGCTCCAGTATGGATCCATATGTACTCTCTTCCCCTAGAATACTGGGACGAGGAGACCTTAAAGGGCATAGGCAATGGCCTGGGGTTTTTATCAAAGTTGCTGAGGAAACTAAACACTGAAAATACACCTCCTATGCTGGGATCTGTGTACACATGCATCTGGCCAAAGCACTCATGGACTTGATAAGTCTACTTCATGACAATTTTGAATGGGTTCAAATAATAGACTACAAGCATGTTCCATTTCGTTGCAGGAAATGCCATGAACATGACCACCTATTCAGGGATTTCCCACTGAATCTTCAGTCTAAAGCCCCTGTCACTGATACTAGAAAAGATGCTGAGGGATTCACAAAAGTCACCAGTCGAAGAAAGCATGCCAAGAAATCTCCAATCACCCCAAATAATCTCAAGAAACCTGAAATACGAAACAAATTCGAAATCCCGACCTCTCAAAATAACTTGGAGGATCACCTTTCTATCCCTTCTTCTTCAGATCCACCTCCTACTTCTTCCCCCCCTCTTCCAAAATCTTCAACTCCGCTCTTAGCCTCCGATCTCACCATCATCCCTGCCTCTACCTCCTCTGATAATAAAGATCAAGATACAGCCCTTCAAACATCCAACATGGAGATAGATGTAGCTCTAGCTCTCAGTATCCATCAAAAGCCAAACAAGGAAGAACAAAACATACCGATACACATGGATGAGGAACCAGAGAGTATAGATCTGGGAGATCTGGACATTCTTAGCTTGGAAACAGTGTGTCGACAAAAAGAATTCAGTGCTATACCCCCAACAAATCGAAAGTCTTGAAGTAGTTTTAGCCAGAGCACAGCATAACAAATGTCTTGGTATTTAGGTAGGCAGTCCTTGGGATGGAAAAAAAAATACTGAAAGAATCGAAGAAACGCAGGCGTAAAACAGATCTATAGAGGACCATTATTATTGGAGAAATGCTGGTGGAATCTGGTAGATTCCCCAAGCTGACCAAGTTTTTCAAATCTCTTCCCCACTGTTCCTCATGAAGCTCATCTCATGGAACGTGAGAGGGCTTAACAGCCCTGCAAAACATAGAATGTTAAAAAACATGATCCAGCAAGATAAGCCTTCATTAGTCTATCTACAAGAAACAAAATGCAATAGCACTGCACTGGAAAAGATCCTAAATAAAGCCTGGTCTGGATGTTGTTCAGTCTCAATGGATGCTTCAGGGGCTTTAGGAGGGCTATCAATCATTTGGAACCCTCAAGTTCTCTCCCTTCATGATTTTCACACCTCACACTACTTTATTCAAACAACTTTCCACCTAATCACGACCAATATCCATGGTCATCTCTTTAATGTGTATTTTCCACAAGATTTACAAAAGAAGTTGGATCTGCTGGACACTCTCATAGCTCTCAACTCCGTTAGGAGCTTTCCCCTCTGGATTTTCGGTGGTGACTTCAACATCATCACAGCTTTGGAAGGAAAAATCAAGAGGAAGATCGAGGCTGGAAGGAGACAGCATCGGCTTCAAAGACTTCATCCACAAAAATCAGTTAATGGAACTATAGACTTCTAATGGTATGTATACATGGACCAATAAAAGAAGGGGACCAGAGCATATAGCTTCCAGGCTGGATCTATTCCTTATGTCGGATAATGCCATTCACCTGGGTGGGGACTTTCATGCCTCTATCATGCCTCTATCATGCCTCTATCATGCCTCTGATCATTGGCCCATAATGCTACAGTGGTCATGTCTGGGCTCTAGGTGTAATAGACCTTTTCACTTTGAATCATTTTGGTTTTCACATCCTAACTTCAAAGAAATAGTTAACGATGCCTGGAAATCCTTCACTCCCCCTGAAGGAGCCAAGATGTTCCAATTTCAACAAAAGTTAAAACACCTCAAACAAGCTCTCAAATCATGGAATCGCACTCAATTTGGTAACATTTTTTACCATCAGAAAGAGTTGGAGCAGCAAATGAATACATTGCAATAGTGTATTATCTCTGAGGGAAGAACGGAAGACTATGCGCAACAATAGAAGGCCTTCTTTACCAAGATTGAAGCACGAAGGCAACAAGAAGAGACCCTGTGGCGTCAAAAATCCAGGGTCAGTTGGCTTAAGGATGGGGAGAAAAATACCAAATTTTTTCACAGGTCTACTATTCAAAGGAGAATGTACAATAACATCGCCTTCATTAATAATCGGCAAGGGGAGCGATTGGAGGTGCATGAAGAAGTGGAACAAGAATTTAAAAAGTACTTTCAAGACATTCTTAGGGAGCCTCTGGGCTATAGAAATTAGGCCATTCGATCTATTACGCAGCATATTCCAAAAATCATTACAGCAGACCACAACAATATGCTTCTCTAGCCTATCTCTATGCAGGAAGTGGAGGACGCTATGGCCCAACTTAAGGATGGCAAAGCGCCTGGCCCCGATGGCTTCACAACCAATTTCTTTCATGCTTTCTGGGAGCATATCAAAACAGAGGTCTGGGAGCTCGTGGAAGAATCACGATCGATGCATTGGATCCTTCCTTCCCTTAACACGACCTTCATAGCACTAGTACCTAAAGTGGAAGAATCCAATACACCTAATAAATATAGGCCCATCGAACTCTGCAACGTAATCTACAAACTCATATCTAAAGTCTTAGCGAGCAGGCTCAAACCTCTTCTCCCTCTCCTCATTTCACCAGAGCAGACAGGCTATGTAGAAGGGTGCCAGATTCTAGACGGTATCATTCTCTCACATGAAGTGATCCATTCACTCAAGATTCTAAAAAAGCCAGGTATGATTCTCAAGTTAGATCTTTCTAAAGCTTTCGATAAACTCAGCTGGACCTATATTAATCAAATGTTATTAGCATTTGGCTTCTGTGCTACTTGGACACGTTGGCTTATGAATCTTATCTCCTCCCCCTGTTTCTCCATCCTTCTTAATGGTTCTCCTTCCTCGCCCTTTCGTCCCTCCCGGGGTATTCATCAAGGCGACCCTCTCTCCCCATTCCTTTTTGTTCTCATGGCCGAAGGCCTTAGTCGCCTTCTTCATTCGGCTATATCTTCACGCTCCTTAAAGAGAATTTCTCTTCATGGTCAACCCCCCATCTCTCACCAATAGTTTGTAGAGGATAATATGCTTTTCAGCCATCCATCAGTTCAAGAGGCCTCTGCCTTCAAGTCCATGCTCAATCTCTTCTCAGAAGCTTCTAGCACCACCATCAATGCTTCCAAATCCCAGCTCTTCTTCTTCCACACTCCCATTCTCACTCAAAGAAATATAGCCAGGATTTTGGGCTTCCCAATAGCTGTGCTTCCTTCGAAATATCTTGGAGCTCCCCTGTTTGACTCAGCCATCAAACATGCTTCCTGGAGATCCCTCCTTGACAATTTAGAAACCAGGCTCTCTTCTTGGACCTACCGCTCACTCAACATTGCTAGCAGGCTTATCCTAATCAAATCCGTTCTCCAAGCCATGCCTCTGTACTTATTTTCTATATTGGCAGCTCCTAAATGGGTTCTTAAAAAAATTTGCAATCTTCAAAGAAAGTTTCTTTGGGGTTCCTCGGGCCTCAACAAAAAATGGGCTCTTGTCAAATGGACTGAGATTTGTCTTCCGAAGTTAGCTAGTGGGCTTGGTCTAAGGGATCCCCTCCATAGCAATAACACCATGGGTGCCTGCATCTGGTGGAATTGGATCTCCAAACTGCACACTCCTTGGGCACGTCTCTGGAAGGCCAAATATGCTCCAGGCAGTCCACTGGAGGATCTCATCCGCATCAGCATGACCACCCCTGGCTCGTTGATTTGGAATGCGACCAAGCAACATAGTGCCTTTATTCAAGTACACAGCTTCTGGGAAATCCATTTGGGTACCACAACAAGATTTTGGGAGGACTCTTGGAAACAACTTCCCAAACTCACCTCTCTCTTCCACAAACCCAAGTGGCAAGCTACTATGCAGCACAATGATCAAATCCATGTCCATTAGTTTTGGCAGCAGCAATCCCCTCAAGGTTTTCAACTTTGGAGATCAGTTGGCACCTGGCAGGCTAATTGGCAGGAGGAAACTTATGAAGAGATCAATCAAGAGCTCAAACTCAGGAAAATTAAACTCTTTGATCAAAAGGAAAAAGTGCGATGCGGATATACACCCAAAGGTATGTTCACTACCAAGGAAGCATACCAAATTCTCTATCAACCCACGCAGATAATAAAGGATTAGCTATGGGATCAGGTTTGGCAACCAAGCATCTGGCCTAAGGTCTCTACTTTCCTTTGGCTACTAAGAAAACAACGGATCCTCACTTGGGACAATCTACAAAAGTGAGGATTTACTGGGCCTTCCAGATGTCCCAATTGCAATCTTCACATAGAGACCATCTTGCATCTCTTGGACACCTGCCCATTAGCAGCACAACTTTGGGAGAGAACTGCACAGTGCAACAGAAGAATGGGCAGACATGTGGGAGATATTTTAAACACCATCAAGAACTGGCCTCAGCATCCTTTCCAAAGTCTACTACTCAATTCCCTTTGGAACCTCTTACCGGGCTTTGTCTATTGGATCATCTGGAAGGAGAGAAATAACAGGATCTTTAAAAATCACAGTACGCCCCTTGACACCCTATGGATACTTCTCAAACAAAACCTTTAAGAAACTCTAGCTCTAAGACACTGGCAAGACTCGGATTTGCCAGCTTCACCCCAAGAATGCCTCATTCTGAAAAATTGGAACCTGGACCTCACATTTTTAGCTCAAGTCAAGCCCAGCTCCTCCATCCATACTGATTCTCCCCAATTCTGGTCTCCTCCTGCCACCCACTCTTACAAACTGAACTTCGACAAAGCTGCTAAGGGCAATCCTGGGCTAGCTGGTTACGATGGTATTTTTAGAGATGTTGTAGGCTCTGCTCTGCACATATATCATGGTTTGCTTGGAAGAGACACCAACAACACTGTCGAACTTGAAGGCTTATGGAAGGGCATTTGTATAGCAGAAATAGAAATTTTTTTCCCTCTAGAGGTAGAAGGGGATTCTCAAATCTTAATAGAGGCAGCTATTCGGATTCACTCAGGCACCTCAGCAGCAAAGATCGCTTCGAGCTGGCAGCTTCTAAGCAGATTGGAACAAATTGAAGAATGGCTCAGGGCATCCCGTAGCATTACCTTCAAGCACATTCGGCGTACAACTAACAAGGTAGCAGACAGACTGGCTAATCAAGGCATCGATCAGCAGCTCCCATTCTTCTCTGGTCCACTAAGCAGTTCTAATGATGCACAACTCAAACAAGACTGCACTCTTCTAGTGCAACAAGATCTATCTCTCCTGGATGCGGGTGTGTAACATTGCGTTCTGTACGTGGGCAGCTTGCTGGGTTGGCGTGTGGCTTATTACCACCGCCATCAGGCCTTGCATGATGCCAGTCTTGAAGTCTTCTGCTAACATCTTCAATGTTACGTTAATGCAACTCGTCCCTCCACACCAGCCTACAAGTTCATCTGTCATGGCACCCCTCCAAGAATTCATTCATGCTCCTCCCCTATGCTCGTGTTGTTCCCTTGCTACTGCAGAGCCTCACTCTCAGACTATCCCAGGGAAACGTTGTGCTCTGGAATGTTGTGTTGATTTATCGCCTGGATTTCACATTTCACAAAACCCATTCTGCAAATTCAGTTGTCGCTCATCTTTAGTCTTTCCCAGTGCTCCTCTGTGAGCTGAAGCTAGGACCCTTTCAGTCCCCCCTTGCCTTCACAGTACTGCTGCCTGTTCAGCACCTCCTGCTCTTTTCATTATGCCTAGATTGGGCCCTAGAATGTGTTGCAAGAGGGGAAGTTCTCATGGGTAAGTTATCCGCCAGCCCTCCTCCTCTACTTCGGACTCCTCGTCTTATTCCTCGGACTTCTGCTCTGACCACTATCCTGTTACCAGGAGTGGTCGTGGACGGGGTCAAGGGCAGCATAATTTAGCAGTGCGCTCTCATAACTCAATCTCACACCTCTCGTTTTCAATTCCCCTATACACTTAGTAATTTCTCCTTCATAACTTCAGGCACCGTTGACCTTCGAGAGGATACTTTTGGTCTGGTTGCTGTGACACTAGGGGTGACTCTGGAGACGAGGGTCGAAGATAAGCATGGCACTTCTCAGATTGACAACAAGCAGAATAACGATCCTGGTGGCACTGCAACCCAGGACATGAACATTCAAGCTAGTCCGAGCGTCCCTACTGGTGGCAGTTCTTTAGGCAAAGAGGGCCATCCCTCTGAGGATGAAGATCTCTACAAATATGGTCATCGCATCGTTGAAGATTCACCTTCCACCTCTCATGAAGCTTAATTAGGTTTGCATTCAATGGTTTTTGATTCTCTGTCACTTGAAGGTGCTCAATTCCCTCCTGTTTTATAGTCATTATATGCTCTACAGTTCTCATGCTTAGACCTTTTTTCTAAAGTTAAATTGTCGGTTTCCCCTGAGTGGGCGGCATTTTTCTGACTGTGTCTTTGGGTCTCAGTTACGGTTACAATTGTTTAATGGGCCAGATTTCAGTTTTGAATTGGGCAGTGTTCCCTTGTTTATTTGTATGGGCCCAGTCAACCTGTTTTGGTCTTTGAATTACCTCTGTTCAGTCTTCAATTTCGATATTGGCGTATTTTGTTTCTATGAACTAGTCATAATCATGGTCCTAGAAGCTCTTTTGGTCAGTCTTTAGCAAGTCTTTTTGGTCAATGTTCAGCTATGTAATGTGAGCATGCTGCATCTCTAGGCTAGACTTCTCGAGGCCGCTACCTCTTTGTAAAAATATTTTTGTATCAATATAGGAGTAGAAAAATTCAAAAAAAAAAAAATTGTTCTTAAGCACACCACTCAATCTATTTATTTGTTCACAAATCTACTCAACTTTAACCAAATTAAATATTTCAAGAATAAACATATACATAAATAAATAAGTAGAAAAGTAAATGTGTGCAAGCCTTACCTCAAGAGGGACCAAACTTAGGGGTCTAGCCTGTGCCCAAAACTTAATTAGAAATAGGAATTTAGCAGAGATAAATATGCATTCATGAGTGTTCGCTTGTGGGGGCCTGACCCAGGTTCAGTGTTAGTTAGCCAAACAAATCCCTACACTACTGGCCCTTTCGACATCAACCCGCAGAGCACAAACTGAGGTCTCAATCGAAGAATTATCGGGGGATGCTAGAACCAAGTTTCTACACCCTTGAGATGGTTGTGATGTCGATTTATCCTGGATATACCTGTTTGTGCGCGGGTTTCTTAGCCCTCTGTTCCACCCTTTAGTACCTTCGTGAAAGGATGGAATCGGATTTCATGCAACCCTAACCTAGGGCTGATATACTTTTCCGTTGCTACGGTAGCGAACTGCGATATTTCCCAAACTACACTAAGTATCCTACTTGTCTTATTACGGATCTTAGTTAGCTTTGCGTAAACAGATGTTCTTACTTGTGTTCACTTAACCAACACAGTTACATATATTCGCACACCATATAAGTATTATAAGTGAAACTCATACCCAAACATAACCAAATGCATAAACAGGAAATAAAGACACATAAATTGTAGAATACTTCTCTTTATTGATACTTTCGAACAATTACATACTCAACCCACCCTGCGCACTCAGCTGTAGGGGTCTATACACTCAGTTGGGACTTCTAGGCCTCTGCACACTCAGTTGCAGAGCCTCTAACTATGCTATGACCCAAAACTTAGACTTCTACTTCAGAGCTATCTCTCATACATGTTCAATATTCTTCAGTGATTCCATAATTCTGTTGGTACTATTTTATTACCATTATTTTCTTCTAAAAATCCATCATTTATCTATCATTTTCTTCCATAAACCCCTCATAGTCCATTGAAATTGATTAATGAAGCAGTATAATTGTTATTTTACATTAAATTTAATTTATGGATTTTTATGTTAAAAATTGGAAATTTTCAACAAAATTCCGGGATGTCATGACTTCTTCTAATTGGTTTATGTTGTGACACGTGGCATGGCAGGAAAATCGGAACAGAAGATAAGGACGTGATCTAGGATGTACATACATGGTGGAAAATCTATTTAGCATCGAATTTGGAGCTCCTGAATACATGGTCAATGCTGGTCAAACCCAGCCTTTTTGGTTGTAAAAGCAGCAAAAATCTGAAGTTACCTAAACTGATTTCGTTTTGTTTTAGAAATCAGTTAGGATTAGGAAAAAACGAAAATAACCTTTTTGATTGTAAAAGCAGAAACATCTGAAGTGATAATGAATGTACGTTTGGTTGTAAATTTTAATAAATAAGAGGAACGCTGGTAAGGAAAAGAGATTAGACAAGAGCAGACTTGAGATTGTAAGCATATTCCAGAACTCTGTTTTGAATTTAATCGATTCTCAGAACTTAATCAAAAGGCAGAATTTCATATGGTGTTTATGACTTAGCATAGATGTAACAGAGTCTTGAAAATTTTGTTTTTCTAGACATTTGAAATTTTGGTGTTTGTTATTTAAAATAAAAAATAAAAATAAAAATAAATAAAAATTGCCTTCATTCATTTATAAACTAACTACTTGTTCCCTAACAAATACAAAACCTTTTCAAATGTTTTAAATCACTTTTCCTGCAAACCAATAAAAACATTTTGAAAAAGTATTGCACAATCAATGAGTACATTGCATGGGGACATGCAATATTTCTAGTTGGGGGGAAATAAAAGTATGTTGGAATTTATCATTTATTTTTGTGGGCAAGAGTTAGGATGCATATACTAACAAGTGAAATGAGATTGGTGTTATGTGTAGGTCAACGAGAAGCTTATGCAGAAAGCTCAACATTACAATGCGACACCCTTTTCATCCACAATTAGTGTAACTTCAAAAAATAACTAAAAAAACGGACATTTCATAAATTCCTGAAAATGAGCTAATTTGTTTTTGAGTCACTTCATATAGGAATGATCGATGGAGATGGCACACAAAGGTGACAATTTTTATGCAGGAATGGTGCTAAGAATTGAAGACAATCTAATGCAAAATTGATTTTTCGAAATCACAATGAAACATGCATCATTGGACGCTTGAAGGAACTAATTCTTCACTGCACATATTGTTGGCATTATGATTCAAGTGTTGTCCTTGATGGCAACTCACTCAGAGGATGGTACAGGTGCTCAGAGGTTGGTACAGGTGATGGCAACTTAATCAGAAGACAGATCTTAGTACAGCATGCCAAGGAAGTTCATATACGCATGTTCGTTAAGCCCAAGTCGCGTGTACACGCTAGTTGGATTCAGAAAAAGCGCGTGTATGTGGAAAAGTATCTTTGGTCCATGGTGGTTAGTCCTTGGAAGTTGTGCCTATGATTTCGGACCATTGTGTCTCGACGGGCGTGTCGATCCCTAGTTTTGAAGTTGATGGTATTGTGTTACTATGGTTTTGGCTCTTGGTATTGAGCTAGGCCTAAGACTATATAAGGAGAAGAAGATCATTAGGCAAAATTATCTTTCGACAAGGCTTGAATATCTAAGAGAGAAAGAGATCTGATATGCAGGTTCTGGGTTGCTTGATCTAAGCCAAGGAAAGATCACATCGGTTGATGGAAGACTAGATCTAAGGATAGATCGGGATCTAATGGTTTGAAATGCACTATCATGATATGGTTGATTATGCGTATTTCTAGATCTGCATATTGTCGCAATGTTATGTTCTGGGTCTAACTAATGTCTGGTACAGCTGCAAATTGAGAAAGTTTATTTTTAGATCTGTACGCATATTGGTTTCGGTAAAAGCGCGTGTATACGCGGGTTTTGCTCATTGAAGTAGCGTATATCTTTTGAAGCTTGATTTTGGGTTTACAGTAGGGTCTGACTGTTATTGCAGAGTTCTGTAGTCTGCTCTGTGTTCTGGTAACTGGTGATTGACAGGGTTCAGTGGTTCAGTGATTCAAAGTTTGGTTGTTTTATGCTTCAATGATCTATTGTGGAAATTGAATGAATTATGGTCTTCAGATTGTAATGTTGTGCTTCAGGAATATCCAAGTCTGAAAATGTATGAAAAGTGATACCTGAAAGAAAGAAGATTGTAGGACAGCACCTACGTACTAGTATCTTGGCTAGTACAAGAGCAAAGGGGGTTGGAGCTCCCTTCCAAGGAAGTTTGGAGAACGAGAGAAGGTTGTAGCCTTCTGCAGGTTGTAGCCTGCGTACTGGTATAAGGATGCACCAGTACAAAAGATTGTAAACTGAAGTTTCATATTAAAGAAAGATAGAGACAACTTGCAGCAGGTGGTTTTCACCCACATTGGGTTTCCACCTTATATCTTGGTGTTCATGTGTGTGGCTTTTGATCTGTTCTGTTATACTGCACATGTTTACTGTTAATGTGGTGAATAATGTCCTGATGCACTTAACTGAAGAATAAGCTAACTAAATTGTGAGTTTTCTTCTTATACGCTGTTTTACTTAGTCACAGTAGTGTGTACACGCTGGTTCGCTTAACTGAAGTAGCGTATATGTTTCTGAGCATTGAAAAAGTTTGATTGATCTGATAATACTGATTCACCCCCCCTCTCAGTATTATTTCCAACAATTGGTATCAGAGCAGGTCCTTCAGAGAAGCTTGATCGCTTGAAGGTAGATCATTCATCATGAGCAACTACGAGAAAGAAGCATCAATCAGGCCACCGGTTTTTGATGGAACAAATTTCAATTATTGGAAGGTAAGAGTTACTGCATATCTTCAATCTCTTGGTACAGAAGTTTGGAACATTGTAGAAACAGGCTATGCTTTTCCTTCAGCTACTCCTACAGATCCAGCTGAGAAAAAGGCATATGAAACAAATGCAAAAGCAGTCAGTACTCTATTAGGAAGTATATCCCAAACAGAATTCATGAAGGTCATGCACTTCAAATCAGCAAAAGAGATATGGGACAAAATGATCACTAGCTATGAAGGAGATGAACAGGTAAAGCAAGCTAAACTTCAAACTCTCAGGATTCAATATGAGACTCTCAAGATGTATAATGATGAAAGTGTGGCTAATTATTTTCTTCGGGTAGATGAGATTGTTAATTGTATGAAAAATTTGGGTGAAGAAATAAAAGAGACTATAGTAGTTCAAAAGATTCTAAGATCATTATCCCCCAAGTTTGAATCTAAAGTATCTGCAATAGAAGAAAAGGAAAATCTCAAAGTTCTCACTATGTCTCAGCTACATGGAATTCTAACTGCTTATGAAATGAGAAAGGGAGGTCCATCAGACAGAAGGGAAGCTGCTTTTAAGGCATCAGGAAAAGAAGATTACTATGAAGCAAGCCATGTTCCAGAAGAAGAGGAAGAAGAATCAAATTTTGTCAGAAATCTTCAAAGGGGTGCTGGAAGGTTCAGAGGTAAGCTACCTTTCAAATGCTTTGCTTGTGGAAGAGTAGGTCATTATGCTACAAAATGTCCTTATAAGGATAAAGGAAAAGAACCTGCTAGATGGAACAAGAAACAAAGTGCAAATAAGAAAAGCTACTACACCCATGAAGATAGTGATGGCTTATCAAACAGTGATGAAGATGAACAAGGTAATAAATATAAGCTGTTAATGGCATTTGAAGATGATGATTATGAGGATGCTGTAGATGTGGATAATCTCTATAATGAAATTACTAGACTCAAGAGATGCATAGAAGAAAAGAGTGTGATCATTGATACTTTGAAATTTCAAATTGATGAAAAGGAAAAACATCTTGAAAAACTAGAAGGTGAAATTGTTGGTCTCAGAAAAGAAATTGAGAAAACAAAAGCTATTAATCTTAAGTTTGTCAAAGGATCTGAAACATTGGATGAGATTATCAATGTGCAGCGGTCTCCTCTAAACAAGACAGGTTTGGGCTATAATGGAGAAACCTCTCAAGCATCCACCTCAAAAAGTTATCTTGATGCAGCAAGAAGAAATGAGCAGAAGAACAATGAAGATAATCAGGTAAAGCAGGGACGAATTACAAACAGAAACTATCAGGGACAATCCTTCTTAAGGGTGAACAAAAGCTACAACCAACCACAGGTAAAATCTTCTCAGTTTGGCACAAGAATAGATGAAAATAGAAATTACAATCAGTTGGCTGGTAGATTCAATAACCGCAGAAGCTTCTTCAATGGACAATGCTTTTCTTGCCATAACTTTGGTCACAAAGCAGCTCAATGTGTTGCATATAAAACAATCATGACTAGGGAAGCTCAAAAACAAAGAAGTATGACAGGGATTACAAAGAGGACCTATAACAACTTTTCGGTTCTTGAAAATGAAGTTGAATGTTCTATTTGCAATAATTTTGGTCATAAAGAATCTGAATGCAGGAGCAGGTTTCAGGAGAAAAAGGAACAAGCCACGAGCACCAAAAAATGGAGAATAAAGGAACCTCAAACAGAAAGATGTGGGATAGCTTTTTATGCAGAAGGACAAGAAAATCTATGGTACATTGACAGTGGATGTTCGAAACATATGACAGGTGATAAAGAAAAACTTGAATCTTATTCTACTTTAGAAAAGGGAAAGAAAGTTTCTTTTGGAAATGATACTCCTGCAACTATAAAAGGAAAAGGTATTGCTCCTTTGAAAGAAAAGGTCAAGGCTGGAAATGTTTTGTATGTTGATGGATTGAAGCATAATCTACTAAGTGTCAGCCAGATGTGTGATCAAAAAACCGAGGTTATTTTCAGATCGAATGGATGTCTTGTTCGTGATCTTGATACAGGTAAAACAGTTCTCAAAGGCAAAAGAACTCCAAATAATCTGTACATATTTGAAGAAGGACAACAACAATGCTATCTTAGCAAGGATGAAGAGCACTGGTTATGGCATCGAAGGTTGGGACATCTAAGCTTCTCACAAATAAGAAAAGCATGCAAATATCAGGCAGTTCGCGATCTTCCAGATATCAAAATTCCAGACAACACCATATGCAAATCTTGTCAGTTTGGAAAGCAAACCAGAACTAACTTTCCAGAGAAGGAAGGATCAGCTAGCTTGCCTCTTGAGCTAGTCCATACAGATGTATGTGGTCCATTTAGGAAAAGGACACCTCGAGGAGAAGAATATCTGATATTATTCATTGATGATTTCTCAAGGTTTGTTTGGTTAGGGCTTATGAAGCACAAAGATGAAGCATTCGAAAAATTCAAATCCTTCAAAGCATTGGCTGAAAATGAATCAGGACACAAAATTAAGTGCCTCAGATCTGACAGAGGTGGGGAGTTCACATCAAATGAATTTTTCGATTTCTGCGATGAACATGGGATAAGAAGAGAATTCTCTACAGCTAGAACTCCTCAGCAAAATGGGGTTGTGGAAAGAATGAACAGAACTATCCAACAAATGGCTCGTGCTATGCTCGATGAATCAGGTACTCCTGCAACCTTCTGGGGTGAAGCTGCACATGCTGCTGTTATCATTCTTAACAAAACAAATGTCCGAGTAAACAGCACTCAAACACCTCATGAGCTTTGGAGTGGTAAAACTCCTTCCGTGAAGCATTTCAAAATCTTTGGGAGCAAATGTTATATTAAGAATACTGATGAGCAACTTGGCAAACTTGAACCTAGAGCAGATGAGGGCATTCTTCTTGGTTATTCTCCACATAGCAAAGCATACAAGTGCTACAATAAAAGACTTGGCAGAATTGTTGACAGTATTGATATAGTGGTTGATGAGAAGGGATATATTCCTAGGCAAGTTCATCATGAAGACATTGAAGAAGATGAAGGTTACTCTCAAAGGCGAAATGATGAAGAAGAAGAACCTCAAGAAGAAGAAGAATCTCAAGAAGAACCAGAGGAGCAGACAAGAATAGAAGAGAAGACTCCATCCAGATATGTCCAAAAGAATCATCCAGAAACTCAGATTGTGGGGCAGAAAGAAGCAGGAGTACAAACAAGAAGGACACTTGCAGAAGCTTCAAGCTACTTGGCACTACTCTCCTCCATTGAACCACAAAATGTGAAAGAGGCATGCAAAGATGAATGTTGGGTCAAAGCAATGGATGAAGAACTTGAGCAAATCGAAAAGAACAACACTTGGGAATTAGTTCCTAGACCAAAAGATAAGAATGTAATAGGAACAAAATGGGTCTTCAAGAATAAATTAAATGAAAATGGAGAAGTAATTAGAAACAAGGCCAGACTTGTTTGTAAAGGGTATGCACAGCAAGAAGGAATAGATTTTGAAGAGACCTTTGCTCCTGTGGCAAGACTAGAGGCCATCCGAATGTTCCTTGCTCTCTCAAGCTTTCAAAACTTCAAGGTATTTCAAATGGACGTGAAATCAGCCTTCCTGAATGGAGACTTAGAAGAAGAAGTATATATTGAGCAGCCAGATGGTTTCATTCTTGGGAATGATCCAAACCTTGTATGCAGATTGAAAAAGGCACTCTATGGACTCAAACAAGCTCCAAGGGCTTGGTACTATCGGTTGGACAAATATCTTCACCAACAAGGCTTTTCAAAAGGATCAGCAGATAGCAATCTCTATATAAAAGTTGAAAATAACAAATTGCTAATTCTTGTTGTTTATGTAGATGATATTATTTTTGGCAGCAATGAAGAGACTATGAGTCAAAACTTTGCCTTGGTTATGCAGAAAGAATTCGAAATGTCACTTCTTGGAGAATTGACATATTTTCTTGGATTGCAAATCCAACAAAATGAAGGAGGTATCTTCTTGTCTCAAACCAAATACCTCAAGCAGATCTTGAAGAAGTATGGCATGGAAGAGTCAAAGCCAGTATGTACACCCATGGTTACAGGATGCAGCCTCAGTGCAAATGATGAATCAGCAGCAGTTCACCAACCCACTTATAGATCCATGATTGGGAGTTTGCTTTATTTGACAGGTACTCGACCAGATATTACACATGCAGTAGGAATGGTTGGAAGATTTCAAGCCAACCCAAAGGAAACTCATCTTCAGGCAGTCAAAAGAATCTTCAAATATCTTCAAGGGACCCAAAACTATGGCTTATGGTATCCTAGAAATACAGATCTCACTCTTCATGCTTACACAGATGCAGATTGGGCTGGAAGTGTGGATGATAGGAAAAGCACAAGTGGAGGTGCTTTCTTCATGGGTTCCAGATTAGTATCTTGGTTCAGCAAGAAACAAAGTTCGATTGCCTTATCTACAGCTGAAGCAGAATATGTGGCTGCAGCATCTTGTTGCACACAACTTCTTTGGATGATGCAGACCTTGCAGGACTTTCAAATCACTTGCACTCCACCTGTCTCTATCTTATGTGATAATACAAGTGCAATCAGCATTTCAAAGAATCCAGTCATGCACTCAAAGACCAAGCACATACCAATCAAGTACCATTTTCTTCGGGAACAAGTGCTTGAGCAGAAGGTCAAGTTGGAGTATGTTCCTTCTAAGGAGCAAGTTGCTGATATTCTCACAAAACCACTGCCCAGGGAAACTTTTGAATATCTCAGACAAAAGCTGGGAGTAGTTGATGCTTCATCCTGTTGTTGAAGTTTGTTTGTTCTACAGAAAAGTTGGTATACGCAGGTTACGGAAGGTATATGCGCGTATATACGCGGATTCATGATGGGTAAGTCGCGTGTATGTTGGACGCTTGTTGCAGAAAGTATATCCGCGTACATACGCTGTTTTATACAGGAGAAATCGCGTATATGAAGTTCTGAACAGCAAGGGAAAACTCTGGAGTTCTGAACAGCAATGGGAATGTCAGAATTCTTCAGGCACAGTTTCAGGGAGTGCAACAGGCACAGGTTCAGGGGGAGCAGCTTAAAAGTCTCATAAAGCATTGTTGGCATTCAGATGTTTTGGTTGTTGGTTTCAGGAGAAGGAGCTCAGAAAGAAATCCTGGTTGCTGATCTAACAAGATGTTTATCAGATGCTGCTGGTGCCTTTCCTAAGTCTTGGTCTAGATCTGTTGTCTCTATGTCATGTATCTCTCTTGTCATATCTCTTTTATGGTGTCAAGGTCATGTAACGGCCTATGTTGGTTTCCCCACTATGCCTGGGATGAATGCTGTAATATAATTGGTTGTTTCTGATATGTCCCCTCTTGGTAGGGAGTATGGATGTATGTATTGATTCTTTTGGTGATAGGACGGTCCCTTATGGTGTATAAGTCTTGGTTCTTGTTGAAGAACATCTTTTGCAGATCTGGCCTACTGTCAGGGGGAGCACGAGTCAGCACAGCCAAGCAGAGGTATCAGCATGTCCTCAGGGGGAGCACAGCCCTTTGCCCTTGATGTCAAAGGGGGAGAGTGACTTGGTGTGGTGGTTGCCATCAAGTCCAAAGGGGGAGATTGTTGGCATTATGATTCAAGTGTTGTCCTTGATGGCAACTCACTCAGAGGATGGTACAGGTGCTCAGAGGTTGGTACAGGTGATGGCAACTTAATCAGAAGACAGATCTTAGTACAGCATGCCAAGGAAGTTCATATACGCATTTTCGTTAAGCCCAAGTCGCGTGTACACGCTAGTTGGATTCAGAAAAAGCGCGTGTATGTGGAAAAGTATCTTTGGTCCATGGTGGTTAGTCCTTGGAAGTTGTGCCTATGATTTCGGACCATTGTGTCTCGACGGGCGTGTCGATCCCTAGTTTTGAAGTTGATGGTATTGTGTTACTATGGTTTTGGCTCTTGGTATTGAGCTAGGCCTAAGACTATATAAGGAGAAGAAGATCATTAGGCAAAATTATCTTTCGACAAGGCTTGAATATCTAAGAGAGAAAGAGATCTGATATGCAGGTTTTGGGTTGCTTGATCTAAGCCAAGGAAAGATCACATCGGTTGATGGAAGACTAGATCTAAGGATAGATCGGGATCTAATGGTTTGAAATGCACTATCATGATATGGTTGATTATGCGTATTTCTAGATCTGCATATTGTCGCAATGTTATGTTCTGGGTCTAACTAATGTCTGGTACAGCTGCAAATTGAGAAAGTTTATTTTTAGATCTGTACGCATATTGGTTTCGGTAAAAGCGCGTGTATACGCGGGTTTTGCTCATTGAAGTAGCGTATATCTTTTGAAGCTTGATTTTGGGTTTACAGTAGGGTCTGACTGTTATTGCAGAGTTCTGTAGTCTGCTCTGTGTTCTGGTAACTGGTGATTGACAGGGTTCAGTGGTTCAGTGATTCAAAGTTTGGTTGTTTTATGCTTCAATGATCTATTGTGGAAATTGAATGAATTGTGGTCTTCAGATTGTAATGTTGTGCTTCAGGAATATCCAAGTCTGAAAATGTATGAAAAGTGATACCTGAAAGAAAGAAGATTGTAGGACAGCACCTACGTACTAGTATCTTGGCTAGTACAAGAGCAAAGGGGGTTGGAGCTCCCTTCCAAGGAAGTTTGGAGAACGAGAGAAGGTTGTAGCCTTCTGCAGGTTGTAGCCTGCGTACTGGTATAAGGCTGCACCAGTACAAAAGATTGTAAACTGAAGTTTCATATTAAAGAAAGATAGAGACAACTTGCAGCAGGTGGTTTTCACCCACATTGGGTTTCCACCTTATATCTTGGTGTTCATGTGTGTGGCTTTTGATCTGTTCTGTTATACTGCACATGTTTACTGTTAATGTGGTGAATAATGTCCTGATGCACTTAACTGAAGAATAAGCTAACTAAATTGTGAGTTTTCTTCTTATACGCTGTTTTACTTAGTCACAGTAGCGTGTACACGCTGGTTCGCTTAACTGAAGTAGCGTATATGTTTCTGAGCATTGAAAAAGTTTGATTGATCTGATAATACTGATTCACCCCCCCTCTCAGTATTATTTCCAACACATATCATGACATTTTCCACTACACAAAGATCCTTTTGCGTCATGACTACTCAGCTTTTTCCTTCCAAGCACCTAAATCATCCCTATGTTGCAGCCATCTTCCATTACCTTATATTTCACGACTTCATGCACGCCTATTTTTCTGAATCGCATACATTCCTTTATCCTTTTCAGTTTATTTTTGCCTTCTAGTTTTCCTTTTGAATAAAACTCATTTCCTTTCTACATTGCCTTGTTTTCGTCGCCATCCTACCAAATCTTTTTGTACAAACTCGCGTTGACTAATGTGGGATTCCTTAAGGCCCACCTTTCAACAAGTCTTGCCCCATCGACATCAGCACCTTATCTGGGAAATAGACTAGAGTTCATTTTGGGTACCTTGAGACTTGCATGCCTCAATGGCAAGTTCTCTCACTGACAATCATGGGAATACATCAATGTCCCTTGATCATCAAATCTTGCAAATGGCTCGACGTCAACCCCTCTATTCGCATTTTTCAAGATGTACTCGGGTACCTTGGCACTCATTGACATCAATGGTGAGTTGCCTCACATTGGTTAATGGCATGCATCAATGGCCAGTAATCCAATGATCTCTTTTCATGCTCGACATCAACACATTCTTTCGCATGATTAGAATTGTACCATCATTTTTGTAGCAGACGAAGACTATACACTTTTTCACGACTCCCTCAGCAGTTACAGCAGCATGAATTCTGATCTATGAGAGTACCACAGTTCTACTTTCAACGTTTATCTTTTCCATGATTCAGCATCAGCAGTTCAGATTCCTTCATTTCCCAGGATCCAATTACAACAACATCAATCACATTTTCTTGATCCAGCAGCAGCAGTAGCTACATTCCTATTGCATAGTTCATCATTCTTGGGTAATTAGAGGTATGTTTTTTTTCTAATCTTTAATCATGCAATTCCTTATATGCTAACTTGAATATTTTTGAAAATTCCCTCACCATGCTACATTTCCTTTCATGAGCCATGTCAAGTTGCAAGAGGACATGCAACCAATTCAGTTGTGGGGGGGAGAACTATATTCACTACATATTCACTACCATGATTCCATTTCTTCACCACTATCACTCCATTTTTTTTCTCTTCACCAACATTTATTTTCCAATGATACTTTGTTGCACTTTGCTTCATACACAATATTGGCATGCGTCATTAATATTACAAAAGGGATTTCTTATGCACATTATGATTTCCAGTGAGTGTTTACATTATTATTGAAGAAAAGAGAACATAAAACGAAATGAATGTTGTTAACACAAGAACCAACATTCTTTGTATTCATGGTTGTCACACAAGAACCAACCATAAGAAAATGTAAGTTGTTACTCATGTCTTTCTCATATCCTTGAAACATTCATTATTAAAAGAAATCATCATGTAAAGCCAAAGTTCAAGATGCAAAATGTTCTTAAAGAGACCCATGCATGGTTGCATGAGGACATGCAACAAGTTCAGTTGGGGAGGATGTTGGGAATCAGAAATGTCATATTTTCATCCACCTTTTTCTTCACTATTCCTTACATTTCATCATACCATTAACCTTTTATCATATCATTTTCATAAATACATATGGGTTTCACCTTGTTATTTTCCATTTTATTCATTTTTGTATTACAAGTGAATTTATGATTAAATATTAGAAAATATACATATTTTTATATATATCTCAAGAATATGTGAGTTTTGTGATGTGTAGGAAATATGTGAGGAATTAACGCCAAAATGTAGTGACCAATCTAGGGTTCTAGATCAGACTAAATTTAATGTTAACCAGGGTAGGTAAACTTAGAGGCACGTGTCTAAAGTTTATAGACCTAAAAGGATCTAATATGTCTAAATAAGTGTCTATTGTGACAGGCTACAACACTCTTTTACAAGAGATTGAAATATGTTTCCTTTCACAATTTAAGCACTTATATCATCTAATTTAATTAACTGTTCAAAAAAAACAGAGTGTTACTAGTCTGAGTTCTCAATCCTCTTACAAGGATATAATTCACAAAAACTCTTTCAAGATTACACACTAAGCATATTAAAAATCAAATTCATGAAAATAGAGTTCATAGAAATATTTTGAAATTCAATGTTCAATTAAACCTTTTACAAGGTCTTATTCAATAATTTTGCAATTGAATTTTCAAGCTACTACTACAAACCATAAAATAGCAATCACAAGAACTTCTAATTGAATTGGTAAACTCACAAGCAATGGAATGAAATAAAACGCTATTCAAATCTAAAGACTAAATCCTATGAAACAGAAATGAAAGTGTAGTAATCTTCACGTAGGGCCCTTCCACGTTTTGATGGCACACTTAGAAAACTTCAGATGATAAGAACGCTAAGTCATAAACACCATATGAAATTCTGCCTTTTGATTAAGTTCTGAGAATCGATTAAATTCAAAACAGAGTTTTGGAATACGCTTACAGTCTCAAGTCTGCTCTTGTCTAATCTCTTTTCCTTACCAGCGTTCCTCTTATTTATTAAAATTTACAACCAAACGTACATTCATTATCACTTCAGATGTTTCTGCTTTTACAATCAAAAAGGCTATTTTCATTTTTCCTAATCCTAACTGATTTCTAAAACAAAATGAAATCAGTTTAGGTAACTTCAGATTTTTGCTGCTTTTACAACCAAAAAGGCTGGGTTTGACTAGCATTGACCATGTATTCAGGAGCTCCAAATTCGATGCTAAATAGATTTTCCACCATGTATGTACATCCTAGATCATGTCCTTATCTTCTGTTCCGATTTTCCTGCTATGCCACGTGTCACAACATAAACCAATTATAGGAAGTCATGACATCCCATAATTTTATTGAAAATTTCCAATTTTAACATAAAAATCCATAAATTAAATTTAATGTAAAATAACAATTATAATGCTTCATTAATCAATTTCAATGGACTATGAGGGGTTTATGGAAGAAAATGATAGATAAATGATGGATTTTTAGAAGAAAAGAATGGCAATAAAATAGTACCAACATCTCCCCCACACTCAATTATTTAGCATGTCCTCATGCTAATCCTGATGTGCTCCCTTTATATTTTGTTCCTGCTTGTGCCTCTGCCGCTTGTAGCAATACATCTATATTCTTCTGAACTTGGAACTCATGTTTCATATTCTTATATTTTTCTTTGAGAACTTTTTTCTGAGTGTACCATTTTGTCGCCCATTTTCACATTTCAGTTTGATCAGTCCTAAGTTCTTTGATTTTATTCTTCAGTTTCTCATTTTTCTGCTGAATCTTCTTGCTCCAAGCTCTCAACATTTCATTTTCCTTCTTTATGACCTTCTCTAACATGTTTGCTTCCATCAATTCCTCTTTTAGCTCTTCAATTTGTTTCTCTAACCTTCTATGTTTCTTGTTTGTAGGTGCTGGCTCTTTCCTTTCTTCCTTGTTACTCTCAGTTTCCATTTCTGCTTCATGTCCTGGCTGTGAGTTAGCACTGCTTTCAATTTCCATTGGTGCATTTGCATTCGGCTTTGATTGATCATCTTGTGTCTGATTCCTTTTTATTCTCCTTGATCTTCTCTTATAAGTAGTGAAGATTTTATCTTTTTCAATTTTCTTGGCAGTTTCTTGCCTCATCCTTCTTGTCGTTACACTACTTCTGGGTTGAGGGACATTGCTTGACTTAAGCTCGGGGATTTCCTCATCAATATCAATCATAAACTCTGTGCGTTCTTGTTGTTCTTGTTCATCTACTCTAATTTTAATTTGATTGTCAATCAAAAGTTCTTTCCATGTTTTTCCTCTCCTCTGCAACTCAAATTCAATTAGAATTTTTATCAACCCAAAATGATACAAACTCCTATCTTCATTACCTTTTTGTTTCTGAATGGTCTTTGACATTTTAGTCAAACTCTGTAAGAGAAAATAGGGCAGACTGATGGTGCATTGACCTTTTAAGTGCAACATAATTTTTATGTGATATAGGTATACTATACTGCAACGTCCTTCACATGTAACAAATTTATGAATAATGTATACCATTTCGTCCCATGGGTGAATTAGCCAGCTTCTAGGAACACCCTTTTTCCAATTGACAGAGGAAACACTTGACCTAGACATAAACTGAGTCCATGATTTTTCCCTAAATTTTTTGGTTTTGAAATACTTTTCCCCTTCTCGACTGATTCCCAATGTTTGTGCTATTGTATCCTCTGAAATTCTAAAAGAGAAATTCCCTATTAAAGCTTTCTCTCCATTGAAGGAAAATGCAAATTGCTTCGTAACTTCTTCATTGTTTCCATTGAATTTCTCTAGAAAAGACAACCAGTGTTTTTCCCTTAAAATCGTGACACAATCTTCATGATATTGTGAACTATCAAATTTTTCGGGCTCTGCTCTATTGGTCATTTTGTTAAAAATCTCTGTTCTAACCCCTTTTTTATGCTCAAAAATTCAATCAGGGTTTTTAACTTGTTACCTCTTTTCCTGCGTTCCACTGAGCTGACCTGGTAACGTCCTCGATTCTCTGAGTTTACTTCTTCAATTGCTTGAGCTGACCTAGTTAACATCCTCAAATTCTAGGTGGAAGTAAAAAAACTTGGGATAAGCATGTCTGCTATATGTTCTCCCTTTATAGCACCTACTATCTCGACCCTCTTTGAGAAACTCAGAGTTTGAATACTAACATCGTAACTAACTTTATGAACTCAGAGTTTTAAAAAATGAAAACGCAACAGCCGAACTTTATCCACTTTCTATGATGATAATGCAAAGTCGGAAGGCACATTCAAATCATGAATACAGAGGAGCAGTACTGATTTGCAGAAGCATAATCATGATAACACAATATGCAATTCGTGTGATGATAACGGATATATTTCATAAGCAGACTTGGGTCAAAAGATTGTTTTATAACTCCAGCAGTCGAAATGAATGAAATCATTTGAGGACAGACGGTTTAACACTTGTCTTTCCATTGAACGGACTTGTACATTGAGTATCCACTACTTGTTGGTACTTGATTGCCAGAAGGCCGATTTAAAAATGATGAGTTGATGACAAGGTTTGAAGAGCGGTGTATGAAAAGGTTTGAAGAGCGTAGTAGGAATAAAAATAGGCTAAGGTGTGATAGGAAATGATAAGCAGAGTGATAATGAGGTGAGTATTTAGGAATATGACAAAGGTTATGGGGATAAGGATTTTTGAAATTGATAACAAGCAATAATAATTATCATTTTTAACACTAAAATAATTTAAGAATTTTAAATGTTAAAAATGAAAATTTCAACAATACATTACACTTGTTGGTTGACAAAATGCTGATTTGGCGTGCACAGGTATGACTAATCTTCATTGTACAGGTATGACTGATCTTCATTGTCTAAAACAGGTCCCTTTGAAATGAAATTGAATATAACAGGTCCCTTTAAAATCTGAAGAACTCTGAAGAACCATGTTTGTGAAGCTTCTTTTATCCTTGGTATTGATGTAGCCTTGATTATAATTCTGATGATAAGAAACCTTTGAAAACTTTGTTGAAGTAGCCTGATGTATCTTGAATGCAGTCTTTAACAGGTCCCTCTGATATTGATGATGTTGACATAGTCTTCTTAACAGGTCACTACATAGTCTTCTTCCTATAATTGGTTTATATTGTGACACGTGGCATGGCAGGAAAATCGGAACAGAAGATAAGGACGTGATCTAGGATGTACATACATGGTGGAAAATCTATTTAGCATCAAATTTGGAGCTCCTGAATACATGGTCAATGCTGGTCAAACCCAACCTTTTTGGTTGTAAAAGCAACAAAAATCTGAAGTTACCTAAACTGATTTCGTTTTGTTTTAGAAATCAGTTAGGATTAGGAAAAAACGAAAATAGCCTTTTTGATTGTAAAAGCAGAAACATCTAAAGTGATAATGAATGTACATTTGGTTGTAAATTTTAATAAATAAGAGGAACGCTGGTAAGGAAAAGAGATTAGACAAGAGCAGACTTGAGACTGTAAGCGTATTCCAGAACTCTGTTTTGAATTTAATCGATTCTCAGAACTTAATCAAAAGGCAGAATTTCATATGGTGTTTATGACTTAGCGTTCTTATCATCTGAAGTTTTCTAAGTGTGCCATCAAAACGTGGAAGGGCCCTACGTGAAGATTGGTACACTTTCGTTTCTGTTTCATAGGATTTAGTCTTCAGATCTGAATAGCATTTGATGTTATTTCATTGCTTGTGAGTTGATCAGTTTGATTAGAAGTTCTTGCGATTGTTATTTTATGATTCATAGTAGTACCTTGGAAATTCAATTGCAAAATTATTGAATCAGACTTTGTAAAAGGTTTAATTGAACATTGAATTTCAAGATATCTCTATGGACTCTATTTTCACGAATTTGATCTTTGGTATGCTTAGTATGAATTTGATCTTTGGTATGCTTAGTGTGTTGTCTTGAAAGAGTTTTTGTGAATTATGTCCTTGTAAGAGGATTGAGAACTCAGACGAGTAACACTCTATTTTTAGAACAGTTAATTAAATTAGATGATATAAGTGTTTAAATTGTGAAAGGAAACATATTTCAATCTCTTGTAAAAGAGTGTTGTAGCCTGTCACAATAGACACTTATTTAGATAGATGAGATCCTTTTAGGTCTATAAACTTTAGACACGTGCCTCTAAGTTTACCTACCTTGGTTGACATTAAATTTAGTCTAATCTATACCCCTGGATTGGTCACTAGAGGATTTCTAAAAAAAAATAAATAAACAAAAACAAACGAAAACATAGATTTAATTTTGATTCATCATTTTAGAAGTCATGTTTACTTATGTCTAGATCTAGAGATGATAAAGGTATATTCATAAAAACCCCCCATCCAAAAACTAATCCACCACTAGAAGCAAACCCTTTAGGAAAAATTGAACACATAACACCAGCTGGGAAAGTCACCATACAAAAATTAGAGGATAAACAGAAATCAGGGCAAAGACTCACACTCATTGAGAGACAAATTCTATTGGCACATGAATCACAGAAGAAACATCTCCCTGAATCCTCTATAAAAAGAGAAAGTAGTAAAATAACTCAACAATCTCTCCTTGAACCTACCGATTTTGAAAAATCCCAAGAAGGAGAAAAATCACTAGAATAAATTCTCTTTGAAACAAGTGACACTGAACAAGAAATTAAATCAACAGAGGAACCTATCAAAATGGCTGAGGAAGGAGGAGGATCAGCAAGAGGACCACAAAATCAAGATCGAAGAGAGGAGTACGAGTCAACCTTTAAATTTCCTATTCAAGAACTAGGAGAAAATTATGATGAGGAAATAAAAATGAAAAACATACCTCCATCTGTGTTACCAAACTTTTATGGCATGGCTTCATAAGATCCAGATTCATTCTTGTTTGAATTTGACATAGTGTGCCGAACATATGGTTACACAGATGATGCCCATAGGCTTAGACTCTTCCCAGCAACATTAAAAGCATCAGCATTAATATGGTTCATGGGACTTGGTGAACATGCAATAACTGATTGATGGCATGAGAAAAATATTCCTAAGGAAATACCAACCTTATTGTAGATCGAAACATTCTAAAGATGATATCTTTAGATTGAATCAATAAGAGGATGAAATTTTAGAGGAGTATTTGGAACGATTTGTTTACAATTTACAAAAATCAAAACATAAAACCATGTCTCTTGATCTGATTCGAACAATATTTTTGAAGGGAATTCGAGAGGAATACTGAGATGATCTTAATTTGATGGGCAAAGGTGATATTTCCACTTTACCTTTCGAAGAAATTGCTGATTTATGTGAAAAGTATTCAAGTAGCAAAGCCAGAAATGGAAAAAGAGCTATATCATCCAAAGCCACAAAATCTGCTTCAGCAAGTGTCACAAGGGCTAAAATAGGAAACTTGTTAGAAGAATTCAAAATAGATCTATTAAGTACCTTAGGAACTCAAATTGACAGTCTGAAAGAAAAGAAAAGACAAGAAGAGGAAGATCAATTAATGGTTGTCTTTTGTCCAAAATGCCGGAAGAAACATGCTCTGAAAGACTGCCCATTAGAAAACATTCAAGTTTGCACCTTTTTTACTGAAAATCATGATATATTTCATTGCTCTAAAATCAAGATTTTGTAGAATTGTAATGTGGAAGCTAACACAGATATGGAGAATGTGTATTTCATGGGCGCTAAGAGGCCATGGCAAACAAGACCTCCACCTCCAGGTATGTCTCCAAACCAAAATTTGCAATTTCCTGCACAAGATCAGATGAATGTTCAGAATTCTTGGAATGTACCCATGCCATGGCAACACCAAAATTACCCACAACAACAATGGAAACCATTTCAGCAATACTCTCAACAATATCAACCATATCCTCAACCATACCAACAGTATTCTCAACCATATCAACAGTATCATCAGCCATATCAACAGTATCATCAGCCATATTCGCAATATCCTCAAACATATCAACAATATCCTCAGCAGCAAGTTGTTTATCAACCCCAAAACACTCAACAAGCATTGCCTGCTCCTCCACCAATAAATCCACCTCAATTACAACTTCCATCTAACCAACCTCCTAGACCCACTTAGATTCCTGCTCAACCTGTACCAAATCCAAATAATAGAGCAGATAGACTAGCTTACAGTATAGATGAGGGACCATCATATCCCACATTACCTTTACAAAATATCGAGCTGAGGTCTGGTAAGGTACTTCAAAAAGAACCTCCAATAGCTAAAAAACAAGAAGAAAACGAAGAAAATGAAAATGAAACTCCAACTCAAAGGAAACAAAATGATGACATCAAAAATAAACAAATGCAACCGTTGCATCCACCACCTTTTCCAGAACGATTGGTCCAAGCAAAACTTCCCATGTCTATACCACAGTTTGATGTTTTAGATGAGCTAAAGAATGTCTATATAAAACTTCCACTATTAAAAGCCATAAAAGACATTCCATATATACTAAAGCAATCAAAGAACTATGCCTCAAGAAGCCTACTAGAAAAAGAGTTGGTCCACAAACTATTCATGCTATTGGACATTTAGCCGGCCTTATGAAAAACACCATTTCAATGGAAAAGTATGTTTATCCTGGTATTCCCAAAGTCACTACAATCATTAACAACATACATATTCCAAACACCTTAATTGACCTTGGGGCCGCAATAAATGTGATGACTCTTGAAACAATGAAAACACTACAGCTCACAAACTTGCAGCACACAACAATTGTTCTAGAACTAGCTGATAGGTCTAAAGTGATCCCTGAAGGGATTTTGGAGGACATAATTGTTTCACTGGACCCTTGGGAGTATCCAGTGGACTTTTTAGTTCTTCAACCAAAATCTAATTTAGGAGGACACCCTATCATCCTTGGTAGACCATGGTTAGCAACTGCTAATGCATTCATAGGATGTAGATAGGGTAATATGATTATTTCACGAAGAACTGAAAGAAAACAACTCACTCTTTACCCATTAGCACAATCACCAACAGTAGCACACAATTTATGGCTTGATGATAAATACAATGATAAGGAAGAAGTTCAATCTGTTTTCAGCATCAATCAAATCTATGATTTTCAAGAACATAATAATGATGATTTGGTAGAATTGTTCCTTTCTCAACCTGATATTTCTGAAGAATTAAGAAATGACCAATACCATGCTGCAGATGAACTTTTGGCACAGAATTTTTAGGAAACATGCACCATTCATTCTTTGAAAACAACATTTCAGAACATTTTTCCCATTCAATCTATCATAAACACACAGAGCAAGACCATAGAGATTAGTCCAGGAAAAACTTTGAATATTAGGACTCACCTAGACTCATCTCAGGAGGAAAAATTGATTCAATTATTGAGAAAATATCAGGAAGCATTTGCTTGGGATTACACCGATATGCACGGAATTCACCCTGAAACATGCACTCACCATATTTATATGGATAGTAATATCAAACCAGTGAGGCAGCCGCAGAGAAGAATGAATCCCATGCTTCAGGATATTGTTAGAGATGAATTACAAAAACTATTGAAAGTCAATTTTATTTATCCTATCTTTGACAATCAGTGGGTATCCCCATTGGTGGTAGTGCCCAAGAAAAATGGAAAGTGGAGGATTTGTGTTGATTACAGACAATTGAACAAAGTAACACTAAAAGATTATTTCCCACTACCATTTATTGACCAAGTGCTAGACACGTTAGCTGGGAAATCATCATTCTCTTTTCTTGATGGTTTCAGTGGCTATAACTAGATCGGGATAGCCTTAGAAGACCAGGACAAAACCACTTTTACTTGTCCCTGGGGCACTTATGTCTATAATGTTTTACCATTTGGACTTTGCAATGCTCCAACTACATTTCAGAGAGTTGTATTAGCTATTTTTGTTGGTTTAGTTCATGAATGTGTTGAAGTTTATATGGACGATTTTTCAATGTATGGTAATTCATTTGAGCATTCCTTAGAAAATCTTGAAAAAGTTTTGAAGAGATGTATTGAAGCTAATCTGACCCTAAGCAATGAAAGTGTTTTATGATGTTAAATGAAGGGATAGTATTAGGTCACTATATTTCCTCTCAAGGCATTAAAGTTGATCCATCAAAAATCCAGATCATTGTCAATTTTCCAATTCCGAAGACTCAAAAAGAGGTAAGAAGTTTTCTTGGGTATGCAAGCTATTACAGAAGGTTTATTGAACATTTTAGTAAAATAGCTTTACCTCTGTTTAAGCTTCTAGCAAAAGATACACCTTTCAACTGGAATGAGAATTGTCAGAAAGCTTTTGAAACACTCAAAGAAAAGTTATCAACCACACCAGTCTTAAAAGGACCTAACTGGACCCTACCATTTCACATCTTTACAAATGCATCTGATACTGCAGTAGGTGCCTCATTAGGCCAAAAAGAAGAGTCTTTCAATTATGCCATCTATTTCATTAGTAAAAATCTAACACCTGCAGAATTAAACTACATAGTCACTGAAAAAGAAATGCTTGCAATCATACATGCTGTGAATAAATTCCGACATTATATAACTGGTTATGAGGTTTTTGTACATACTGACCACTCTGCCATTAAGTATTTAATGAATAAACCAATCACTAATGGCAGAGTTACCAGATGGCTGTTATTATTACAGGAATTTAATATTATAGTGTTAGATAGACCAGGTAAGGAGAATCAGGTGGTAGATTTTCTTTCTAGACTGTGAAATTCAGGTGAGGTTGTTTCGGTTGAGGATTCTTTTCTAGATGAAAATTTATTTTCAATTTCAATAGTGAATCCTTGGGATGCTGACTTAGCTAATTATTTGTCGACAGGAAAAACACCTCCATGTTTTACTCCAAAGGAAAAGAAGAGGTTGATCAAACAAAGTGCTAGATATTCATGGGTTAATGGAGATTTATTTTACACCGGTTATGATATGATTGTTAGACGATGTGTAAGAAATGATGAAATAATTGATATTTTAAAATCTTTCATGATGAATCGTGTGGTGGGCATTTTGCAGCAAAAAGGAAAACATTCAAGATTCTTAGTCTTCGATACTATTGGCCATCTATTTTTAAGGATTCCAATAAGTATGTGAAAAGTTGTGATAGCTGTCAAAGAATGGGCAGACCAACAGCTACAGATGAAATGCCACTTCAGCCTCAAGTACATTTAGAGCCATTTGAAAAATGGGCTCTAGATTTTATAGGACCCATCAATCCAACTTCCAAAGGCAAAAAGTACATCCTAGTATGTACTGATTACGTGACAAAATGGGCTGAAGCAAAAGCACTAGTCCGGGCAACTGAACAAATAGTGGTAAACTTCCTTTTTGAGGAAATTTTTGTAAGGTATGGAGTACCAAGGGAGATAGTGACGGATCAAGGTACTTAGTTTACTTCAAAGCTGGTCAAAGACATCACAGAAAAATATAAAATCAAGCATAGGAAAAGTACACCTTACCATCCACAGGCCAATGGCCAGGTGGAATCTACAAATAAAACATTGGAAGGAATTATCACTAAGACAGTAGCAATGAACAGAAAGAATTGGGAAGAGAAGCTCAAAGATGCACTCTGGGCTTACAGAATCACGTGGAAAAACACTACAGGATTTACACCATATCAGCTGGTGTATGGAAAAGAGGTAATGCTTCCTATTGAATTTCAAATACATACTTATAAGATGGCTGCAGATTTAGGAATTGATCTCAATGAAGCACAAACAGAGAGAATTCGGCAATTGAACCAATTAGATGAAATGAGGCAGCAAGCAGAGGAGACAGCAATCCTAATGCAAAAACAAAGGAAGCAGTGGCATGATGCACACATTAAAAAGAAACAGTTCAAAGAAGGAGATTGGGCTTTACTCTTTGACTCTAAATTCAGAGATCATAAAGCCAAATTTACAACACATTGGCTGGGCCCATATGAAATAGTTCAAGTATATGAAAATGGATCAATCAAGCTTACTACAATTGATGGAGAAGGCAACACCTTTATTGTCAATGGACATAGGTTGAAACTCTATCATAAGCCCATCAGCAAGGAAGATTTTATTCAAACTGTATCTCAGCAAAGGGAGGTTGAGATATTGCAGCCTTCAGCTGTGATATCTCTACCTTAGTTAATTCAATTTCATTTTTATTAAAAAAAATAAAAATAAAAATAAATAATAATAAATAATAATAATAATAATAATGGTTTAGATGTGAAAACCAGACTCTGGCACACTCTAAACTAGAATTCTTACTAGAAAACCATTCATTTGGCTGGTAAGAATTCCTTGTTCTACTTGTTTACTATTTTTCATCAATTCAATAATGAATTGAGGACAAGTCACAGACTTAGTGGGGGAGAAGAAACAATGGATTTTCCCTATCTCATCTTCTCATTTTTAAATCTTCAAGGAATGTGTTTCAGTAATTCAGTATTTCAATAAAAGAGTTGTTTTTTTTCTAATTACAGGGACCTGTTCAAGCAATGAGATATGCAGTGGGACCTGTTCAGAAGACTATGTCAACATTACCAATATCAGAGGGACCTGTTCAGAAGGCTATGTCAACATCACCAATATCAGAGGGACCTGTTAAAGACTGCATTCAAGATACATCAGGCTACTTCAACAAAGTTTTCAAAGGTTGCTTATCATCAGAATTATAATCAAGGCTACATCAACACCAAGGATAAAAGAAGCTTCACAAACATGGTTCTTCAGAGTTCTTCAGATTTTAAAGGGACCTGTTATATTCAATTTCATTTCAAAGGGACCTGTTTTAGACAATGAAGATCAGTCATACCTGTACAATGAAGATCAGTCATACCTGTGCACGCCAAATCAGCGTTTTGTCAACCAACAAGTTTAATGTATTGTTGAAATTTTCATTTTTAACATTTAAAATTCTTAAATTATTTGTGTTAAAAATGATCATTATTATTGCTTGTTATCAATTTCAAAAATCCTTATCCCCATAACCTTTGTCATATTCCTAAATACTCACCTCATTATCACTCTTCTTATCATTTCCTATCACACCTTAGCCTATTTTTATTCCTACTACGCTCTTCAAACCTTTTCATATACTGCTCTTCAAACCTTGTCATCAACTCATCATTTTTAAATTGGCCTTTTGGAAATCAAGTACCAACAAGTAGTGGATACTCAATGTACAAGTCCGTTCAATGGAAAGACAAGTGTTAAACCGTCTGTCCTCAAATGATTTAATTCATTTCAACTATTGGAGTTATAAAACAATATTTTGACCCAAGTCTGCTTATGAAATATATTTGTTATCATCACACGAATTGCATATTGTGTTATGATGATTATGCTTCTGCAAATCAGTACTACTCCTCTGTATTCATGATTTGAATGCGCCTTCCGACTCTGCATTATCATCATAGCAATTGGATGAAGGTCGACTGTTGAGTTTTCATTTTATAAAACTCTGAGTTCATAAAGTTAGTTACGACATTAGTATTCAGACTCTGAGTTTCTCAAAGAGGGCCGAGATAGTAGGTGCTATAAAGGGAGAACATATAGCAGACAGGCTTATCCTGAGTTTTTTTACTTCCGCCCAGAATTTGAGGACATTAACCAGGTCATCTCAAGCAATTGAAGAAGTAAACTCAGAGAATCGAGGACGTTACCAGGTTAGCTCAGTGGAACGCAGGAAAAGAGGTAACAAGTTAAAAACCCTGATTGAATTTTTGAGCATAAAAAAAAAGGGTTAGAACAAAGATTTTTAACAAAATGACCAATAGAGCAGAGCCCGAAAAATTTGATAGTTCACAATATCATGAAGACTATGTCACGATTTTAAGGGAAAAACACTGGTTGTCTTTTCTAGAGAAATTCAATGGAAACAATGAAGAAGTTACGAAGCAATTTGCATTTTCCTTCAATGGAGAGAAAGCTTTAATAGGAAATTTCTCTTTTAGAATTTCAGAGGATACAATAGCACAAACATTGGGAATCAGTCCAGAAGGGGAAAAGTATTTCAAAACCAAACAATTTAGGGAAAAATCATGGACTCAGTTTATGTCTAGGTCAAGGGTTTCCTCTGTCAATTGGAAAAAGGGTGTTCCTAGAAGCTGGCTAATTCACCCATGGGACGAAATGGTATACATTATTCAGAAATTTGTTACATGTGAAGGACGTTACAGTATAGTATACCTATATCACATAAAAATTATGTTGCACTTAAAAGGTCAATGCACCATCAGTCTGCCCTATTTTCTCTTACAGAGTTTGACTAAAATGTCGAAGACCATTCAGAAACAAAAAGGTAATGAAGATAGGAGTTTGTATCATTTTGGGTTGATCAAAATTCTAATTGAATTTGAGTTGCAGAGGAGAGGAAAAACATGGAAAGAATTTTTGATTGACAATCAAATTAAAATTAGAGAAGATGAACAGGAATAGCAAGAACGCACAGAGTTTATGATTGATATTGATGAGGAAATCCCTGAGCGTAAGTCAAGAAATGTTCCTCAACCCAGCAGTAGTGTAAGGACAAGAAGGATGAGGCAAGAAACTGCCAAGAAAATTGAAAAAGATAAAATCTTCACTACTTATAAGAGAAGATCAAGGAGAATAAAAAGGAATCAAACACAAGATGATCAACCAGAGCTGAATGCAAATGCACCAATGGAAATTGAAAGCAGTGCTAACTCACAGCCAAGACAGGAAGCAGAAATGGAAACTGAGAGTAACAAGGCAGAAAGGAAAGAGCCAACACCTACAAACAAGAAACAAAGAAGGTTAGAGAAACAAATTGAAGAGCTAAAAGAGGAATTGATGGAAGCAACCATGTTAGAGAAGGTCATAAAGAAGGAAAACGAAATGTTGAGAGCTCAGAGCAAGAATATTCAGCAGGAAAATGAGGAACTGAAGAATAAAGTCAACGAACTTGAAACTGATCAAACTAAAATATGCAAATGGGCGACAAAATGGTACACTCAAAAAAAAGTTCTCAAAGAAAAATATAAGAATATGAAACATGAGTCTCGAGTTCAGAAGAATGTAGATGTATTGCTACAAGCAGCAGAGTCACAAGCAGAAACAGAATATAAAGGGAGCACATCAGGATTAGCATGAGGACATGCTAAATCATTGAGTTTGGGGGAGATGTTGGTACTATTTTATTGCCATTCTTTTCTTCTCAAAATCCATAATTTATCTATCATTTTCTTCCATAAACCCCTCATAGTCCATTGAAATTGATTAATGAAGCATTATAATTGTTATTTTACATTAAATTTAATTTATGGAATTTTATGTTGAAAATTGGAAATTTTCAACAAAATTACGGGATGTCATGACTTCCTGTAATTGGTTTATGTTGTGACACGTGGCATGGTAGGAAAATTGGACCAGAAGATAAGGACGTGATCTAGGATGAACATACATGGTGGAAAATCTATTTAGCATCGAATTTGGAGCTCCTGAATACATGGTCAATGCTGGTCAAACCCAGCCTTTTTGGTTGTAAAAGCAGCAAAAATATGAAGTTACCTAAACTGATTTCGTTTTGTTTTAGAAATCAGTTAGGATTAGGAAAAAATGAAAATAGCCTTTTTTATTGTAAAAGCATAAACATCTGAAGTGATAATGAATGTACATTTGGTTGTAAATTTTAATAAATAAGAGGAACGCTGGTAAGGAAAAGAGATTAGACAAGAGCAGACTTGAGACTGTAAGCATATTCCAGAACTCTGTTTTGAATTTAATCGATTCTCAGAACTTAATCAAAAGGCAGAATTTCATATGGTGTTTATGACTTAGCGTTCTTATCATCTGAAGTTTTCTAAGTGTGCCATCAAAACGTGGAAGGTCCCTACGTGAAGATTGGTACACTTTCGTTTCTATTTCATAGGATTTAGTCTTCAAAACTGAATAGCATTTAATGTTATTTCATTGCTTGTGAGTTGATCAGTTTGATTAGAAGTTCTTGCGATTGTTATTTTATGATTCATAGTAGTACCTTGGAAATTCAATTGCAAAATTATTGAATCAGACTTTGTAAAATGTTTAATTGAACATTGAATTTCAAGATATCTCTATGGACTCTATTTTCACGAATTTGATCTTTGGTATGCTTAGTATGAATTTGATCTTTGGTATGCTTAGTGTGTTGTCTTGAAAGAGTTTTTGTGAATTATGTCCTTGTAAGAGGATTGAGAACTCAGACGAGTAACACTATGTTTTTAGAACAGTTAATTAAATTAGATGATATAAGTGTTTAAATTGTGAAAGGAAACATATTTCAATCTCTTTTAAAAGAGTGTTGTAGCCTGTCACAATAGACACTTATTTAGATAGATGAGATCCTTGTAGGTCTATAAACTTTAGACACGTGCCTCTAAGTTTACCTACCTTGGTTGACATTAAATTTAGTCTAATGTAGACCCCTAGATTGGTCACTACAAATTCCATGCCTCTAACTATTCAGAGCTTAGCTCTATTTATACAATCCCATGGTCCATAGACCATGCGTAGATCTTCTACATCCGACATTACATTTTTAAAATAAGGGCAGACAACCCTATGACTCCTTAACAACTACGCACTCCGTGACCACAAAATGCAGAGTCTTCACTGGATTACAAAATTGGACCAAGATATGGGCTTTAAGCCCCAAAACTACCCTTGCGGGATCCTGCGCCCAACAACCCCGCAACACAAACATCATGACTTGTCCTCAAGTCACTCTGCAAGTGCGGAGATCTTAGTGTGAAGACCTCCCAGCTCCGTTTTGATCATCGCAACATTGGCAGTTCACTAAGCAGTTGCCTGCTGGACTTCTTCCACTCGTTGTTCAGTGACTGTTGTTGAACTGTTGCTCTGAATATTCTGTTGAGCTTCCTACAATTTCACGAGCTTTCCTTCAATGAAGGTTGTGATCTTGTAAGCCTCTTCTATCCATAGTTGTAGGCACGCTTTTAAGACTACTTCTTTATGCCGAGAAGCATCCACCTGTTCCTTGAGCACCTTTGCCTCTTACATCCGTGCAAGCCTCTATGTAAGGGAAACCGTCTGTGCGGTCCCTTTTACCTCGTCATACATTTTATGTAGCTCATGCGCCTCTGTCTCCAGGCACTCTACATTCAGGTCCTTGTGCAGGGTGGTTAGGACCTAGAATGATTGTTCAAACCACTGCATGCAGTCTGCCACTACACTATCAGCCGTCACTATTGTTGTTGTAACAATGGTGATACATTGTTCCCTAATTTTCGATGGAGTTGAAGGCTGCGCCTTCAACTACAATTCTACGATCTGCAGGTTTAGCTCTAGTTGAACCCTGGCCATCTTCGCTCGAGTGTTGCGCACCCCCGTGGATAACTTGCGGATGCGCACCCCGAGCGGTTCTTCTGCCTGAATGTCCAACTCCGAGACCATCTAGTAGGCTTCCTCTACTACCTACATAATCTTCTTTTTCTGCTCCACTGCCTCATTGCACTATAGGCCCAACTACTCGATGTTGATGCACTACTCGCTCATCACCTGTAGAGTGCGATTCTCCCGGGCCTTGAGTTCCGTAGTGACTCCATCCTGTAAAAGGTAGAGTGTCTCCCGAGGGAGCACAACCATGTTCAATCCTACCCCTTTCAAACTGCTAACCATAGGCATGTCGGCCTCCTTATCTGTAGTAAGTGCCCCATCTGGTAGCACTACCGTGTTGGTCACCCTTGTGCGCAACATCTCCTCAGCAGCTGAAGTGTCGATCGCGAGGATGGTGGACACTGTGCCAGCTTGTGGAGTGCAAACCTACAACTCCTGCAGCTCTGTCCGAAGAGCCCCCAATACCAACTGTTGTTGCTCTTCGAACTATTGGAGGGCCTCCGCGATGCAAATTCCCCTTAGTGAGGGTGATTGGGTCGAAAGATGTATTTGATGCCTTTGTTTTCTTTCGTGGCACTTCCTACTCTCATGGTCATGGATGCTTGAGTTGGGTGGATGTTGTTTGTGGCTCTGTTCCACCTTGTTTTGTCTCTTATTTTGCCTCAGTTCTGGGGGAAGGTGACTTCTATCCTTCACGCTCTTCCCCTCTTGTCCTCTATTGTTCGGCCAATTTCGTAGTGTCACATGCTGCCTGGGCCTTAGCCTCTACTTCCTCCTTTCTGCGCTTTTCCACCAGTTGCACCATTCAGAGCTTTGCCTCTTCCTTCTTGCGTTGCTTGATGGACTTGTCCACTTCCACCATGGAGCTAGCTAGAGCGCACCACTCCGGCAGCTAAGACTCAAGGACTATGAAAATTACATCATCAGTCGCTAGGTACGGTAGGTTATGCCATGTCTTCGTAGGGTCCTTCCGTGCCTTGATAAAGACATGGTGGAAATCCGCTTTGAACTCTGCAAAGCTCTGTAAACTGGCATATACTATGGGCGACAACCATGGCTTGTGATTGATCCCCATCCAAATATTCATCTCCCAAAAGATCTTGCTTTCTTTTATTTGCTGCACATCCTTGGTCACCCATAACAAAGCATACTTTGCTTCCTCTGGAACGTCCGGCACAACCGAAGGGAATTGGCTGTCTTTAGGAAGCTCCCATGCCACTAGTATGATCGGCAATAGGAGCCATGCATAGTGAAACATTTTTCCCTGCTCTTGTGCCTCGCGACAGTTTGCAAGGAACTCACCGCATAGATAGTTTTCCCAGTTGAACTAGACTCCTTCTGTACATTGGGCCACTAGTGCAACCACGAGCGCGGGCACCTCATCCATGTGACACTTCCGTATCACGTTTCCTGTTAGTATTTGTGTCATGACCTTTACTGCGGGGTTGTTAATGCTGGAGATGGCATATCCTTGATTCTTCTTCTCCAACTTGAACTTCTTCTTCATCGTTTCTGTGAGGGCAAACTCACCACCTTTTCCTTCAGATATATTGGCTAGATCCTCCCCTGAGTAAGGTAGCTGTGTGATTCAATGAATCAAGTGATCTGTGATGGGAATGGGCTCCTCTAGCCACAAACATCCATCATGCACCAAGCAGAGCAGCTTCCTGATGACGAAGATGGTCACTGGGGCACAGTGGTAATGCGGCACCAGAGAAAGTTTAGCAACCTGGCATTCTCTACACCCTTGAGCCATTTGTACGGCCCCAATTTAATCATTCCAGTCATCGCATCAATCCATCGATGCATTAGCTACTCAATCACTAAATGCGGGAATTTCTCATGATCTGCAAGGTTCCAATCTTCAAACTTTAGTACAGGAACTCGCCCTAAGTGTGGCCCCTCAAAAACAATATCATCTGGGAGAAATGAAGTTTGCAGAGAGCTCTTGCTCTCATCTATGTCCTTTGGCACTTTGGCTTTGCCCTTGCATGGAGGAACATATTTAGGTAACCAGGTAATAGGGTCCGTACCCTGGGTTTCAACTTCCATTTCTATGTCCTCCTCCTCTACTGGGATTTCTTCAGATTCCTCGTCGTCAGCCTCTAGATTAATGGCCTTCCTCTTTTCCTACAAGGTGAGCTTGGTCCTCTATGGGTTTCATAGTGAGACGTGCACTGGGATCATAGCCAGCTTATCCTTCTTAGGTGTCTGTGTTCTGGGTGAATTAAGGACCTCAAATATTATTCTGCCGCTCTCTGGGGCTTCTACTACCGCAATTTCTTGTGCGGCTTCCTCGGCTGTCACTGCTCCTATGTCCATGGCCTCTACAGGTGCTGACATAGTGCTATTCCACAATTCTTGAAGTGTCTCTGGTAGTTGCTCAAATAATGAATTTGCTTTCAGAATCTCGAATAGGCCTTGGTTCATGTATACTTGAGCGCAACTCAATTCTCAAAATGCCAAGTGTTTTCCACTGGATAGCCACTTGTAATTTATAGGGCCTTTTGAATTCAAATTCGACTGTTCCCCCCACATTCATCCCATTAATTCTAGATTGGCAGTAGATTTTCAAGAATCTTACCCATAAATATCACCTTAAATGCCTCCCACCTGCTCCATTTGGCCTCAAACTGACCACCAAATTGTGAATATTGACTTTAACGGTCCCTTTCCAGTGGACCTGCGTGCTAATGCAGTTGCCTGCGCGCTGTCGCAGACCCTGTGACACTTCGCTGCTTCACGCAGTCCTGACATCGTGCAGCTTTCCAAACTGGGCAGTGTAGTTTATAGTCCCGCGCCTCCTTTCAGCTACCTGGAGCACTAATATTGTGCTTTTGTCAACTAGTCATATGGTCGGGCACCTGTGTATGGCTTCAATTGACTTCCATTCACCTTTCCGGGGAAGGGATCTCCATTCAACTTAACCAACTGGACCGCGCCACGATCAGTAATCTCCTTAATAACATACGGCCCTAGCCAATGCATTTTGAATTTCCCTGGAAATTTAAAAAACTTACTATCATAGAATAGCACCAATTCATTCACCTTAAAGCTACGTAGCTTAATATGTCGATCGTGCCACACCTTTTCACGCTGCTTTTGGACCTGCTGGTGAAATCCAACCAAAATTCTTTCTTCTTCCATCTCATCCAACTACACGAGCCTCTCTTCCAGGGCTCCGCGATCCATCATACCTATGAGTGCTTCTATGTACGAACTAGGCATGATGTATTCCATAGGCATTACGGCTTCCACACCATAGACCAGCCTAAAGGGTGTTTGTCCCATTAACTTCTTGCATGTCGTCCGATAAGCCCACAATATTGTAGGTATGCATAGGTCCCAATCACTTTGTTGAGCATTTCACACCTTGGTCAACGCATCTTCGAGCACTTTGTTGAACACCTCCACTGTCCCATTAGCCTGTGGGTGATAAGGTGTTCTCTTTTGGTGATGCACCTGAAATTCCTCTGTTAGTGCATTGATTGTCTCATTCAGGAAGTGTGTACCATGATCACTCATCAAGATCTTTGGATAGCCAAATTGCCTTAGTACATGATCAAATAGAAACTTCGTGGCAGTCATGCCTATCTAATCCTTCACCTGCTGCACTTCTGTCGAACGAGTCAAGTACTTAATCGTAGTGATAATGTACCTCACACCTATCTTTCCTTGGGGCTGAATAGGTCCTACAAAATCTATTGCCCACTTTTTGAAAGGTCACAACGTCATTTGTGGATTCAAAGGAATTTCATCCCTCTGTGATGGCCTACATGTTCTTTAACATACGTCACACACCTTGCAATATGCTTTTGAATCATGATGAAGGGTTGGCCACCACAACCCTGCGCGTAGAATCTTCTGCGCAATTTCTCTCCCAGCATAATGTCCTCCTGCGGCACCCACTTGAGCCTCCGTGAGGATGCTGCTTCGTTCAAACTCAGGTACATACCTTCGCAGTATCTCATCAATCCCCATCTTGTATAGATTCCCAGAAATGATAGGGAAATCTGCAGTGTGCACCACTAATTCCTTCTTTTGTTGGACAAAGTATCCTTCTAGTGCAGTTCCTGTTGTTAGGAAGTGTATTATATCCTCAAAATTTCCATCCATGACATGCACAACAAAGAGTTTCACATCAAGTAATCCTTCCTCCAAATTAGTGGGTTCCTCCCTTGTCTCAATGCGCGACAAGTGGTCAGGTCCTGCGTTCAATCGTCCAGGCTTCACAACAACTTCAGAATCATACTCTTGGAACAATAAGAGCCATATGAAAATTCAACCCCCCAACACAGGCTTATTAACCAGGGACTTTAGCACAGAGTGATCCGTACACATCTTAAAGTGACCTCCTAGAAAGTAGCATCGATACTTCTGGAGCACATACACCATAGCTAGTCCCTCACGCTCAGTGGTGGAATAGTTATTTTCTACTTTGGATAATTTGCGGCTTGCAAATGCGATAGGGTGGTCTAAGCATTCTCCACCATCCTGGGTTAGTACTGCCCCCAGCACTATACACAATGCGTCAACATGTACATGAAACTCTTTCTTCCAGTTTGGGAAGACTAGAATCGGCGCGGTAACCATATTTTCTTTCAATATATCCAGGCTTTTCTTACAGTCATCATTCTAGCAGAATGAGACATCCTTCTTCAACAATTTTTCCATCGGCGCGGTGATCTAGGCATAGCCTTTGATAAACTTTCTATAATATCTCGTATGTCCCAAAGTAGTGTGCAGCTGTTTCACACTTTTCGGCGCTTCCAAGTTCAGAATCACCATGATCTTCACGAGGTCTACCATCAACCCTTATCTGCAAACCACATGCCCCAAGAGGTTCCAAAAAGGAACGCAAAACAAACACTTCTTGAGGTTGAGTGCGATCTGGTATCTTCGACGGGTATCCAACATCAAGTGCAAGATCGCTTCATGGTGCTTAACCATCCCAAATACAGTTGAGTCATCAAAATAAACTTCTAGGAACTTATGAATAAATTCCTTGAATTTCGCGACAACCACGCACGAAAATATAGCAGGCACATTCTTCAATCCAAACAGCATTACAGTGTATTGAAAAGAAACCCCACTCTGTTGCAAAGGTTGTCTTGCTCCTATCCTCTAGCACAATTTTGATTTGGTGGTACCCAGGGAACCCATCAGTGAAGGAGTATGCTTCTTTACCACCTACATTGTCCAAGACTTCATCTGTGAATGGAGTTTGGAAAGGATCATGCACACAAGCGTCATTCAGCTTCCTAAGATCCACGCATATCCTTATCTCATCTTTATGCTTATTCTCTTGCACCGCCATTGGGCTTACCCAATAGGACTCTTCCATAGGCTCAATGATGCCTGTTGCTAACATTTTTTCTAGCCCTAAGTGGGCCTTCTCCTTGTATTTCAGATTTAGGCAGTACAACCTCTGATTCACTGGTTTCACGTTGGGTTTTAATGTGATCTTCATCACTCCTCGATCTTTGATTATTCCTTTCAAATCTGTAAACTTGGTAGGGAATAAGTCTTGGTATTTGCAGAGCAATTTAGTGACCTTATCCACCATCGCATCGTCCCAGTAGTCTCTAATTTTCACGATTTTGGGTTCTGCCTCTGTACCAATGTTCACCTGTTTAGTTCTCACCGGCATGGTTATATCAGGGTTCTCAATCTGTGGTCCTTAAACCTCACGGTGGCCTTCTGTTTCCAGAATGTTAATCTTTTGTGGATCTTCATCCTCTTCTTCGGAAGTTACATTACAACATTCCAGTGCTCGACTCAGCTAAAGAGCCCATTTAGGTTGCGTCAGGTCTAAATGATCCTGCGGTATCCTGAAGATAGCTGCTTTAACCTTTTTTAGCGCTTCATTAATGCTGTCAAATCCATCGTCAAAATTGAAGGCCATCATGAATCCTTTGTGCAGGATATCCCATTCACCTGTCCCATGGCAGAGCTTTGTTTCTATATACCAATTCATTGGTATAACATCTGGGGTATGACAGAATAGGTGAACCCACTCAAGTTGTGGCTTTTCTCCATAAATAGTGTCCATTTGGCCAAATGCACATGGATCATTCTGTCCATTGTACTTGTTTGTGAGTTGTATCTTAGGCTTCCCAAATGTGCTCTCATCATTCTCCTACATTCGTGCCAATCATCAAAACTCCCCTTGTGCGTACCCCACCATCTTGCGGGCGTAGCACGCAGTACCCAATCCAAGGCTTGGAAGCGTTGCTTTTCAGGCACCTCCCTTTCAAATTCATCCAAAAAGGTATCTACCTCATTTAGTCCATCATAAGTAGGCAAATTTCTTACCTCTGATGACACACAATTCAGCGACTGGGTCATCATGTTGCAATTCAGCGTAGTTACTTCGTGTAAACGATTCTGCCAGCATTCTATTTATTCGTTGGAGTCTGAAGTGAATGAACTCTCATGCTCCCTTGTAATCCGCCCATCTACGATGGGATTCACCCAGTCTTGTTCTTTCATTGTTATCTTAAAGATGCAGTCCAGATCATCATCACTCTCATAATCGCAGATTGGTTCCATATAGTGCGATCCTTCAGCAGGATCCAAGGGTATTATTACGCACAATGATTTCTTCTCAAAGATCATCTTTCACTTATTCAGATTGATTACCCCATTCATATCAGTAGCCCAGTCAATTCTTAGGAGCATAGGGTAGGGATTGTTGTCATCAACAATATCTATTACTTCAAAGTCTGCCAGCGCGCTCTCTCCCTCAATATCCACGGTCACTTCCTGAAGCTACCCCATGGGTATGATTTTTTGTTGATTCACCATCCTTAGTTGAATCAGAGACCATTACAGCGCAGGTCTCCCCATTCGTTCCCATGTCTATTTTGATAAAACATTTGCATCTGATCCCAAATCTAGAATGATTTGATCCATTTCTTATTCTCTGATCTGCGTAGGGAGTCTCATTTCACGCCCTGTCCTTGTCTTATGCTTTCCTATCTTGTGGATGATGCGTGGTTCACCTGGCACAGTCCTAGAGCATCTATTGATGAGTTCTTGTAGCCCTTTCACAGCCTTATCGTCGCGTAGTAATTTCATACAGGTTTCTAGGAAAGTTGTGAGGAGAGAGGGGTCCATCTTCGGCTCAGGCTTATCCTTGCTTCTTGAAGAGGAGGCCTCAGTGAAGCTCTTCTTAGCTTCCATAAATGCTTCACGAGCATGCTCCAAATCGAACTCAGCCTCTTTTGTCAGGGCTTTGCGAACCCATGTACTGTCATACGGTTGTTTCCCCTTGTCATCTCCTGTCGCGATTCCACTTCAGAGCACTATATGTACGTTGGGATCATCCTCATATGGCTCATACCTCATCATCTATAGGTTTTGAGTCGGGGGACATGGTAATGCTCCTTTGTCACGTATCCTAGCTATTAGTGTAGGATAATCTTCTGTTTCATGATCAAACAACGTGCAATACTTGCATGATGGGCACGTTGGATTAGTGCAATCGCAGGCATAGTGTTTTGACCCTCCGCAATTGAAGCAAATCAACTATTCACGACCTCTACCAAGTCCTCCTCTGCCTCGGCCTCGCCCGTGCCCCTGAAATCCTATTTGCACCATTGCTACATTCTATTCAAGGAGCCATGTTTCAGCCTGAAACCTGTAGGCGGGAGTTCTATCCATCATCAATTCATAGCTCTTGCAAGTACGCTCATCATGTCCTACCAATTTGAAAAAGTTGCAGAATAACTATTGTGGTGTTTACACATACTTCTGTAACAAGTGGCAGTTATCTGTGGCATGTTTTATGGCTGCTTGATAGATAGCACACCACAAAGTAGGTGCCCTGCTAGATCCTGCTTGGGCTTTCGGCCTCAAAGGCATCGGTCCTCCTCCAACAAGGTAATTTGTAAAGATCGGGCAATGATCTTTGTCATGACCCTAACACTTGCATTTCACGCACCATACCTCTTGGCATACCTCTAGCCGACCCATCCTATCCTGCTTCAAGCTTTACATCTCAAGGCACAGCTTTTTCAGTTGCCCATAGATCTACTAAACTCCTAGACTAGGACCTTGCATCGGAGTCTCATGTAGTCTCATGGAAATCTCCAAGGCCTCTGCTTGAGTTGTTATCTTCTTTTGCAATAGCGCACTCATTAAGTGTCGTAGTAGTGAAGCCACAAACCACTCACGATGTTGTCCATCTGTCAAATTCATGTTGGCTTCGTGGATCGTACATTTCAGCCTTTGATCTAGCTCCCAAGGCATCTCGCCTGGTAGCATCGTGATCTATTTGAATCCCACAATTGACTGCGCTTCATATTTAGGCCTGCTAAATTCCCTATTAAATGATGCTTGGATGCCCGCTATTCTAGCATTCAGGTTATCGTTGGAGTACTTAATATACCAGGTTAGCTCGCGATATTGTTGAGCACTAACCAGTGTCGCCTTCTTTATATGGTCATCTGTAACACCTTGCGCTTCCCATACAAACCTTACCACGAACCAGAATTGGTCTAAGTCCTCATTTCCCAAGCCTTTGAACAAAGGCAACTTCACTGTATTCGCCATACTGAATCGCGATGGTGGTGGAGGTTGTACGTGTGAAGTTGGAGGTGACGGCGGTGAAGACGGAGGTGGTGTGGGTGGAGGTGGTATTCGTAGAAACCCTTGTTTTATCAACTAAATAGCACTTCGTAGAGAGACCTTCGCTATCCCTTCTTTGTCCCCTTGCAGAGGTGAAATCAAGGGGCTATACTCCGAACCCTTATTTCCTTCATTTCTATAACTTTTTATGCTTCGCATAGTCCCAAACATCAAGGTAGTTGCATAACCCATTTTTTGCACAATAGCATTTTAATCCAAGTATCCAAAGATTTTATGTACTTACCTCGCGGTCACTTGAAAAATCGTTGCTTCGCCTCACTATAGCTCACCGAGGTGTCAACTGCGAATTTAGTAACAAATCTTCCTATGATGCGATCGAGCCAATGATTGAAAGTGTGCGTAATATTATCCCCTGATGCTTCTAACCTTCACACTAGCTCCGAGATCCACACAATAGGACCGTCAAGTTTCCACCTTCCTTGGCTATCTGTTAGCTTCACAATCCACTCATATAGCTCAGTAGGAAAGGAGGCAAAAAATATTTCATGGATCTCCGTATATAGGTATCGGTCCAACCACTATTCTTTTGACAATCACGGGTTTCTATTTTCTTATGTCACGAACTCGTGAGTCCTTCTGTCCAACCAGCCTTCGATTTCTTTCTTAGTTGGATTCCAGTGATATGACATCACACATCTCTATGTAGATTCTAGGTCCCGGCAACGAAACCATTTTTGGGCTTGTGGGGGCCTGACCCAGGTTCAACGTTAGTTAGCTAAACAAATCCCTACACTACTAGCCCTTTCGGCATCAGCCTGTGGAGCACGAACTGAAGTTTCACCCAAAGCAGTATGGGGGGATGTTGGAACCAATTTTCCACATCCTTGAGATGGTTGTGATGTTGGTTTATCCCAGCTATACCTACTTGCACGCAAGTTTCTTAGCCCTTTGTTCCACCCTTCAATACCTTCGTGAAAGGATGCAATCAACTTTTGCGCTGCCCTAACCTGGGGCTTATATACTTTTGTGCTGCTAGGGCAACGAACTGTGATATTTCCCAAACTACACTAAGTATCTTACTTGTCTTATTACAGATCTTAGTTAGCTTTGCATAAACAGATGTTCTTACTTGCGTTCACTTAACCAACATAATTACATATATTCGCGCATCATATAAGTATTATAAGTGAAATTCATACCCAAACATAACCAGATGCATAAACAGGAAATAAAGACACAAAAATTGTAGAATACTTCTCTTTATTGATACTTTCGGACAATTACAAACTCAACCTGCCCTGTGCACTCAGCTACTGGGGCTTCTAGGTCTCTGCGCACTCAGCTGTAGAGCCTCTACCTACGCTACAACCCAAAACTTAGACTTATAATTCAGAGCTATCTCTCATACATGTTCTATCTTCTTCAGTGATTCCAGAATTCCATGCCCCTAACTACTTAGAGCTTATCTCTATTTATACAATCCCATGGTCCACGGACCATGGGTAGATCTTCTACAATCGACATTACATTTTCAAAATAAGGGCAGACAACCCTATGACTCTTTAACAACTACAGGCTCTGCAACCACAAAATTTGAAGTCTTTGCACTTGGACTACAAAATTGGACCAAGATATGGACATTAAGCCCCAAAACTGCCCTTGGGGGATCCCGCACCCAATAATGAGAAATATGTATTATCAAAATAATGACAGAGTTTCACCATCCTCCTTAATCCATCGAAGTTCATACAGATTTATAAGTATGAGGGGGAGGAGTATTGACCACAACAACTAACAAACATTATCCAAAGAAATTGCCTAATTTTCTAAATTCGGACCATACATAGTTACATATTGTTTGGCATAAATATCCTTGGAGACACATTGACTAATGCGTGCCAAGGAATCTAAACTTTTGGTCTAATAAATCTTCAATACACGGAGCATTTTCCTTGGTTCGAATAAGATAAAGAGGAATAGTGAACTCTTTTGATTGGGTACAAGCAACAACTAAAGGAGATGATGATATTAATTCATAACAAGGATGCCAACACCCTAGAGAGATGCTTGTTGGTCGCTCTTCTCTTTCAATACTTTTGTTTGTTCATATGTGTCAAATCAAAACAATATATACTTGTAATATATATATTTGTGGTTTCGAATAACGAGAGTTAGCGACTCCATTTATTTTATAGAATATATGCATATAACTTTATAACAACAAGCAATGTTTAACTAATTTATATCTTATTCATAACGTAAAATAGAAAACTTAATGAGACATGTGTTATACCTTAATAGCTCATGTAACCATAGGATTTATAACATTTGGAAAGGAAGAAAGGTAAAAAATGGGAATGACTTTATAGCAGAAAGAGTTAATTTTGTAGCAAAAATGGTTCATTTTGTAGCTCAACACTATTTAAGAAGCCAAATATAAGCATAAGAAATATAAATAGATGACAATAGGGAAAACTTAAAAATATATTATTATGGAATCACCACATATTACAAATCTCAAGTGACAAAGAGAATAAGAACACAAGGAAGGAGAATGAGAAGAGGAAGAAGTAGTGTAAGAGACAAGCCTTACCAATAAGAAAATAACTAATAAAGGAATTACCACTTGATTGTCACAATCAACTAAATTATCCAATGGGTAAAGAACCCACCATATATGTACAATCAAATTTAGGAGTTAGTGTGACAGTACATACACAAAGTCAATTCAAATTTCTAGTTACAAGATAGTTATAATCTTCACAGCTAACAGATATTCCAAAATTGTAGTAGTAGGAGAAAGAGGAACATCAGTATGAGTATTTCCCCTTAAATATTCTCCAATCAAGTAAAATATTCATATATAAGGGTCTATATAGCCCAAGAATAAGCATATGCATTGCTAAAGGAATGATATGTAATTTCCATGTTAATGGATATGTTATGGTTCAAACTCTTAGTGAAACATAATTTGGTGCTTTCATGGAAGATGTGTAAAATTTTAGGTGTAGGATTAATAGATGTAAATATATTCTTTAGTTTGATGCAAAATAAAGGTGAGATGTTGAGACTCAATGAAAATTTTATGGAAGCAATAAGGGAAATTGTAATATGGGATGTTGAGAGGACATGAATCAATGGCATGAGGATATTAATAATAAAAAACTATTCAAATGAGAGTGTAATGCATTTATTGTCACCCATATAAAATGGTTAAATGAGTTACTATTACAAAAGAGGTTGTAAAATGTAGAAATTCCTTGTAGATTCAAACTGCTTATGTAATTTTGTCAAACAAAAGACTTGAAGCTACTCTACTCATGAGCGGAAACAATTAAATTATCGTGAAATCATGAAGCATACAAGAGAAATAATTCAATAAACACATTACACATTTTTTTCATGGGGAAAGTCACAACTAAAAACCCCTGCTATCTGTATATTGCATTAGTTAGAAAATATGAGAAGATTACAATGTTTTTCTCAAGCCTGAGAAACTTTTGTGCTATCTCTATCTGTCTCATTGCTTCATAGACAAGCCTTGGCCAATACTTAACCAATTTTTGGCTATCCCAAGTCCCTATTTCCTTACATTGTTTCCTTGGGAATTATCCCCCTATTAAGTAGGGAAATTACTCAGTATGAATTGTGCAATCCTAATAGGCCTTCCACTGACTGCATGCACCACATGTACAATTCAGATGATTGTACAACTGATAGTACACTACCCTTGAAATCCAATCTCAACTGGGTAAATCTCACATCTAACATGCATGAGTTATTTATGAGTGAATCATTAGTTAACTGGTAGAACACATGAAGAAACACCCTATTGTCTGACCTCCTACTCGTTCTTCCATCAATTAGAACTAGTTTAACTGACTTTAACTCAGTTAGACTGAATTAATTAATTACAACTTAAAATAAACTCAATCAGGGCTCCTATAAAGTAGGAGACACTCTACATGACTCAAGTTAGACCCTCAACTTGAATTAGTTGAGCCAACTAATTCAAATTAACTTATTTAACTCATACAAGTTGTCTTGTGATGTGGGATTACAATTTTATTCCTAATTTAATTCAAGGAAAAACTTAAATCAAGAATTTTCTTGTAGGATTTTCAACATAGAATGTCAAACAAAGAAAGTTAAAGAGATATAAGTTTGACTTTTCTAGAGGAGGAATGTTGTAAACACAATTGTCTTTGATCATTTTGACAGGAAGCTTGCTTATTTTAGATTATACAAGTGGTATGGAAAGTAGAAATTAAAATGGTATTAGGGATTTTTTGTTGAGTTAAATCCTTTCAAACTATGTCATATCAAATATCCATGGCCATAGCCTCTTAGTCACCATTAGGAAAGTGAAGGGCGGGATATTATATGGGGATTATATTTGTAAGAAATCATGTTACAATATGCATAAGATTCATCAAAGAACCTTTTATAAATACAATCATGTATGTTTTGAAAAATGGTAAAGAAAAAAATTCTTGGTAAAACCAACACATGAAAAGCATGTGAACATATCATTACAGCCATAGATTTAGCACATAGAATTGTAACAGACAATTTAGATTTCCCACCAAACCAAACACATCAAGTTGATGAATATGGTGGCTTTTCTCCTTTGAAGTTATTATCTTCAATGCATAGACAATCTCTTTGCTAAAGGAGATAAATTAGGGTCTTACGAAGCTCAATTACACATAAATATCATGAAAAAAATGAGCAATATCGTCAATATTTATTATTGAGATGTGGAATTTCAAAGAGAACAAACTTCAATAAATGTAATGAATGTATCAAGTTGAAATCATATATGAAGTCAGAAACTACAAAATACTAGTTGGAAGAACAGACACAACCTATATTTTTTTCCATGTAACCAAGCACCCTATCCTCCATCACATAAGAAAGGATAATATAGTATTTAGGGCTCAAGGTTATTCACAATAAGTCTTGAAAGAAATTACAATAATATACTTAGTATAAGCTCAACATATCACTTGCAAGAATTGAACTTGTGGAGAGAATAACAATCACTCATCATAAGCACCAAAGATAAACCCAATTAATAACCTAGCTTTATCAAACAAAACAATACTATTGTGTGTGAGATATATACTAATATTCCCACATAATTATGCCTAAGTGGTTTCCAAACGACATTATCCATTATAATAAGTACAAAACAAAGACACCAATTCCAAGACTAAGTGTTAAACAAAATTTGGTGTAGCAAGAAGTCATTGACAAGGGCGTTAAAAAATGTCCATCAAATTAAAGGTTTTGGTTGTTTCTCCCAGTATTTGTACATATGGGATTATAACTTATCATTATGTACCTAAATAAGTGTTTGAGTGACCTTTAAGAGCCACATCATGATATGTATGGTGATTTCCTTTATGAGAGTGGAAGAATAGTGAAAGTTCAAGAAATCTGCATTCAGTTTCATTGTTGAACACCTCGATTTAGTTAAAATGTAGTGTGTTTAAGGATGATGCTTTATCTCATGGAAGACAAGAATACGAAAATGATGATTTAAACCTTTATTACACATTTGTTTTTATAGCTAGACAATGCATCAAGAGATAATAAGAATTGTTATTGTTTCATATTTCTATCACTTTTAATGACACTTGGCGTCTTCATCACTCTCGAGTTTGGTTTCTTGTCTATGAGACACATCCATGAATACATAAGTATAATCTACGGAAAAATGTTTTATAACTACTATTATGAAATACTTTCTATTCTTGATTTTAAGATGATGAAAATCTCCTATAATATCCTATACTTAACATAAACACAACAATTACTATAGTAATAGTTAAAATTGATTGAAGGGTTTTTGTAATGCAATATATTAGATACCATATTTTGGATTAACTGCATAGAGTAAGCCATTAAAATATAGCAATATCCATGAGCATTAGTCTCAATTAACCATTTTCTCTTTATTATAAATAGCTCGCTTAGAAATCATTACATCAGGTGAAGCTCATAGGAGTGAAGAAGAAGGATTGGTACTAGCGAAATGAATTGCATAGCACCAATCATCCTTTACCAAGCTTTCACCTAATAACTAAGACTTCCTTATAGGTCACCCATCCCAAGACTCCTTTGGTTCAAGTGCACTTAACTGTGGAGTTTTCCCCACAATCAAGCCCACTTATATTGCTACCTCATTTGTAAGACCTTATCAAGTATTGTACCTTACGGGCTATTTGTTTAGATCTCCCTTCACTCATGGTATTTAAGCATTGAGGGGCGTTCACATTGCAACATATTAGATATCATTTTTTGAGAGCCACTACATAGAGTAAGACATTAAATTATGACCAAATACATGAGCATTAGTCTCTAATAACCAATTTATCATGATTGTGAATAGTCCACTTAGCACTCATTGCAATAGGTGATGCTCATAGGGGTGAATAAATGTGCTTGATACTAGCAAAATGAATTGCATATCATCAATCATCACTTCTAATGCTTGCACTTGGTAACAACGACTTCTCGAAAATTCACCTATCTAGAGTCTCCTTTAGCTCATGCATGCTTAACTTAGAGTTTTCCCCACAACCAATCCCACTTAGTTTTCTAACCCATTTGTAAAACCTTAACAAGTATTGTGCCTTATGAATTATTCAGTTAGAGCTCCTTTCACTCTCTTTATTTAAGCATTGAGGGGCTCTCTTGATGCAACATATTAGATATCACTTTTCATATTAATTGTAGAGAGTAAGTCATTAAAGTATGACCATATTCATAAGTGTTAATCTCAATTAATCGCATTATCATGATTATGGAGAGTTTACTTAACACTAATTACATCAAGTGATGGTCACAAAAATGAAGAAACAAAAATAATATTACATTAGCATTAGATAGCTTTATAGATAATAACTCTATATCCAAATCTAATATCATTGAGAAAAACATTAATAAAATTTTCTTTTAATATAAAAATATACCAAGAATATTATAAATAAGGTAAAGATATATAAATTTTAGCAAAATAATCTTTTTTATATACATTATATTTCATTTTATATAACTAGTTATATTAATATGATGATGAATATGTAAATTTGAATGAGTGAACTTAATAATTTTTTATTCTGATCAAACCAAACTCTATTACAATTTGTACTCGTTCATTTTTTTTTAACAATACAACTATACTTATAAAGTAGTTTCGCTTATTGTCTCTAAAATGGTACTAACTTATAATTATTTATACTCAACATAATCTATTTTAGTAATGATTAGGTTCGTAATTAAAATGACTACATAAAAACTTATACAATATTATCATTAAGTAGCTTTATACATCATAACTTTTCTTCACAATCTAATTTTCATGAGGTAAATGCACATGAAATTAACATTTGATATGAAAATATAAATGATAATATTAAAATAATTTGAACCCAATTTTTAATGAAATATTCCTTTCAAATCTATATAAACTTAATTTTATATATCAGTTGAAAAAAGATATTATAACAAAAAATGCTCAACATGAATATTGAAAATAGAAAATTTGATAATGGAAAATTTGATGGGATGGGATTTGTTTTATATAGACCATGGGTATGACCAAGTCTACATCAAAAAGGAATATTGTCTATATGCGTTCTTAGTTTTGATATTCTAAAGTACTGATTCCATACGTAAATAATTTGGTCTTAGTGGACCCATAAAATTTATATTCGATATGAGGTGGATCATACAAGTCCTTCTTTGTGTACATATCAAATATTTTTCTAAGATCCTTTGGTACGTTAAATTTAACATTAAATGTTTACACATCAAATATTTTTCTAAGATCCATGCATTAAAGTAGAGCGTGATCATGATGCTTTTTTTATTCTTTAGGTGTGTTAATGATTACTAGAGGAGGCAGAGGAATAATCGTGAGGTTTGGAGGAAAGAACATAAAGAAAAATAAAGGAGAACTAACCCAATAGAAAATTAATTATACAAAATATTGATTTTTTACTCCCAGGATCAAAACTTAACTTTTATATAAAGGTTTGGATCTTTAATAATATTGATTTTTTACTCCCATAATCAAAACATAACTTTTATATAAACGTTTGGATCTTTAATAAAGGGTATAAATTTTTCATTTTTTTAAGTCGAAAATTTTCTATTAAGTCATAAGAAAGGTACATCGTGAGAAGCTTGATTTCAAAATACCTCAAGCCTCATTCCTACCGAACTTGTTGGCTTGATGGTAATAGCACAAAGACACTAACAACAATAAAAGGAAACTTAAAGACCACAAAGAGATTGCCTAAAGTAACAAAAAAAGCTCAAGGATCCAAATACAACCCACAATCATTCTTAATCAGCTACATTACCTAGAGTCGGGTCATCCAAACCATTACCATGTGGTGGAGGAGGGTGGAAGGCTTTGTGAACGTGGGCCTCCATATGAGTCATCCTACCTTCAAGGCAGTCCAACCTCTCCTTAATCATCTTCTGACCTTGACGACCAACCTATCCATCATATGCCACTGGTTGTATTGGAGGTTGTTCATAAAAGTTATAACCTTGTTACAGTAATCATGTGGGTCATGAGTCAACTGCTCCACCAATGTTGTAACCTGATGAACCTGTGCTTCCAGAGAATCAAAGGGAGGAGCTGAATCTACTCACCCAAGTGAGTCGGCATGTTGTTGTTCAACCTCTTCCCAAATCCAGAAGTAGACTACCAATCTCTAAAATGCTCATTGGTGTGATGACGACTGCCTTCTGCCCAATAATCTGGCCCGTACCAGTGACCACCGTCTCAAATCATAGGCCACTTCTAGAAACACTAGAAACATGAACTCCTTAGGCTCCTAGCTTGTAGGAGACTCTCAAGCCCCACACTGGGAAATAGAATCCTTGGGGCTACAAACTGGTCACTGCACATGCCCTCCAAAGGCGAAAGACTATAAAGATACCAGACGCATGCTACAATTAGGTTACCGCCATAACCATCATCCACCCTGACAATCACCAAGAACACTATGCACCTCTATAGTGACCCTATCAGACTCACCAAATAATAATTTTTGAACCAAAAAAAAATAAACTGGTAACCTTTACCCATACAATGGTGAGAAAGGTAACCTAAACAACTTATGCAATGATAGTCCGTCTAGCTTGGTGACCATCGCACCCCAACTCCAGTAGCTTTCTCACATCCATAACCATCCAAAGTGAACCAAGGTCCCAAATAATTATGCCTAGAGTCACCTCCTTAATGGAATTGAAACCATTAACTCTTGAATTATTGATCAACTTTGTATTCACAAAGCGAAGGTCAGGGAATGGTTGTGATAGGTAGCCACCCTGCGCTCCAAGGAAGATAATCCCCACTAACGTCTCACAGCCCATTCCCTGAAACCAACAGTTGTGACCCATTGCAAACCAAACAACACAAATATTCATCATTCTTTCTCAAAACTTCATATCCCACTTGCCCACAATGACTTCCCCAACAAGCCTCTACATTTTAGTTGTCGCGCAGGAGGGGACTAAATGCCCCCTCTTGAACCCATGTCCCATCAATAATCATCCCCATCGGGGACTTGATTTTTCATTATTTAAAATATGTTTTTAAATGTATAAATGGATTTAACCCCCTGAAAATCCTTCCAAACACTTGGATTATGCAAATTTCGCAACTCAAATTTTTAAGTTTAACAAATCCTTACTAAATTTAGAAAATAATAATAATAATGAAAAATTAAACTGACCCATTTGTTAATGTTTAATTTCAAAATTTACCATCTATACAAATAAATGATTACATATAAAAAGAAACTTACCTGATGTACAGAGGCTTTTGTGCTATTCAATTTAATTTTCTCCCTTTCACCGCTCAAGACCGAAGGAAACATGGAGGTCAAGGGGAGTCATTGAGTTTGATCAGATCTGTAGGGTTCTGGAATGACGATTTTTCAAATTTTTAACATGAAGAAACTCACGTTTTATGGACAAGTGAACAAACAAGGGACAACAGGGCAAGAAATTTCAGAACCTATGGAAACAAATGATCTAAGACAAGTGAAAATTGCCTCATCCACCAAACCTGGGAAGTTCGTTTGGGTCAAAGCCAAACAGTATTGGGGCATTTTAAAATGAAGATTAGCCCATCTAAAATGGGAGCAAACAAGGAAAAAATGGTCTCAAAGGGAAAGTACTCAGGCCCTTCGCAATAAGCATTCAAACAAGTCCCCTATGCAAGCATGTGGCAACAACAAGTCCAGAGGAAAAGTCATTGATGATTCTTCCTTCTATAGTCCCACATCCACACCTCTCACTTGGTCATCTGATCTTTATGTGAAATAATTGTTAAATGCAAAACAAAGGTTAGAGGTTTTAGAAGCTAAACATAAAATTCATATAATAACAGTTGAAAACAAGGCTTTAGCAAAAAGCAATAAAGTTTTGAAAGAACAAATGACATTGCTACACGAAGCTCTTCTGATAAGGAAGACAAAATGGTAGTGCATGAAGGCGGATGTGCAAAACATAAAGAAATATGTAGTGGACAGTACAGAGGTGGTGAATGTGAAACCATCCCGGGATAAAGGGAAAGCAGTTGCCCAAATAAACAACCATGAAGAGAAATTTAGAGAAAAAGGGAAAGGAGATTCCACAATAGTTTCCAAAACTTGGGCTCAAGTTATTAGCAATTTTTCTAATAGGGAAGGAGAAACAAACATTCAAGTTGACAACATGCAAGATAGAGAAAGAAAGGAAAGACAAAATATAGCAACGAACATAATTATTAAAGGGGTGAAAGACTGTGGGAAAAATGAATGTACTTTTGACCTCGCAAGGGACTTCTTGAAAGACAAGTTGCTATGGAAAGGAAAAATATGCCAAGCATGGAGGGTGGGTAATTTTAACGTTGAGAAAGCAAGGACCATAAAATTCATCATGCCTAGCTTGCATGATAAGTATATCATTCTAAGCAAGAATCATCTCTTGAGGGGTTCTTGTTTTTTTCTAGAAGAAGATTTAACTGTAAGACAACATGAGGAAAGGAGGGAGGATATGTCAAAGGTTAGGGCAGCAAGAAATGAAGGAAAGAGAGAATCAATTTATAAAGGTAAAGTTATGATAGTGCGATATGGACCTCCTTCCAAAATAGAGCAGCAAGATGGTAATAAAGAAGAAGCAACAAAATCTTCAACAGGAAAACAGGAAGCAAGTTCATTATGGGAAAGCAAGGACAAAGACTCAATTGTGAGTTTTGCATGTCAAAATAAATAGCAATCAAGTCATACCCAGGTTTCTTTGAGATTAGTTTGTTGGAACTACGGAGGTTAACCATGGAGATGAGGACCTGGGTTAGGGCCTACTGCGGAAGATAGAGACATAATTTGCCTCATATAAACACATGAGCATGAAGGGTGCAAGACACCTTTGTTTGAAGGATACAAGAAAATGGCAGTGTGGAACAAGGCAACAGGGAATAACAAAGGACACTGGGGTATCATGGTATTAGTGAGGGCAAAAGAAGGTCGTCTCATTCAATTAGAAAAAGAGACTCAAATAAACAATTCATTTGGTATAAAATATCAGAAAATGGAAATCACATCAGAAATGCAGCATGCTATTTTGCGCCACAAGTTTCAAAAATCTACAAAAGTAGAGGGCTTGACCAGAAAGATCCCTTTGCAGCCTTAAAAGCAAATATTGCAACATATTCTCAGCTAGGTGAAGTGCTTATAGTGGGTGATTTCAATGCTAGGACTGCAAGTGAGCAGGCTAGCATTATTTGTTGTAAAGGAGATTGTGACCCTATTTGGCTTATAGAAGAGAGTAATCATCAGTGGGAAATAATTTCAGAGGACAAGGTCTGCAATCTCTTTCGTGAAAAATTGCTTACTTTATGTGGGATCTTCAATTTAGTCATTTGTAATGGCTTGACTAGATGGGAAAAGTCCAGTAATTTCACTTGCAATACTTACAATGGAGCAAGTGTAGTAGATTATGTAATGTGCTCACATGGTTTGTGTGAGAAAATGGAGGAAGTTTTGATTGGAGATCAACTTTGGGATTTAAAATCAAATCACAAGCCAATTTATTTAAGTTTCTCTTGGATTGGAAAGAAGCAATTAGAGTAAAAAACAAAGTGTGTTCAACAAAATCTCCCAAAGGGCAGAATTCTTTTGACTCCAGAAAATTGCAATACCTTCAAAATGATGCTAGAGAGGATCTTCGAGAAGGAGAAAATCCCAATTCATGGCCTTCATAGCCACGAATTAACACATTTAATTCAAAGTGTACTTGCAGAGTGCAAAAGAGAAAAAAATGAGAAATATAAAACAAATTTCTTTCTAGTTAATGCTTGGTTTGACAAGGAATGCAAAAAGGCAAGGAGAATGTGGAAAGAGTCAAACAAGGATAACATAAAACTAAAAGCTTACATGCAGATCTTAAGAAAGAAAAAGGTCGATTTCATGGTTTCAAGGAGGGAAGAACTAATCTTCCTTGGGAAAATGTAGAAATTTTGAATAATTTAACACATATTCACAGAGATTATCCTGATCATACAATTATAAGTGGAACATGTATAATACATAATCTCCTCTACGTTGATCATCAATTTACAGAAGCAGAAACATTCACAGGCACACATAGAAGCATCAATCAAACTCATTAACACAGTATGTATCCCGGGGAAAGCATCTCGCTAAAAACCCCACACTATCTGTATATTATATTGATTGAATCATGTAACATTACAAAGTACAATGCTTATCACAGGCAATCCAGTACCAGCTCCACCTGTTACACACAATACAGCTCAGATCTGATCTCCAAATCTATTCCACTGCTTGCCTTCCTCTCCAGCTCAATACCTGCTCAAGAACTGATGAGAATGGTTTACCAAACTCGTATTTGACCTGCAAAGAATCACTCACACTGTGTTGGACGTGAGCACAGGCTACAATTCTTTATATTGGCCAATTCATTGGCATACTCAATCCCTATGATTGTGCAAATCATCATGCACAACTATAGTCACAACTGATAGCAATCTAATCCTCTAACACCTGTCCCTGCTGAACTGAACATGCACTGACATGCAACTGAGTTAACTGATGTATTTTATAGTTTCATTATGAGTTAATAACTTGTGAATTAATTAATAACTAATTCACCCAACTCATCTCTAGTCTATTGATCAGTTAGACTAAATACAACTAGTTTAACAAGGCTAAACTGAACACAACTCCATCAACTGCACCTCCAGTCCACTAAACTCAACTCACTTGAGTTCTAACTGAAGTCTTGCATGAAAATATTAGTCAACCCATAGGTAACCACGTATTTCCTTCTGGGATCTGCATGTACCACATCCGTAGCTCATCCTGAAGTGCTCCAAGAGAATAAGATCAAGTTTATAGTCCAAATATTATTATGAGACAATAATATTTGACTTTTCTATTTTTGACAGCCAGTCTAAAAATAGACTTTGATCACTCACACTGTGATCACTCACACTGTGGTCACCCACACTGTGATCACTCACACTGTGATCACCCACACTGTGATCACCCACACTGTGATCATCCACACTGTGATCAAAAATAGAACTTGCGCCATAATTTGCCTGCGGGCCCACTTAGTGAAGGCGACTCTTTTCACTAAGCTCCATCATCTTGTTGCAATCTCAACAAGCATTTCTTGTTGCACACTTTTCAACACTCCCTCTCAACAAGAAAGGCTTCCTCTCAAACCTGATCCTGTAACTCTGGAATGTTCTCCATGCAACACATTTGGGCGGTCCACTTGCTCTGTCATCAAAGTCTCTGACTGATATTGCCTCTGTCGACTGAAAACTCTGCATCTCTGTGCTCTTCAGTATCTGACTGCTCTAGCCTCTGTCACTTTGATCTCTAACTGCATCCGTGTTGCTGCTGGTTCTATCTCCCAGCATTGCATCTGCACTGCACCTCCCAACTGATCTCCCTGTTGGGCTAGAAACACCCTCTGATGCTGAAGCTCTACCTGCTACTGAAAAGTGCTCCCTCTCTGACATCTATGCTACTGCAACATCTCCATGCATCTCACACCGTTGCACACCTCTCTGTGCCACCAGGCACTGTGGAAAACACTTGTGCCTCTCGCATTGCTGCAGCTTGCTAGCTATGCGTTGTCCTGGGATTCCCTGCATTGTCGCTCTCTCTGCCGCTCCATCCACATCTGTCTCTACCCAGTCAGTCAGTTCCTGCTACTACACGTCTAGGGCTTCCGTAGCAAGGTCTCATCCAAGAGGTTGGGTACCTCAAGGATCCTGCCCCTCCTCCTTGGGACAATCAATCCACATCACCCCACCTCCTACCTGGAGGTATGGCTTCATGCGATCCCTCAGCCCACCTGGCTCGAAGTTTCCCCCTACTGGAGGCCTCTGCATGAGTAGATGTCTCTACTCGATCTCCTCTCAGCTTCCCTTGTTGTGGCTGCTCCACAACCTCCTGAAGCTGCTGCACCAATCGTGGCTCCTCCATAATCGTCTGAGACTTCTTCTGGCTCTGCATGTTGAGAGGTAATATACGCTCCCTCTCAACCACCAAGTCTCCATCAATTGCCTCACTGCTCAAGGCTTTGCATGCATCTTGAACCTCAAGAGCATACAGGTTCCTGACCAGTAAACCAATCTCATGACAACGAAAGCATCTCACCTTCGACTTGTCAACCTTCTTCCCATCACTGGAAGAACTGGATTCGGAAAGAGAAACCTTCCCCTTCCCCTTCTTTGTCTTACTCGCTAAGGCACAGTTCTCCTCATCCTACATGGATGAAGAACCATCTCTGGTGCTCCGTCTAATCTCCTCCTGCATCAAATCTGACCATAGTCATTCCCAATTTGGTAGTTTCTCCCTTCCATTCACCGAGTCCTGGTAGCTATGCCAACTCTTAGGAAGGTCAAGGAGTGCTAGACTCACCATCCTCATCTGACAGTCACCGCCACACTTCGCAGCTCATCCCGGCATTGGGTGAACTTCGTGAGATACTGGGGCATACTGTCTCCATTCTCACATTTGATGTTTCTGAGTTTATCTCTTGCTTTGGAATTAAATTCAAATTCCACCAGCACAAAACTCAACCGCTTCCGATCTAGAATTCGTGAGAACACAATATTTCTCGTACAGAGATTGACTGTATGGGCATTCACTGGATATCTCACCTTCCAAAAGAAGGATGAATCCAGAGGCTACCTGGCCCGATTACAGACTCTGCCTGAAGAAATAAAATGTAAACACTTCCTGAATAATAGATCTGATGATCAATACATCACTGATATCATGTAGAACTTCTTCTACAAATTAGCTCGCTCTGATACCATGTAGAAATTTTGAATAATTTAACACATATTCACAGAGATTATCCTGATCATACAATTATAAGCGGAACATGTATAATACATAATCTCCTCTATGTTGATCATCAATTTACAGAAGCAGAAACATTCACAGGCACACATAGAAGCATCAATCAAACTCATTAACACAGTATGTATCCCGGGGAAAGCATCTCGCTAAAAACCCCACACTATCTGTATATTATATTGATTGAATCATGTAACATTACAAAGTACAATGCTTATCACAAGCAATCAAATACCAACTCCACCTATTACACACAATACAGCTCAGATCTGATCTCCAAATCTATTCCACTGCTTGCCTGCCTCTCCAGCTCAATACCTGCTCAAGAACTGATGAGAATGGTTTACCAAACTCGTATTTGACCTGCAAAGAATCACTCACACTGTGTTGGACGTGAGCACAGGCTACAATTCTTGATATTGGCCAATTCATTGGCATACTCAATCCCTCTGATTGTCCAAATCATCATGCACAACTATAGTCACAACTGATAGCAATCTGATCCTCTAAAACCTGTCCCTGCTGAACTGAACATGCACTGACATGCAACTGAGTTAATTGATGTATTTTATAGTTTCATTATGAGTTAATAACTTGTGAATTAATTAATAACTAATTCACCCAACTCATCTCTAGTCTATTGATCAGTTAGACTAAATACAACTAGTTTAACAAGGCTAAACTGAACACAACTCCATCAACTGCATCTCCAGTCCACTAAACTCAACTCACTTGAGTTCTAACTGAAGTCCTGCATGCAAATTTTAGTCATCCCATAGGTAACCATGTATTTCCTTCTGGGATCTTCATGTACCAAATCCGTAGCTCATCCTGAAGTGCTCCAAGAGAATAAGATCAACTTTATAGTCCAAATATTATTATGAGACAATAATATTTGACTTTTCTATTTTTGACAGCCAGTCTAAAAATAGACTTTGATCACTCACATTGTGGTCACCCACACTGTGATCACTCATACTGTGATCACCCACACTTTGATCATCCACACTGTGATCATCCACACTATGATCAAAAATAGAACATGCGCCATAATTTGCCTGCGGGCCCACTTAGTGAAGGCGATTGTTTTCACTAAGCTCCATCATCCTGTTGCAATCTCAACAAGCATTTCTTGTTGCACATTTTCAACAAAAAATAATCCCAAATTAGTTTAGAAGCGGATCTAACCAAGAAATATGTAAAATGAAAATAATAATACAACTTCTAAGTGGTTTCACTATGCAAGACAACTCTATGAGCAGGATCCCAAGGTTGACCCTCCCCCCTTGGTCAACACTAATACTGAACTCTTTACGGTGCAAGAGGTAGAGATAGGTCTCAAGAATTTGGGTGTTGGAAAAGCAAAAGACTTAGATGAACTCCAAGCAGAGTATCTAAAGTGGGGCTCAAAGATTCTTGCACCTCACATTACATAAAATTTTAATAACATCATACAATAGGGGTTCCCTATAGATTAGACAACTAGTCTAGCAATACCTCTTTTCAAGAGTGGTGACATCAATAATCTTTCCAATTATAGGACCATAATGATAAACCCCTTGTTTGCAAAGTTATTTGGAAGCATGCTAGAAAATAAAATCAGCGAGTGGGCAGAAGAACGAGATAAGTGTGCTAAAGGGAAAGCAGGTTTTAGACCTAAACATTTAATAATTGATCATTTCATAACTTTAAGGCACATCATTGAAAAATTTTGGGAGAAAGAGGAAGAAGTTTTTTGTTGCTTTGTTGATTTTAAAAAAGCATTTGACAAGGTTTCTAGGGATACGATTTGGCACAGAATGGAGGAACTTGGGGTTCCTAAATATTTAAGAGAAGTTGTGCAAAGGCTGTATGAAAAGGTGAAAGTCAAAATTAGAACTTCAGTGAGCATTTATGAAAGTTTTAGAAGCAATATCTGGGTCAAGCAAGGTTTCCCATTGTCTCTTACCCTTTTTGGTTTATATATTGACAAGCTTGAGGAGTGGTTAAATTCGCAAGTGGGTGATGGTATCCATTTGGGAAAGTTTGTTATAAGGCTTCTTTTGTATGTAGATGACCTTATTCTGATTACTAAATCTACTCTTGGTTTGCAAGAGCACTTACTATCCCTTGAGCATTTTTGTTTAAGGGTGGGGATGCAAGTTAATATTAGAAAAACGAAAGTAGTGCTTTTCTCTAAAAAAAGAAAACATAACCAACATAAGTTCTAATTTGAAGACAACATTTTGGAAGAAGTTGCGGATTACAAATACCTTGAAATTGACATCAACAAAAATCTAAGTTGGGATGACTATAGAAAGAAAAGAACTATGGGGGGTTGGAAATCATTTTATGCTTTTCAAAATAGGTGTAGAGAGGTAGAGTTATGGAACTAGAAAACCACTCAAACTCTTTTTAAGCTTCTAGTGATTCCAGTCATTCTCTATGATTGTGAACTATGGACCATCAATACATCCGACATGTAGTGGAAACAAATTGAGAAAATTCAGAAGCGTTTGATTACAAACAAATTCAAAAATAAAAGTGTAGTTACTTATTCTATATTGTTAATTGAAACAGAGGTTGTTCCTATTGAAGCAATTGTTAAGGTGCGAGTCATAAGGTATTTAAAAAAATTTGAGAAAATGGAAGAGGGAAAATGACCTAAGTTTGTCTTTAATGGCATATTGTACAAAAGAAAGAAGACTTGGATGCAGCAAATAACAAATGGTTTAGTAAATGGGGTATTTTCTTGAACACGTGTCCCATAAACAGTAAAGAGATAAAAACTTTTATTATGGATAAGTTCCACAAGTGTACTTGGGATAAGGAGCTAGGGAGAAAGAAAAAATACTATATAGAAGTGTTTAATCCCACTCATAATCATCAACAAAAAGAATACATAGAGGCCAATATTTCTTGGAGAGCTAAAATTCTTATTGCTCAGTTAAGGACTAATTCTCACCAACTTAGTTGTAAACAGGGCACTGGAAAAGGCAAAAGAAGTATGGGATGAAAGAGTATGTATTTTTTGTTCTTCCAGAAAAGTGGAAACATAAAAACACTTCATTTTAGAATGTGAGGTCTTCAAAGACAACAGGGAAAGTTATGCAGACATTCTAGCAGTTAGCTCTTGGGATAATCTATTTAGCGAAGGGTTTGTCGAGAAGCTCGGAGTGTTTATTGTGAGGCTTGACAAGAAAAGGGTCGAATACATCAACCAGATGAAGAAGCAATCTGTCCCATAGGCTATCTTTACCCCCATGGATGTTATTTTTTTCTTTCTTTCTATAACAACGGAATATTGAAAATCATGTAAATTCTCCATTTAATGCTTTTCTAACGAATTAGTATTTTTTTTCCTAAATTCATATTTATTATTGTCAATTGTGGTTTTACAACAAAGTGTTGGATTTGGAGTTTCATCCAATATTACTCAAACAAGTGTGTCAACACATGGAGGAAATGTAGGTTGTATTCGTTTTCGAATGGAGTGCTTTTTATTTTTATTTAAGTTATATAAAGATATTTATATTATGAAAAAACTTCTAGTAAATTGATAGCTTTGGTTTGCCAAAAACTCTGTGAGATCCCCTAAACAAGTAAACTCTATGGGAGTGACCTTTAAATTAAGTAGTAGATTAAACCTTTAAATTAAGTAATGGTTTTAATGAGATAGCTTTTTGTAGTTGGTTTAAGGGGCTAGTTATTTCTTTAAGGGTTTTTTAAATTACATTTCTCATTTTTAATTTTAAAGATTTTTAACCAATATTTCTTTTTTATCATTATAAAAAAAATATTTTCTTGGGATCTTTCAAATTTAATATTAAAATGCTTTTCTTACAATAATATTTTTATTTTTTTTATTAGAGTTAACAATTTATTTCATTACTAAAATCTATTTATATTAAGATTAAAATTAACAATATTATATTTTTGAAACATTCTCCAAATTCATTATTAAAAATTATTTATATTAAAATTAGAATTAACCATACTACATTTTTAAAATATTCCCCAAACTCATTACTAAAATCTATTTATATTAAAATTAAAATTAACAATACTGCATTTTTAAAATAAATTGTTTCTATTAAAAAAACGCCATTCATTGAATATCAATCATAATTTAATCTCGGAAATCTTACCTTTATTCATCATCAAATCACTTATGGTTTCTAGAATTTGATACAGTAAACATGGTAGTCACAACATTATCTTTCTAGGTGAAACTCCAAATCTCCTAATACATTTTTGGGCATTCTTTGGTCCTTGAAGATATTGGGAACACATTGGGAAAAATTAAAAATACGGACATGGAAAGAACATAAAGACATTTTTACATTTACTAGAATATGTACGGATATTGACAATAACGAAGACTTACTGAATCACATCATACTCAAACACAATCACAACATTAAGATTTCATCATATTTTCAAATTGGGCACCTACAACATAAAAAGATACAAAAAATGAAACATGCTCATAGGCAAAAGGGGTGGAAATTTTTAGACCCAAATCTCTCAGATGATGAAGAAGAAAACAATATGAAGAATTCAACAAAAGATATTGGGGACAATGAGGATAAAAATCAAAATGCAACTATCTTTCAGAGTGGGACAATGATCAGAATCTGGATTAGGGACAAAAATTTGCTCAAAAATCAAAGTGCTCATAATCTCTCAAAAACTAAACGACCGCGTCGTCTCGACGGTACGATCCCAATGCAACTCGTTTCACTCAAAATGGAACTCGTATGAGAAAGATAGAGACTTTTGTCCACTTTGTCAAATAGGCAAAATTTTGGGTACAAGGTTGACTGGGATGCTGACTAGGCATCTGTACAGCCCAGTTACAAAAAAGAATATTCCTTGGAATATTCGTGGAATATTTTGACAGGTGGCTCAATCAGATCGTGACAAGTGTCGCATGTTATTGGTCAAATACATTGAGTTGGACTAATGAGAGGCTGACATTTGGCAAGCTTGGAGGCCACCATGTGCCCTCTCAAAGGTCGTACAAAATTATTTGGAAGGCCAGCTAAGTCAAACCCGCGACCTCTCCCACACAAGCCCCATGCCTTACCGCTATGCCACAACCATGTCACTTAACAAAAATGGGGTGTGTCTTGTATTTCAAGAGATAATGCGTGGCGCTTGGGGAAAGAGAGGGTCAGCCCCGCGAGCCAGCCCCCTCTGCATATGACCTTACACCGTAATTGAAGGTCAACGTTAACACTAACCACACAAATTAATGCGCTAAGTGGGACTAACACTAATCAAATCATTCTTATCACTTAATTAATTACGGATTTAGTTGGCAACAATTTTTGCAGGCCCGATAAATCTGGCGCTGCTCCAATTTTCGCAGGGCTAACTGGAGTATCTTTAGATTTGGTGGATTTCTCCTAGGGAAAACTGAAGAGACCATAAATTTTGCAATTTTCGATCAATTTTGGCTCAGAAAGAGTCATTCCTAGATGATTTTGATGCTCTGAACACAATGGAGTAGGCTTCAAAGCCATTGGAGCATCTAAATTGCATGTAATCAGAGAATTGACCATTAATCCTAGGAGGCCCTAGCCATTGAAGCAGGTCCAAGGAGATGTAGCCTAGGAGGGGTGAACTCCTTTATCAACTTTGTGTTATGAGTTGTCTTTTTTTACTTCTCTACAATTTACTTGTTGTATTTGTGTTTTAAACAACTAATTAATCTCATAAATTGCTCATAAAAGACAATCAATACTTGAAATTAAAACAACTGTGAATGTAAACCCAAATCTTCTAAGATAATGCCAACAATGCATTATTAGAAGAGTATATTTTCCCCCTGAGCCTGTGCCAGATGGTCTCTGCCAGACCTATATCAGACACTTTTCATCCTAAAGTTGGCCCATTGTTTTTCTTTAAACCAACATATGCGCGACTGTATATTCATAAACCTGTATATGTACGTGGATCCTCCTCATTAAACTCACGTACAACCACCTTTCTCTGAAACAGACAAGATTCAGCAGCAAGATGATGCATCAACTACCCCCAGCTTCTGTTTTAGGTATTCAAATGTCTCCCTGGGCAGTGGTTTGGTGAGTATGTCAGCAACTTGTTCCTTAGAGGGAACATACTCCAATTTAACCTTTTGTTCAAGCACTTGTTCCTGGAGAAAATGATACTTGATAGGTATGTGCTTAGTCCTTGAATGCATGACAGGATTCTTTGAAATATTGATTGCACTTGTATTATCACAAAAAATGGAGATAGGTGGACTACAAGTGATTTGTAGGTCTTGCAATGTTTGCATCATCCAAAGGAGTTGTGTGCAACAAGATGCAACAACTACATATTCTGCTTCAACTGTAGATAATGCAATTGAACTCTATTTCTTGTTGAACCAAGATACTAATCTAGGACACATAAAGAATGCACCACCACTAGTGCTTTTTCTATCATCCACGCTTCCCACCCAATCTGCATTCGTATATGCATGAAGAATGAGATCTATATCTCTTGGATACCATAAGCCATACTTTTGAGTTCCTTGAAGATACTTGAAAATTCTCTTAACTGCCTGAAGATGATTTTCCTTTGGATTTTCCTGAAACCTTCCAACTATTCCCGCTGCATGCATAATGTCTGGTCGGGTACCTGTTAGATAGAGCAAACTACCAATCATGGATCTATAGGTTGGTTGATGTACTGCTTCTGATTCATCATTTGCGCTGAGGCTGCATCCTGTTACCATAGGGGTACACACTGGTTTCGAGTCCTCCATCCCATATTTCTTCAAGATCTGCTTGAGATACTTGCTTTGTGATAGAAAAATGCCGTCTTTGTTTTGTTGGACTTGTAAACCAAGAAAATATGTGAGCTCACCAAGCATCGACATTTCAAACTCTTTCTGCATCACCAAGGCAAAATTTTGACTCATGTCTTCTTCATTGCTACCAAAGATGATATCATCAACATACACAAGTATTAGCAACTTATCATTGTCAATTTTTATATATAGATTGCTATGTGTTTATCCTTTTATAAAACCTTGTTGATGGAGGTACTTATCCAACCGATAATACCAAGCCCTTAGAGCCTATTTAAGGCCATAGAGAGCATTTTTGAGTCTGGATACAAGTTTTGGATCATTTCCAAGAATAAACCCATCTGGTTGTTCAATATATACTTCTTCATCCAAGTCTCCATTCAAGAAGGCAAACTTCACGTCCATTTGAAATACTTTGAACTTCTAAAAGCTACAAAGAGCAAGGAACATTCCTATGGCCTCAAGTCTAGCAACTGGTGCAAAAGTTTCCTCACAGTCTATACCTTCTTGTTGAGCATACCCTTTACAAACAAGTATGGCCTTGTTTCTAATCACATCTCCATTTTCATTCAGCTTATTTTTGAATATCCATTCTGTTCCTATGACATTCTTATCTTTTGGTCTAGGAACCAACTCCCAAGTGTTATTCTTTTCAATCTGCTAAAGTTCTTCCTCCATGGCCTTTACCCATCATTCATCCTTACATGCCTCTCGTACATTTTGTGGTTCAGTGGAGGAGAGTAATGCTAGATAACTTGAAGCTTCTGAAATGGTTCTTCTTGTTTCTACACCTGCCTCCTTTTTGGGTTTCTGGATGATTCTTCTGAACGTACCTGGATGGAGCCTTTTCTTCTATTCTTATCTGTTCTTTGGTGCCTCATGGGTTTCTTCTTCATGATGAATCTGATTTGATGTTGAAGGATAGTCTTCATCATCTTCGAAATCTTCAGATTTTACTTGCCTAGGAGTGTTCCCTTCTTCATCAACCACTACATCAATACTTTCGACAATTTTTCCAAGTATTTTATTGTAACACTTATATGCTTTGTTGCGAGGAGAGTAACCAAGGAGAATGCCTTCATCTGCTCTAGGTTCAAACTTGCCAAGGTTTTCATCAGTCTTTTTGATGTAGCATGTGCTTCCAAAAATTTTGAAGTATTTAACTGTGGGAGTCTTACCATACCAAAGTTCATGAGGAGTCTGAGTGTTGTTTACCCAAACATTTGTCTTATTGAGAATAGTAACTGCAGCAAATGCGACTTCACCCCAAAAGGTTGCGGGAGTTCCAGACTCATCAAGCATAGCACAAACCATTTGTTGAACCATTTTGTTCATCCTTTCCACCACTCCATTTTGCTGAGGGGTCCTTGCAGTAGAGAATTCCCTTCTTATTCCATGTTCTTCACAAAAATCGAAGAATTCATTTGAGGTAAATTCCCCTCCTCGATCAGACCTGAGGCATTTGATTCTGCGATCTGATTTGTTTTCAACCAAGGCTTTGAATGCTTTGAACTTTTCGAAGGCTTCATCTTTATGCTTCATAAGTCCTAACCAACACATCCTAGAAAAGTCGTCAATGAACAATATAAAATATTCTTCTCCTCTAGGAGACCTTTTCCTAGATGGACGACATACATCAGTATGGACAAGTTCAAGTGGCCTACTAGCTGATCCTTCCTTCTCAAGGAAATTAGTTCTAGTTTTCTTACCAAACTGACATGATTTGCATATTGTATTGTCTGGAATTCTAATGTCAGGGAGATCACGAACCGCCTGATATTTGCATGCTTTCCTTATCTGAGAGAAGCTTAGATGTCCCAATCTTTTGTGCCATAGCCAGTGTTCATCATTCTTGCTTAGATAGCATTGTTGTTGTCCTCCCTTGAGTATGTATAAATTATTTGGAGTTCTTATGCCTTTGATCACTATTTCTCCTGTATCAAGCTCACAAGCAATGCATCCATTTGATCGAAATATTACTTCATTTCCTTGATCACACATTTGACTGACACTCAATATATTATGCTTTAAGCCATCAACATGCATAACATTTCCATCCTTGACCTTTTCTTTCAAAAACATAGAACCTTTACCTTTTATGAGTGCAGGGGTGTCATTTCCAAATGAGACCTTCTTTTCCTTTTCTAAGGCACTATATGACTGAAGTTTTTCTTTATCACCTGTCATATGTTTTGAGCATCCACTGTCGATGTACCACTGATTTTCCTGTCCTTCTGCATATAAGGATATCCCACATATTTCTGGTTGTGATTCTTTCTTTCTCCATGTTTTAGAATTCAATGAAACTTGCTCCTTCTGAGTTGTTTGCCGAAACCTACTCCTGCATTCAGAATCTTCATGATCGAAGTTGTTACAAATAGAACATTCTACTTCATTCTCAAGAGCAGAAAAGTTATTGTAGGTCCTTTTCATGATCCCAGTCATACTCCTTTATTTTTGAGCTTCTCTAGTCATGATGGTCTTGTAGGCAACACATTGAGCAGCTTTGTGACCAAAGTTATGACAAGAGAAACATTGGCCATTGAAGAAATTTCTGCGATTATCAAACCTACCAACCAAATGATTGTAGTTTCTATTGACATCCATTCTTGAGGCAAATTGAGAATGATTTACATGTGGTTGGTTGAAGTTTATGTTCATCCTTGAAGTAGATTTCCTCCGATTTACTTGGTAATATTTGTTCATTCTTGAAGCAAATCGTCCCTGATTTACTTGGGGATCTATGTTATGCTTTTGTTGTCGATTGTCAATCTGCTCACCTTTTCTTTCTGCATCAAGATAACTTCTGGAGGTGGATGGCTTCTGTGCTTGAGACGCTTCTTCAGTATATCAAGACCTGTCTTGATTATAGGAGAACACTGCACTTTGATAATCTCATCTAAAGTTTCAAATCCCTTAGCAAATCTAAGATTAAGAGCTTTTGATTTCTCAATATCTTTTCTAAGTCCCACAATTTCACATTCTAACTTTTCATTGTGTTTTTCTCTTTCAGCAAGTTGGAATGTCAGAGTATCTATAATCATATTCTTTTCCTCTAAACAAATTTTGAGTTTAGAAATTTCTTCATAGAGACCTTCTTCATCTATAGCATCCAAAAAATCATCATCTTCAAAATCCATCAACAGTTTATAATCATTACGTTTTTCATCTTCATCACTATTTGAATATCCATCACTGCCTTCATGTGTATAATAACTCTTCTTACTTACATTCTGTTTTCTATTCCATCTAACTGGTTCCTTACCTTTTTCAATTTTATCTTTATGAGGACACATGGCAGTGTAATGACCAACTCTTCCATAAGAAAAGCATTTGAAAGGCAGCTTACCTCTAAATCTTCCAGTTCCCCGTTGAAGGTTCTTGACAAAATTTGATTCTTCCTCTTCTTCTGACATATGTCTGTTGGCATTATGGCTAAAGTGTTGTCCTTGATGGCAACCCATTCAGGTGATAGATCACAGTACTTCAAGTCAGTAGCAGAGATTGATGATCAGCTATCAAATATTGAAGAAAATAAGGGGTACGCAGGTACACCTTACATAAGGTGAGTACACGCAGGTCAGTGTTACATAAAGTGCGTACATACCCGCAGTTATCCCGTTCAGGAGGTGCGTACCCCCAGTGCACACATTTCAAGGCAAAGAAATTCACATGTGGGGTTTTCTTATGTTTTACTCTTGGTATTTAGCCGACGGTATTGGGTTATTATGGTGTCGGCTCGTGGTATTGATCCATGTTTTAAGGAAGAGCTTTCCTATATAAAGCAAAGGAGATCATTTGGCTTGAGCATGTTTTGGGTTGAATATCTTACGTGGGCTAGATCTGGTCTAGATCTAAATAAGGCGAATCTATTGATGGACTGAGATCTCTTCGGCGCATGTTCAGATCTGTAGATCTGACTATCTGGGTTATTTCTAAAGTCTTGAAATCATCTATGCCCGAAGGTACGCAGGTACAGTGAAAGAAAAGTGCGTACGTACGCAGGAACGAAGCGTTTCAGGTGCGCCGGTACGCAGGCACAGAAGGGTTGCAGGTGCGGAGGTACGCAGACACAGAAGGGTTGAAGGTGCGGAGGTACGCAGGCACAGAAAGGCTGTAGGTGCGTACATACGCAGGCACAGAAGGGTTGCAGGTGCGTACATACGCAGGCACAGAAGGGTTGTAGGTGCGGAGGTCCGCAGGCAGTTCAATGGACTCAGAGCGAGGTACGCAGGCTAGCAGTTGAGCAGGGTGCATACATAAGCAGGCTAGCAGTTGAGCAGGGTGCGTACTGTAAGCAGGCAAGCAGTTGAGCAGGGTGAGTACAGTAAGCAGGCCAACAGTTGAGCAGGGTGCTTACGTAAGTAGGCGAGCAGTTGAGCAGGGTGCTTACTTCTCTTAAGATATTTGTTTATCATTGTTGTGTTCTGGGTTTGGTCCTATTATTGTTGATCTGGTTACTACAGTTGATTGGGTGATTCTCTTATACTTGATGATCATTTGATGCTTATGGATCCAGTTTGAAAATTTATGAAAAGTGGTCCCTGTAAGAAAAGAAGTAGGGGGTTGTAGCTCCCTTCCAGGAGAGACTGGAAAACGAGAGAGAGAGTTGTAGCTCTCTGCAGGTTGCAGCCTGCGTACTGGTAAAGGACTGCACCAGTACAAAACCATTGTAAAAGGAGTTTCTAATTTGAAAGAAGATAGAGACATATTGCAGCAGGTGGATTTCACCCACATTGGGTTTCCACCTTACATCTTGTGTTCTTTGGTGTGACTATCTGTTTTCTTTTATTCATGCTCATTATTTTATGGTACTGACATGCAAAAATAATTCAAAGAACAAATAAAGAAGATTTATTAAAAGAATTAGATAATACTGATTCACCCCCCCCTCTCAGTATTATTTCCAACAATTGGTATCAGAGCAGGTCCTTCAGAGAAGCTTGATCGCTTGAAGGTAGATCGTTCATCATGAGCAACTACGAGAGAGAAGCATCAATCAGGCCACCGGTTTTTGATGGGACAAACTTCAATTATTGGAAGGTAAGAGTTACTGCCTATCTTCAATCTCTTGGTACAGAAGTTTGGGACATTGTAGAGACAAGCTACGCTTTTCCTTCAGCTACTCCTACAGATGCAGCCGAGAAAAAGAAGTATGAAACAAATGCGAAAGCAGTCAGTACTCTATTAGGATGTATATCTCAATCAGAATTCATGAAGGTAATGCACTATAAATCCGCAAAAGAGATATGGGACAAAATTGTCACGAGCTATGAAGGAGATGAACAGGTAAAGCGTGCTAAACTTCAAACTCTCAGAATTCAGTATGAGACTCTCAAAATGTATAATGATGAAAGTGTGGCTAACTATTTTCTTCGGGTAGATGAGGTTGTTAACTGTATGAAAAATTTGGGTGAAGAAATAAAAGAGGCTATTGTAGTTGAAAAGGTTCTAAGATCATTGTCCCCCAAGTTTGAATCTAAAGTATCTGCAATAGAAGAAAAGGAAAATCTACGAATTCTTACTATGTCTCAGCTACATGGAATTCTAACTGCTTATGAAATGAGAAAGGGAGGTCCATCAGACAGAAGAGAAGCTATTTTCAAGGCATCAGGGAAAGGAGATTATTATGAAGCGAGCCACGTCCCAGAAGAAGAGGAAGAAGAATCAAATTTTTTCAGAAATCTTCAAAGGGGTTCTGGAAGGTTCAGAGGTAAGTTACCTTTTAAATGCTTTGCTTGTGGAAGAGTAGGTCATTATGCTGCAAAATGTCCTTATAAGGATAAAGGAAAGGAACCTGCTAGATGGAACAAGAAACAGAATGCAAATAAGAAAAGCTACTACACTCATGAAGATAGTGATGGTCTATCAAACAGTGATGAAGATGAACAAGGTAATGAATATAAGTTGTTAATGGCATTTGAAGATGATGATTATATGGATGCTATAAATGTGGATAACCTTTATGATGAAATTACTAGACTCAAGAGATGTATAGAAGAAAAGAACATGATCATTGATACTCTACAATTTCAAATTGATGAAAAGGAAAAACATCTTGAAAAATTAGAAGGTGAAATTGTTGGTCTTAGAAAAGAGATTGAGAAAACAAAAGCTATTAATCTCAAGTTTGTCAAAGGATCTGAAACTTTGGATGAGATTATCAATGTGCAGCGGTCTCCACTAAACAAGACAGGTCTGGGCTATAATGGAGAAACTTCTCAAGCATCCACCTCAAAAAGTTATCTTGATGCAGCAAGAAGAAATGAGCAAAAGCACAATGAAGATCATCAGGTAAAGCAGGGACAAATTACAAACAGAAACTATCAGGGGCAATCCATCTTAAGGGTGAACAAAAGCTACAACCAGCCACAGGTAAAATCTTCTCAATTTGGTTCAAGAATAGATGACAATAGAAATTACAATCAATTGGCTGGTAGATTCGATAACCGCAGAAGTTTCTTCAATGGACAATGCTTTTCTTGCCATAACTTTGGTCACAAAGCAGCTCAATGTGTTGCATATAAAACGATCATGACTAGGGAAGCTCAAAAACAAAGAAGTATGACGAGGATTACAAAAAGGACCTATAACAACTTTTCGGTTCTTGAAAATGAAGTTGAATGTTCTATTTGCAATAACTTTGGTCATGAAGACTCTGAATGCAGGAGCAGGTTTCAGCAGAAAAAGGAACAAGCCTCAAGCACCAAAACATGGAGAATAAAGGAACCTCAAACAGAAAGATGTGGGATAGCATTTTATGCAGAAGGACAGGAAAATCTATGGTACATTGACAGTGGATGTTCGAAGCATATGACAGGTGATAAAGAAAAACTTGAGTCTTATTCTACTCTAGAAAAGGGAAAGAAAGTCTCTTTTGGAAATGATACTCCTGCAACTATAAAAGGAAAAGGCATTGCTCAGTTAAAAGAAAAGGTCAAGGCTGGAAATGTTTTGTATGTTGATGGATTGAAGCATAATCTTCTAAGTGTCAGCCAGATGTGTGATCAAAGAACCGAGGTTATATTCAGATCAAATGGATGTCTTGTTCGTGATCTTGATACAGGTAAAACAGTGATCAAAGGCAAAAGAACTCCAAATAATCTGTACATATTTGAAGAAGGACAACAACAATGCTATCTGAGCAAGGATGATGAGCACTGGTTATGGCATCGGAGGTTGGGACATCTAAGCTTTTCACAAATAAGGAAAGCATGCAAATATCAGGCAGTTCGCGATCTTCCAGATATCAAAATTCCTGACAACACCATATGCAAATCATGTCAGTTTGGAAAACAAACCAGAACTAACTTTCCAGAGAAAGAAGGATCAGCTAGCATGCCTCTTGAGCTAGTACATACAGATACATGCGGTCCTTTCAGGAAAAGAACACCTCGAGGAGAAGAATACTTGATATTATTCATTGACGATTTCTCCAGGTTTGTCTGGTTAGGACTTATGAAGCACAAAGATGAAGCATTCGAAAAATTCAAATCCTTCAAAGCCTTGGTTGAAAATGAATCAGGTCACAAAATTAAGTGCCTCAGATCCGACAGAGGTGGGGAATTTACTTCAAATGAATTTTTCGATTTCTGTGAAGAACATGGGATAAGAAGAGAATTCTCTACAGCAAGAACTCCTCAGCAAAATGGAGTTGTGGAAAGAATGAACAGAACAGTCCAACAAATGGCTCGTGCTATGCTTGATGAGTCAGGAACTCCCGCAACTTTCTGGGGTGAAGCTGCACATGCTGCAGTTGTTATTCTCAACAAAACAAATGTCCGGGTGAACAGCACTCAAACTCCTCATGAGCTCTGGAGTGGTAGGACTCCTTCAGTAAAGCACTTCAAAATCTTTGGGAGCAAATGCTATATCAAGAATACTGATGAGCAGCTTGGCAAACTTGAACCTAGAGCAGATGAAGGCATTCTTCTTGGTTACTCTCCACATAGCAAAGCATACAAATGCTACAATAAAAGACTTGGCAGAATTGTTGACAGCATTGATGTAGTGGTTGATGAGAAGGGATACATCCCTAGGCAAGTACATCATGAAGACATCGAAGAAGATGAAGGCTACCCCCAACGACAAAATGATGAAGAAGAAGAACCTCAAGAAGAACCAGAGGAGCAAACAAGAATAGAAGAAAAGACTCCATCCAGATATGTTCAGAAGAATCATCCAGAATCTCAGATTATGGGGCAGAAAGAAGCAGGTGTACAAACAAGAAGAACAGTTGCAGAAGCTTCAAGCTATTTGGCATTACTCTCCTCTACTGAACCACAAAATGTGAAAGAGGCATGCAAAGATGAATGTTGGGTGAAAGCAATGGATGAAGAACTTGAGCAGATCGAAAAGAACAACACTTGGGAGCTGGTTCCTAGACCAAAAGATAAGAATGTTATCGGAAAAAAATGGGTCTTCAAAAATAAATTGAATGAAAATGGAGAAGTAATTAGAAACAAAGCCAGACTTGTTTGTAAAGGGTATGCGCAGCAAGAAGGAATAGACTTTGAAGAAACCTTTGCTCCTGTTGCAAGACTTGAGGCCATCCGAATGTTCCTTGCTCTCTCAAGTTTTCAAAACTTCAAAGTATTTCAAATGGACGTGAAATCAGCCTTTCTGAATGGAGACTTGGAAGAAGAAGTGTACATTGAACAGCCAGATGGGTTCATTCTTGGAAATGATCCAAATCTTGTATGCAGATTGAAAAGGCTCTCTATGGTCTCAAACAAGCTCCAAGGGCTTGGTACTACCGTTTGGACAAATATCTTCATCAACAAGGCTTTTCAAAAGGATCAGCAGATAGCAATCTTTATATAAAAGTTGAAAATGACAAATTGCTAATACTTGTTGTGTATGTAGATGACATTATTTTTGGGAGCAATGAAGAAGCTATGAGTCAAAGTTTTGCCTTGGTCATGCAGAAAGAATTTGAAATGTCCTTGCTAGGAGAACTGACATATTTCCTTGGTTTGCAAATCCAACAAAAAGAAGGAGGAATCTTTTTATCTCAAACCAAGTATCTCAAACAGATTTTGAAGAAATATGGTATGGAAGATGCAAAACCAGTATGTACACCCATGGTCACAGGATGTAGCCTCAGTGCAAATGATGAATCTGCAGCAGTACATCAACCAACCTACAGATCTATGATTGGAAGTTTACTTTATTTGACAGGTACCCGACCGGACATCATGCATGCAGTTGGAATAGTTGGAAGATTTCAGGCAAATCCGAAGGAGACTCATCTTCAGGCAGTGAAGAGAATTTTCAAATATCTTCAAGGGACTCAAAATTATGGCTTATGGTATCCTAGAGATACAAATCTTACACTTCATGCTTATACAGATGCAGATTGGGCCGGAAGCGTGGATGACAGGAAAAGCACAAGTGGTGGTGCGTTCTTTATGGGTTCCAGACTGGTATCTTGGTTCAGCAAGAAACAGAGTTCGATTGCCTTGTCTACAGCTGAAGCGGAATATGTTGTTGCTGCATCTTGTTGCACCCAACTCCTTTGGATGATGCAGACTTTGCAGGATTTTCAAATCACTTGTACACCACCAATCCCCATCTTATGTGATAACACAAGTGCAATCAGCATCTCAAAGAATCCTGTTATGCATTCAAAAACCAAGCACATACCAATCAAGTATCATTTTCTCCGGGAACAAGTGCTTGAACAGAAGGTCAAGTTGGAGTATGTTCCTTCTAAGGAACAAGTTGCTGATATTCTCACCAAACCATTGCCCAGGGACACTTTTGAATACCTCAGGCAAAAGCTGGGGGTTGTTGATGCATCATCTTATTGCTGAACCTCTTCTGATTGATGGTACAGGTTCAGGGGGAGCATATAATGCATTGTTGGCATTATGGAGGATGTGCAAAAGGAGATATTGGAAGTAGCTGCAATATGTCTCTATCTCTTTCATGGTGGATTATGGTTCCTCGTTGCATATCTGGTTCATATTCAGGGGGAGCATGTTCTTAGGGGGAGCAAAACCCTTTGCCCTTGATGTCAAAGGGGGAGAATGAAGCTGAAGTCTTGAGGTTTCCATCAAGTCCAAAGGGGGAGATTGTTGGCATTATGGCTAAAGTGTTGTCCTTGATGGCAACCCATTCAGGTGATAGATCACAGTACTTCAAGTCAGCAGCACAGATTGATGATCAACTATCAAATATTGAAGAAAATAAGGGGTACGCAGGTACACCTTACATAAGGTGCGTACACGCAGGTCAGTGTTACATAAAGTGCGTACATACCCGTAGTTATCCCGTTCAGGAGGTGCGTACCCCCAGTGCACACATTTCAAGGCAAAGAAATTCACATGTGGGGTTTTCTTATGTTTTACTCTTGGTATTTAGCCGACGGTATTGGGTTATTATGGTGTCGGCTCGTGGTATTGATCCATGTTTTAAGGAAGAGCTTTCCTATATAAAGCAAAGGAGATCATTTGGCTTGAGCATGTTTTGGGTTGAATATCTTACATGGGCTAGATCTGGTCTAGATCTAAATAAGGCGAATCTATTGATGGACTGAGATCTCTTCGGCGCATGTTCAGATCTGTAGATCTGACTATCTGGGTTATTTCTAAAGTCTTGAAATCATCTATGCCCGAAGGTACGTAGGTACAGTGAAAGAAAAGTGCGTACGTACGCAGGAACGAAGCGTTTCAGGTGCGCCGGTACGCAGGCACAGAAGGGTTGCAGGTGCGGAGGTACGCAGGCATAGAAGGGTTGAAGGTGCGGAGGTACGCAGGCACAGAAAGGCTGTAGGTGCGTACATACGCAGGCACAGAAGGGTTGCAGGTGCGTACATACGCAGGCACAGAAGGGTTGCAGGTGCGGAGGTCCGCAGGCAGTTCAATGGACTCAGAGCGAGGTACGCAGGCTAGCAGTTGAGCAGGGTGCGTACATAAGCAGGCTAGCAGTTGAGCAGGGTGCGTACTGTAAGCAGGCAAGCAGTTGAGCAGGGTGAGTACAGTAAGCAGGCCAGCAGTTGAGCAGGGTGCTTACGTAAGCAGGCGAGCAGTTGAGCAGGGTGCTTACTTCTCTTAAGATATTTGTTTATCATTGTTGTGTTCTGGGTTTGGTCCTATTATTGTTGATCTGGTTACTACAGTTGATTGGGTGATTCTCTTATACTTGATGATCATTTGATGCTTATGGATCCAGTTTGAAAATTTATGAAAAGTGGTCCTTGTAAGAAAAGAAGTAGGGGGTTGTAGCTCCCTTCCAGGAGAGACTGGAAAACGAGAGAGAGAGTTGTAGCTCTCTGCAGGTTGCAGCCTGCGTACTGGTAAAGGACTGCACCAGTACAAAACCATTGTAAAAGGAGTTTCTAATTTGAAAGAAGATAGAGACATATTGCAGCAGGTGGTTTTCACCCACATTGGGTTTCCACCTTACATCTTGTGTTCTTAGGTGTGACTATGTGTTTTCTTTTATTCATGCTCATTATTTTATGGTACTGACATGCAAAAATAATTCAAAGAACAAATAAAGAAGATTTATTAAAAGAATTAGATAATACTAATTCACCCCCCCTCTCAGTATTATTTCCAACAATGTCCTGACTCATTGTAATCTCCTTTTCTTGAGGCTTTGAATGCAGCTTCTCTCCTGTCTGATGGTCCCCTTTTTCTCATTTCGTAAGCTGTTAGAATTCCGTGCAGCTCTGACATGGTAATGCTCTGTAGATTCTATTTTTCTTCTATGGCAGAAACCTTTGAATCAAACTTAGGAGACAAAGATCTTAGAACCTTTTCAACCAAAACAACTTCTTTATTTCTTCACCCAAGTTTTTCATACAATTAACAATATCATCTATACGTAGGAAGTAGTTAGCCATGCTTTCATCATTGTGCATTCCGAGATTTTCATATTGAATTCTGAGAGTTTGTAGTTTTGCTCGTTTTACCTGTTCATCTCCTTCATAGCTTAGAACTATCTTGTCCCATATTTCTTTTGCGATTTTGAGCTGCATAACCTTGATGAATTCTGATTGAGATAGGCTCCCTAATAGAGTATTGACAGCCTTTGCATTTGTTTCATACTACTTCTTACCAGCTGTATCTATAGGAGTTGTTGATGGAAAAGTGTATCCTGTTTCCACAATATCCCAAACTTCTGTACCAAGAGATTGAAGATAGGTAGTGATTCTTACCTTCAAATAGACGAAGTTGCTCCCATCAAAAATTGGTGGCCTGATTGATGCTTCTTTTTCATAGTTTCTCATGATGATATATCTTCCTTCAAGCGATCAAGCTTCTTCTAAAGGACCTGCTCTGATACCAATTGTTCGGAATAATACTGAGAGGGGGGGTGAATCAGTATTATAAGGTTAATTATCTTTCATTTCACAATCAGATTTGTATACGCTCCTTCAGTTAGTAAATACCGTGTATGTATGCAACTTTAGTTAAGGAAACAAGCGTATATAAGCAGACTTGTAATTTAAATTATTCTTCAGATGCTGATCATTAATATGTGCATCAAACCATATGAACAGTAACCAGGAATAGTAAAACAGAACATGCAATAACACATAAGAACACAAGATATAAGGTGGAAACCCAATGTGGGTGAAAACCACCTGCTGCAATTCGTCTCTATCTTCTTTCAATTAGAAAATTCTTTTTACAATGTTTTTGTACTAGTGTAGTCTTATACTAGTACGCAGGCTGCTACCTGCAAAAGGCTACAACCTTCTCTCGTTCTCCAGCTTCTCCTTGAAGGGAGCTACAACCCCCTTAGCTCTTGTACTAGTTGAGGTACTAGTACATAGGTGCTGACCTACAGAAGGCTACAACCTTCTCTTTTCTTCCAGGGACAACGTTTCATAAATTTTGGATCCATGAATATCAATCAAACATCAAGTATATCTGTATTAACCAAACTCCTTTGTACAAAAAAATACGGAATCAACCAATAACTTCTCAAAATGTTGTAACCAAAAAACAGTACCAGTAACCAAACACCAATTCTGAACCCAGAACACTACAACAATAAACAGAAGCAGCTAAAACATATTTCATGAGATGTACACTACTTCAATATGTGAAACCTGCGTGCATACGCTTCTATATCAAGGTCAGCCAGCGTATATGTTGTTTTAAGTTAGTTAACCAGCGTGTATACGCGCCTCTGCTGCGCTGAACCTGCGTACAGATCTATAAAAGATAGTTTATCCTTTTTCCTTATTCAGACATTAGTTATACCCAGATTATCATATTTGTAGATCACGTCATGCGCCAAATATAACAGATCAAAAATTACACAAAGATACTTCTCTTCAAATCGCCTTAAGATCTTGACCCATCAATAGAACTTATCCTTCTCCTTGCGCTCAGGTTCCTCCTTGATTCAGATCTAGTTATGCACCATAACCCAATGACAGTATTCTAGATCTTACTCTTCATAAGATATTCAATACTACATTTGATCCTTTCCAAATTATCTCCTTCCCTTTTTATAGACTTATGCCTTACTCAAACCATGGTCCAAAACCATAGAGATCCAATACTAGGGACTCAATACCTGGGTTCAACACTTTGGATGCAATACCAAGGACCAATACCACAGGTTCAAATATGTCGAACTAAATACCATGGACCGATCATAAGTTTTCCCACATGTACGCTCTTTTCTTTTCATGAAAGTGCGTGCATACATATACGTGCCTTTTTATCGGTATACCCGCGTGTATATGTGATTTTGTTCAGAGGAACTTGCATATACCTCATTTTCTTTCATTCTGAGAGCTTGAACTGTGATCTGCCCTTTGAGTGAGTTTCCATCAAGGACAACACCTATGCCATAGTGCCAAACCTGTGTCACAATGCCAACACATCCAATGAGGGACTCTAAATGTAACACCCTATGTTCTTCTTTTCAAACATTGCCTATTTTTAGACTTTTGAACTATTATTGGATTGAATGGTCATGGAAGCCCGAATAGGATTTATGTGATGATGTGATATTTTATTATTATTTGAGTTAATAAATAAATCGTTTGGAAATATTTAGGAAAGAGCACTAGATTTTAGAAGATTTATTTCCAAGTCATGAAAACTTGTTGATGGTTAATGTCCACATGTTGGAACTTCCCTAAAAGTCTGCTAAAAATTCCTAGGAGAAAATAATTTAAAAAAATATTAACATAATGGGAGAGAAATATTATGTTAATCACATAGTTGGATAGAAATACTAAGTGGGGAAAAATTGGATAAATAACTGAAGGAGAGAAGTGCATGCTTTAAAGAAAAAGAAAATAATCCTTTTGGAAAAAAAAATTAAAGCAAAAACTCTTGGGCAAAAGTATGGTAGACTTTAAAGCAGGACACTCATGAAAATATATTGGGAAGAAATCTATAAAATAAACCACCTAGGAACTGTTACCCACCATTTCATGGGTGATATCCCTAGGAAAAAAAAATACAAGATGGTCCTCAGTCGACAACCAGCATCCCCTTGCAGCCACCAACTAACTCATTGTGTCAATTCTCCACTACCTGATCTAGCCATGTGGTACCTCACCCATCTATCATCATCGTATGTTTGAAGGTGAGGTTCTTGAACCTAAATGTATGCCTTGTCATTTGGTAATTGAGTATTATAGTTTTCTTACCATGGACACTTCTAAGCATGGATTAATGGCGGGATTTGCTGGAACTAATGGTCTAGGTCTGTGATCTTGTCTCTTGAATGCATTTTTGGATATTAACCTTGGATTATAATCCCATGGGATCTCTTTTACTGACCATTTGTCTTTAGGGATGCTATTTCATGGGAAACCCTGGTTTTCGTTGTGTTGTCTCACTCCCTCATCCACATATATTACCCCTTTTCCACTCATTATTACCCAATTCATCATTTCTCCCACTTGGGTCCACATTCCTCCAATGGGTCCACATAGGGCTATCTCTATCCTTCCCCTTTCCCACACCTTGGGTCAAGCCTCGAACGATTCCCTGGAGGTTGATGCAGCTGAAAAGAAAAGTAAAAGCATAATTGACCACATTCAACAGGAAAATGTGCCAAAAAAGGAAAAATATGGTTGGGACAAACACATTTAACATGTGGGAAAAATCCAATACATGAGCTTTACCCAATCATCATGGTCATCACCATGGTTACTACAGGTTCTATGGGCCTCCTTCATCATATAGGAACCCATGATTGTCCCAACCCCGGTTGGCAATGAACCACCCTACCTTAAAAGGGGGTATCCACTGCTATATCTCACACATCATGCTCTTACCCCTTGAGCCCTGAGTAGTTAATTAAAGAAAGACCATAAAAAGGAAAAAGGCATATAATGAAGGATGCAAAAATCAAGTTCGGGGCACCTCATGTACCACAATTTCTCCCTCCTATTCATTATATACCCAAGTGTGGGCTTCCCTTTTACTAGATACTCTTGTACCCCAACATGTGGCCCGAGGCTGCCCCTTCTCATTCCCTATTCCATTCACCTCTTTATCACATGCCACCACCTTTTGAAGGATGTACCTTGGACATATTATCCCCTTTAAAATTAGAAACCACCAAATGGGATAATTGGTTAACCCCATTTGGAGTTTGGAGGCATTAGCACATGCCAAAGCCCATTATGGAAGGGCATGCCATTATGAAGTCCCCACCCATGGTCCATGTTTTGTAAGCTCATTTACTTTATTTCTTTTATGACTTGTTGTACTGGAAGGCTAGGGGACACATTGGATCATATGCAAGATTGCAGGTGCTCTCCATCTTGGGTTTGGTCTCCCTATACCAGGTCCTAACTCTCCAAAGGGATACATTGGAACATGTAGGGTGTGTGTTGAGAACCATGGGCCTCCACAATAGTAGACATCACTTCATGGATCCTCGGAGATGTTCAAATACTGGCTCGAGATCCACCTATTAGATGAGGAAGATGCACCTGGTTCACCTTTGCCCAACCAGCCCCACGAAAAGACCATGCACTTGGAAGCTGACCCTGAACTTGTAGGATGAAGAATTGGAGCATGGATGAATTTTGATGTTTGGATTGGAGTATTTTATATTGGAGCTTCTTTATTGTCAAATTTTTGATGATTGGATATTTTCTATTACTTGTAAGTTAAAATTTTTAATATTATTATTGCTTTACTTTTGTCATATTAATTAAATGGTATTTTCGCTATAAAAAGGGATAATTGTTGCATGCATAATTGCAAATTTGTGGAATTATTGTTTCTATATAGCATATCTCAATGTTTGGGCCATGCAAGTGAATGAAATCTCCTAGGGATAATTCCAACGATGAATTTGTCTTGATAAGCCATCTCTTTTTCCAAGCAAAGTATAAAATATTTTGATGTCTCTTCTTCTTTGCCTAAAGGTTAAGTGAAGTGGTCCTTAAGGCCTCCTTGACTAAAATATGAGTAACTTTCTCATAGTTCTCCTAGACTCCATTCTCCCTAAGGGATTAGGCATTGGTCCGAAAATAGGTGATCACTCAAAGAACATATTTCTCCACCTTTTCCGTTTCACTTCTAGGTCTATCCAAGTTAGGTCACCTAGGGCATCACTTTCCCGATAGAATAGCCAAAGAAAAAGTTCAATCTCTTAGACTCTACTTCGCAAGTGTGTCCTCAAGCCATCCTCCAAATTTGAATCCATTTTGATGGTGGAGTTGTGAGATAACCCAAGCCCTAGCTCTGAGATCAAACATTGCCTTGGTATTTTCTAGGCTAGCACCTCATTAGGATCAATTTGAAACTTTCATTTTGAAATCCTTGATTTGATCCTTCCCCTTGTTTGGGTTATAAAAACATCATTGGTTGCTAGATTCTCTCTCCCTAACCTAGATTGGCTCCATTTGGTTCTGTGTGGTCCCATACCTTTGAAAGGTCAATTCTTCAAGAACCATTTGAGAAGTCAAGTTCAATAAAAAATTTAGGATTAGGAAACTCCTTTACAAGGAATATTCCTCTAACCTAACCCTCAAAATCCTCACCTCATTATCCTAGGAATCTTTGTACCTTGCTTGAAGAGTAAGTAAGATCCTTTCTTAACCCCTTTCTAGGAAAAGGACCATTAATATCACTTCATAGCCATTTTTTGATTCATCCTTCACAAGAGACTTCCATATACTGGGTCTCCTCCCATCAGTGAAGGTCAGTAAAGAGTAGGGAGTCTGAGTTGAGGTGATAGTGGGCTAAGTCTTCATTGTTTCCCTTGAACTAGTAGTTGTCCCTTTAGGAGTCCCTTTTAGGCCCCCTGTTAGTTTGAGAAGTAAAATTTTGGTGCCAATTTTAAGGACAAGAAATGTGTGTTTGGTTCCCCATACGACATATTGACATAACATTATTGGTGTCTCCATTGGAAGAACGAAGACCTAGTTCTTCATTAAGCTTCAAAGCCAATTCTTGTAGGGTGAAGCAAGCATTTTTTAAGGCAATTTCATTCACCCTCGCGACTCCCATGTCATTAAGGACCCAGCAACATGTTGACCACATATATTCCTTCCATAGATATGAAAGGGAACCGAAGATATCCTTCACCAAAATCCATAAAGAATAAGCCAATGTTCGATGGGGATCCACATTTTGCAGGCAACCATGTGGTAAGGTTCATAGGGTGCCTTTCAAAGAAAAATATAACTCAACCTTGTGAAAAAATCAGATTGTTTGTCCTATTCATTTCCCCAAGTACCAATTGTCTTGAGTCATGTAAACCTAAAACCATTCCTTCTCTTCTGATGTTGACTATGTGCTTCTTGTTGCATGAAGGGTTGAGTTTCCAATCTCATGAAGACATATCCCAAATGTTAGATATGGACCTTCGAGAAGAGGAAGTTATTGAATATGGTTGTATGCTTGAGGAAGAGTCTCTTATTGATGCATACTTTAATTATGGTGCCAAAGGAGAGGCTCATGAATTAGAAAGTGTGTCCTCTAAGGATAATGAGGAAGATCTCAACCCCAAGATCCCTCAGACATTGCAGGAATGGATGATGGAATATGAAAATTATTACATAAGAATGATGGCCACATATAACTCCCAAGATATTTTCTCCCACTACTATGAGCAATCGGAAAGTTTCCGTAACAGGAACAGTTAATATAAAGAGAGTCCTACTGATGAATTTCTTCTTGAGGCATTTTATCAAAATCATGTAGTAAATACCTTGGAGATCATTCTTTTGGAATCGATAAAGGAGGAAAATTCCTCCCTATCTAAAGAAGAGAATGAATGACATCCTAACCAACACCAAATATATAGTGAAGAATGCGAGGATTCTGAGGAAGATCATGGTAATCGAATAAACAAAGGATCTATGATTGAATTTTGGGTTGTTGATTGGGGAATTGTGTATGATTATAGAAATGAAAACCCCATGGTTTCTCAAGTCCATAATAATCAGCTCATGGAAGAAGAAAATGATCTGCCCCTTCTGAATAACAATGTTGGTCCTTATGAATCCCTTGCTAGTGGTTGGAAAGGTCTCTCATTTATGTTCCAAGATCATTCAATCAAAGAAGAGCCTTCTGAGATTTTGGGTAATTCTAATGACTCTAATATATAATAAATTGAGGAAGATGCTTCCCTAGGCCATGCCACCAATAAATGTTTTTTCTTCATGTTTGAGCATTTCTCCCCTTCCCTAGAAATAGATGTCTGTGATGATGTTCATTCCCCTAGTCTTGATGAAGAGTTGCTTTCCCCTATGAAGGACCAAGAATCATGGTTTTTCCCCAAATACGATGATGGGTCCACTTCTTGTTTTCCCAATGACCAAAATAGTATCACCCTAAACATGTATAAGTCTTTCACTCATTCTTACCCTAAGTAAGATAGGCCCGAGATAGTTCTTCATCAAAGATTCATATACTTGGTCATTGACTTTTCCATCTCCTGGTTAGAGGATCAAATCCAATCCTCTCGACTGGTGTAATTTCCTTCTTCTAGGGTTCCTTTCTATGGCATGTGGGTCTCTTATTTTCCCACCTCCCTCCCTTGTAACTCCTCATATCATTGTTCCCATTTGTATTGCCAGGTCTGTTGCAAAAATAATCATGGAAGGATGCATTCTTGTATTAATCAATTGACATCTTGGTTGCATTGGGTCTATTATTATACCTAGCACTTGACATTCTATGTTATGCATGTTAGAGTAGGATGCATCGCATGTTGGTTTTGGATTAGAACTAGCCTCATATGATACTTTTCATGGTATATTAGATGAATTTATATTAAAATTTTCATATTTTATTTTTTTGTTGACTTTACAGCCTAACACTAATAATGGGTGATCACAAGACACCATGAAAAACATGATGCCCCATGGGTTCAATCGTTGATATGTGTAGATAGCAGGTCTGTAGTAACCAAGATATTTTTGGAGTTCTCGTGACCTCTCGTTTGAGTAGCTTCATCCACTTCTTAGAGAGATCACGTCCCATTTGGATATAGATGTTACCCACCATTTCATGGGTGATATCCCTTGGAGAAAAAAAATCTCCAAGATGGTCCTCACCTGGCAACTAGCAACCCTTACAGCCACCAACTAGCTCGTTGTCCAATTCTCCACCACCTAAGCCATCCATGTGGTCCCTCACCCATCTGTCATGATCGTATGTTTGAAGGTGGGCCTCCAAAATCTAAAGGTATGCCTTGTCATTTGGTAATTAAGTATTGTAGTTTGCTTATCATGGACACATATGGGCATGGATTAATGGGTGGATTCAGCAGAAGGAATGGGATAGGTCTGTGCTCTTGTCCCTTACACCCATTTTTGTATATTAACCTTGGATTCTAATCCCATGGGATCTCTTTTACTAACCATTTGGCTTTATGGATGGTATTTCATGGGAAACCCTGGTTTTGGTTGCGTGATCCCGCTCCCTCATCAGCATATATGACCCCCTTTCCACTCATTATTACCCCATTCATCATTTCTCCCACCTGGGTCCACATTCTTCCATTGGTTCCACATATGGTTAGCTCTCCCCTTCCCCTTACCCACACCTTGGGTAGGCCTGGAATAATTCCATGAAGGTTGATGTAGCTGAAAAGAAAATTAAAAGCATAATTGGCCACATTCAATAGGAAAATGTACCACAAAATGCAAAAGATGGTCGATACAAACAAATTTAGCACATGGGAAAAATCCAATACATGATTTCTACCCCATCATCATGGCCATGACCCTGATTCCTACAAGTTCTATGGGCCTCCTTCATCATATAGGAACCCATGATTGTCCCAACCCCTGGTGGGAAATGAACCACCCTACCTTAAAAGGGGGCATCCACTCCTATATCTCACACATTGTGCTCTTACCCCTTGAGTCCGGAGCATTTAATTAAAGAAAGACCATAAAAATGAAAAAGACATATAAATAAGGGTGGAAAAATCAAGGTTGAGGCACCCCATGTACCATGATTTCTCCCTCCTATACATTATATACCCAAATGTGGGATTCCCTTTGACTAGCTGCCCTTGTACCCCAACATGTGGCCCGGGGTTTCCTATTCTCATTCCATATTCCATTCACCTATTTATCACATGCCACCACCTTTTAAAGGATGTACCTTGGACATATTATCCCCTTTAAAAGTAGAAACCACCTAATGGGATACTTAGTTAGCCCCATTTGGAGTTTGGAGATATTAGCACATGCTAAATACCATTATGGAAGGACAAGCCATTATGAATTTCCCACCTATGGTCCATGGCTTGTGATCTCTTTTATTCAATTTCTTTGATGACTTGTTGTACCGGAAGACTAGGGAATGCATTGGATCCTATGCAGGATTGCAAGGTGGTATCCATCTTAGGTTTGGTCTCCCTATACGGGGTCCTAAATCTCCAGATGGATACACTAGCACATGTAGGGTGTGTGTTAAGAGCCATGGGCCTCCACAGTAGTAGAAAACACTCCATGGATCCTGAGAGATGTTCAGAGATTGGCTCAAGATCCACCTATTGGACGAGGAAGATGCACCTAGTTCACCTTTTCTTAGCTAACCCCACAGATGTACCATGCAGTTGGAAGCTAACCCAAGACTTGTAGGATGATGTGGCATAACCTACACCCTCATCCGAGCCCTTACCGATGGTATACATACACCTTCAACTCATTTGGAGACCCACACCCACTAGGAGCACCACATGTTTATTGTTAGGAGAACAAGGAGGCACCCTCTTATCCATCACTTTTGAGGGTCCTAGTCTTCATTATGGCACCTATGGACCTCATCAAGCCTCTTGGAGGGCCCTACTACATGTATTATTTATCATTTGACCTCTTGAGAGGCTTATTATTTCATTCATGAGCTAGTTTTGTGGGCTTGCCACCAAAATTTAGGTTATTAGCACATTATTTTATTTTTGGGGCTTATGTAGGCCTAAGAGACTAATTCAAACTCCTAATTAGTGCATAAATATAAGTGAGATGAGTTCATTTTCTCATCACCACTTTCGATTGGATCACTCTTCTCTTTAGAGAATTTCGCACTTTTTCTGGGATTAAGAATTCGAGCATGGATGAATTTTGATGTTTGGATTGAAGAATTTTATCTTGTAGATTCTTTATTGTCAAATTGTTTATGGTTGGATATGTTATATTACATGTAAGTACAAACTTTTAATGATATTTTTTATTTACTTTCGTCATATGCATTGAATGGGATTTTTGCTATAATAATTATTGTTTCTATATAACATCTATCGATGTTTGGGAAATGTATGTGAATGAAATCTCCTAGGGATAATTCCACTAGGGAATTTATCTTGATAAGCCATCTCTTTTTCCAAGTGAAGTATTAAATATTTTAAGGTATCTTCTTCTTTTCCTAAAGACTAAGAGAAGTAGTCCTTAAGGCCTCCTTGACTGAAATACGAGTTCCCTTCTCATCATTCTCCTAGACTCCATTCTCCCCAATGGATTAGGCACTGGTCCACCAATAGGTTATCACTCAAAGAAAATAATTATCCACCTTTCCCTTTTCTTTTCTAATTCTAGCCAATTTGGGTTACCTAGGGCATCAATTTCCATACAAAGTAGCCAAAGAAAATCTTTTATCTCCTATCCTCTCCTACGTTGGTGTGTCCTCAAGGCCTCCTCCAAATTTCAAGCCATTCCGACGATGGAGTTGTAATATAACCCAAGCCCTAACTCTGAGATCAAACGTTTCCCTAGTATTCCCTAGGATAGCACCTCATTAGGATAAATTTGACACTTTCAATTGGAATCTCTAGCTTTGATCCTTTCCCCTTCTTTGTCTGGGTTAAGAACATCATTGGTTGTTATGTTCTATCCCCCTAACCTTGGTTGCATCCATTTGGTCCTGTGTGGTCCCATACCTTTGAAAGGTCAATTCGTCAAGAACCATTCAGGAAGTCAAGTTCAATAAGGATTTTAGGATTGTGAAACTCCTTTACAAGGCATATTCCTCTAACCTATCCCTCAAATCCTCGCCTCCTTATCCTAGAAATATTTGTAGATTGCTTGAAGAGTAGGTAATCTACATTCTTAACACCCTTCTAGTAAAATGATCATTAAGGTCACTTCACATCCATTTTTTGATTCATCCTTCACAAGTGATTTCCATATATTGGGTCTCCTCCCATCGGTGAAAGTCCGTAAAGGGTAGGGAGTCTTAGCTAACGTGACAGTGGGCTAAGTCTCCATTGTTTCCCGTGACCTAGTAGTTTTCCCTTTAAGAGTCTCTTTTAGGCCCCCTGCTAGTTTGATTTGTAACAAGAACCAAAGAGTGTTAATTCTTGAAGGCAAGAAGGTCTTAGTTTGGTTGGAACTATTGGATATAGTTCATGGTTGGGTAAAACGTGCTTTGTTCCTAAATATTCCCCAAGCGTTTGGTTAAATGAAATTATTCCATTATTCTATGGTTAATATTGAGTTATTTATTGTTATCAATTTACATAATAGAAACGAGTGATTATTATTCTGAATTTATTTAATATAAATATTGTTGCAACTTGCATACAAAATTATTGTATATATCTATGTTATTGTTTTATGATATCAAATGGTTGCATACATGCATAAGAATATTCTTATGATATAATAACTTTCGCAGAAATAATTATATGTTTGTATACAGGTTATGATTTTTGTATAACGTTATCATTTGTATAAATAAGAGATCAAATTATTAACCAAGGAACATTAGATAAATGGTATGCAAATGGAATGATTTGTACTTACAGAAGTTGCATGCAAGTCTCGATCTTTGAATATACAAATTAGTGTTCATAAATAATCTAGTTTTATTCCTAATATAGAACATATATATTGACTATTGATTCCAACTGCATGTGTGTTGGCATGATAGCCTAACGAATATTGTTATAAACCAATTGAGGTAGTAGAGGTTATATGTTTATAGAGTTCAATGCATAGAAAATAAAGAGGATACTTGTATGGTATAAATGACTACATGCATTAAATGGGAGATGAGATGTATAAGAAGAGTGATTTATTTATGAAATGTTATACATGTACTATGTTTCAATGGAATAAATCCTTGCTAAAGAAATAGACATATTATTTGCATGAGAATGCATTCCTGGATTATATTCTTTTAACTGACGCAAACTACAAGTATGATTTAACAATATCAAAATTACATTCAATATTTATGAGTAAAATATGTGTATATAGATAGAAACTAGAGCTTTTAGAAATAGAACCAAGAGATATTAAGTGGTTTCTATCTATACATGAATTAAAAACCTTTGTTTGTAAGTCTAGCTAGGGGTTTGATTATCCACAAAATATTTGTACATGCATGAAATTATAGAACCAAAATGTTTTGTTTTGGTTATGAATGTAGATAGGAGAATTAAATTGAAATCTAATTTCCTATAATCTTGAATATCAAGTATAGAACCTATAATAGTTATGCATGATGAAAAGTGCGACAACTATGATGGTATAGGAAGAACAATTTGAAGGTAAATTGTAAGTTAGTAATAAAGGAATATTGATATCAATAATTGGAGATAAATAAACACTTAGTGAAAGTGAGGCATCCCTTAATATGTATGAGGTAAGAGAGAATCGATGATTACTAAAGTAATAAAAGTATATTTACAAATACTATGCCTGCCTATTAGTATGATAATATCATACTTGAATTCACATGAAGGAGTTTCTAGTTTCTGGAGAAATTGTGTATTTGTATAACGAACATACAATATTAATATCATTACTTGAATGAATTGATATATATTAGGAGAACTTGTGTAGGAATGATACATAAAAATAGTCGAATACCAAATCAAGGAATTAGACAAGTCAACATACCAGTAAGGCTTATTATCCATCAAATTTCCTAATAGTTATAAAGAAGGATACAACTATAAATACAATTACATTGTAAGAGCGACAACTCATTCATAACAAAATTATACATCAATTTTGTTGAAATAAGAAAGTACAGGAGGCACAGAAAATATGTCTCTACAACTACTATTTAACGATAACCAAAAGTATCACGAAACATAATAACTAGTCTCTTTATGAGACAACCAAAAAGAGTATATACATAGGAAGAATACATAGCGACAATGAATGAGCACAATATAAATATATATATATATATATATATATATATATATATATATATATATATATATATACATTCAAAGTCAACTAAGAGTTTATTCTAGTATAAATGAGGCTCCATACCATAACTTTAATAATAATGGGAAAAAAAAAATCAAAGTTTTAACTAGCATTACAATCCTCATATGGTAAGTACAGTAAGACTGCCTAAATTTAAAGAAACCCTGTTTAGGGTTTGAGAAAAAATTTGCTAACCCTTAGCTTAGGCATACATAGTATGAAATTGGTAGGAAGTTGACATGTATTACAGTGAAGAAAAATTCAAAGTGTTGAAAAAGAAGTTAAACTTCTTACTCTAGCGAGAATTACTCTCTCTTGCACCAAGAACCCTATATGTAACAATGGGTAAGTTGGAATTAGAAATTTCCAATGGTCAATGAAAGAAGAAAAACTACAGTATGAAGATGAGGAAAATAATTTGAAAGTTATAATTGTCACAAGCCAAGTTTGGCATTCGTTCCAACCCTATACGCATAAGAGAACATAAGGGTTAGTGTAGTCATTATAGGCAAGTTATATACAAACAAATGTTGGAAATTAGTTAAAGATACTACGTTGGGGTTTTAGTTAAAATCACAAGTGCAAAAATAAAAAATCTAAACAACAGAGAAAAATGAAAATGACCTCAGTAGAGCAGCCATATCCAGATGGGTCTTAACCCTTAATAGAAATTAAGAATCAAATAAATTCCCAAGTTCTCCATCACATAACAATTGAATACCTAAGAGTCGTGGCTAAATAAAAGGGAAATTTTACAACCCTCTCTTCGTACTCTAGACAATCGAGCAACTTGATGAAAGAAATGAGTTAATAAATGAGTCATTACATGTGCTCTCACCAAAGCTAGCACTACAAGGTAGAATTCGTTAGAATCTGGAATCAAGAAAAGGGTTTGTGAAAACCTAGATTAAAATTTCAAATTGATGAAAAGGCCAAAATTCTTAACTAGAATGGTCATAGAAGTTCCAAACATTACCTCTGTAGTCCTATGTGAAACAAGAAACCTGATTTCAAATTTGAAACCCTTCGTTTGCCAAGAACTTGCACCTATTATCCAAAACCTACCATGGAAACACTAATGTTTCTCAAGGCCTACAAGACATACCAATTAGTTAAGCATAGTTTCAGAGAAGAAGCGAAAATGACAAGAAATATATAATGTTGAGCAAAAACATCAGACATTATACATGTGCGAGCCTACCTCGTGGAGATGACAAGCATCCTAATTAGGAAATTATAGGTTTAATGAGGGCCAAGTGGCCACATAATTCAAGAAAAACCATTGATACCTTGAAACCCTTAGAGTGGTACCCTGGTGAACACCAAAAAAAATGTCAGTCAACTGAACAATGGAGGGTTAGGGCATATGGCTAAGTTTTGTTCCAACTAAATATAGGCTCTTTGATGACCCAAACTCAATCTCCATTGTTCAAACCACCAAGTACAAATGTGACATGGAAATCATAGAAGGGACCGCATGGGTCATGCTGGAATTTCCAAGTGTTAGTTGTATGCAACAACAAACCAAGGTGCATGTTACACTAAATTTTGTCACCATGACTATTGATTCAGATCTCTTTCCATCTGATGAGTGTCTCAAGTGAATCCCCTATGAATATTGAAGTAAAAAATGCCACGAAAAAAAAGGAATTTTTGGTTGCACTGATTGAAAACCACTTTTGAGTATCTACTCAGTTTCCCTAACCATTACTTGCACACGTGTAGTTTCTACCATTATGGCCTGTGCAATTATGCTCATTGTCTTCCACTATAAACTGTGAAATATTGTTCACGCAAGTAAAAATAAAAATAAAAAATTATAGAAGCTTTCATGGAGTAATCTTATCCAAATTCGAAACCTCAAACTAATACATAACTACGCCTCATCCCTTGGTTCATGGAACTAATCTCCTCTTAAGCATCATATCCCTTGAGATGAGGAACTAGAAACCTCCTCCTCTTGTCTATAAATTGAGCATAAGACTAGAGGATGGGAGGGACTTGGATTTGTAAACTTATGTTGTTGATTTTGGGTCTGAAGTGTTTGTCATCAAGGGAAGGAACAAATACTATGGAAGAGGCTTGTGACATCAAGGCAACCATGTTATAAGCGTATTCTCCTTTGAAATGCATACAAAGTAGTTGTTATTTCCTAATTGCATCTATTTTGATGTTATTTGTGATATTCCTTGATCACTCGCATGGTTTATAACTAATTATTGATTCAACTATATGTTGTATATTAAGTTAGGGATTTCATTTACCTTTTATTTTATATGTGAGATGCTTTGATCCCTTTGAATGTTTTTGTCTATGTAGATCTCTTTTGGAGCATCATTTGGAGAAGCTCTAGAAAGCATTGGGAAAGCCTCTAAGGCATTGAGGAAAAGCTAGTTATGGAAGGTAATGAAAGGAATTCTACAAGCACATCACTAATAGGTAAGTGATTCTTCATGCACTACATGTTTCATGTTTCAGTTATAGGCTAAAGAAAGGTAGCAATTATTTTGATGTTTGTTACTAGGCTTTGTTGGAAATCTAGGGAGATCCTTCTTGTTAGCAAGAATTGATTTGTCCGCCTAACAAATTGGAAACCATACCGGTGAATGAGAGTGATCCATTGTGTCCTGTTGTGACCCTTGACACCTTTAGACCCTTTTAAGAATTTCAATTCCTGGTATGAGACCTTTGTTTTTATTTTTTCTAAAATTTTCTCAAACTGCACATTTTATCTTTAGTAACAAAGTGCATATTTTCACACTTAGTCCTTAGCACCAGTGCATATGTGCACTGAATCAAATTGATGACATGTACAACCCTGTAATTTTTTTGAAAAATCTAGGGTTTCTCTTATTTAAGTCCAAATTTTTTGTTTTTATGATTTCTTAAGCTTGTTTACAGTCTTATAGAGTCTTTGTCAATTTTATTGGGTGTTTTGAATTTTATTTTTGAGAAATTCTTAATTTGATTTCCTTTGGTCATTACTCAGAGGTTTGTCTTAGTTTCTTAACAATTTTTGCATGTTTTTTCTTTCATTTTTGCAAAAACAATTCCCCCTCAATCATCGGGGGGGAGGGGTGTTGAATTGTATCCGAGATTTAATCGCCTTTGAGTGTCATCACATTTGATCTTTCGAATTTTTACCCAAATTCCTTTACTTACACTTGATTGGTTCTTTAGTTACATTGATGAAGGAAAATAGTCATGTTGTTTTTACGTTGACTTGGAGTCATCTTGTGTTTGTTTTGAAGAATTCTCTTGCATAGATTACATTTGCATAGTTAGAATTCTCATTTTCATAACATGAACAAAAAAATTTCATAGATTACATTTTCATGATTTTAAAGCAAATTGTGTATAGACTACATTGCATGGTTTGGCACTTAGGGCTTTGAATTGCATTAGAAAATTAGAAGTGGTGCATTTTTGGAGTTAATATTTTAAAGAAGAACCTTTTTATTTTAAATCGAAATGAAAATATCACAACATCATGTTTGATTGCATTAAAGTTTTGAGTCAGATCATAACACCATAAGTTTCACATCCAACTACCCATTGAGTAAGTAATAGCTTTAAAAAAAACAACGCTAATAAAATCAATTAGAATTTTTATTATTTTAGTGCTCTTTCGACCTACATTAGATTAGGTTGTAGGGATTTGGAATAGGGAAGTGAGTTAACTTTCCAAAGCTGCAAACAAACAATAGAATCTTATGATAGGGATTAAATCCATTTATTATAGTTTGGTTATGGGAATATCCTCTAACAAAGGAGTTAAGCACGAGATCATATCAGACCCAATGAAGCGATTGACCCCACTTCATTGGTTACGGTAGAGTAATTTACATGTATTACAAACGGTGTTGAAAGGTGCTCGGTAATCACTTGAAGGTAAACCTCAGCTTGACCATGTTGAGGAACCTTCAAGGGGATTGAGCTTTGTTACTCTTCCCTTGCGTGTATGTCCAATCAACGACTCTCCCCCCCAAGTTAAATTGTTGTACGTGGTAACCTTAGAGAGCATTATCTTAGGGCTATTACCCAAGGTGACGGTGAAGGGGAAGTCTCTACTATACCTGGAATGGATGTTGGCTAGATTCACTTGGACCTTTTTGGAGGGTATTCTTCACTCAAGATGGCATAAGTGAAGTTACTTGCACCAAATCAGGTTTATTAAGCAAGTTTTCAGCATAAATGGTTCCACCCGCTCTATCTTTATTAACTTTTCACATTGATCTCTATCATGTTGGATTTCATCACCAACTAGTGATTTTATTGTGAAAAGTTTGTTTTCATGGCTTGACTCCTTAGATTTACTAGTGTGTGCTATTTTCTTGTTTTACTTTTTACACACCTTAGGTGTGGATTGTGAATATTATTTTAATTCTTAATAAAACTTATTTGATTTGAATCTAATTGAAACAATTCATGAAGTTACGGATCAATGAATCCCTGTTAATGAGAATCCTAGTCCTTTTCCTAAATTTGGAAATGTTGGTCCTCCTTACATTTCTACGTTGTCACTTCCTGGATTCACGATAGGTTTACTGGTGTGGTTGTTTTCAACTTCTTTAGTCCCAAATAATCAAATTGTACCACCTCAACCAAGTTCTATGTCTCAACAACACCAACCGTTGGTTAACCCTTTACCTTCTTCACCCAACATGTCTATAGAAAATCTTGTAGATTCACAAGTTGATGTAATGTACTAAAGCACAGGATAAGAATCTACTTCTACTTTCACTTAGCGGAAGCCAAAATATCGATGAAAACAATATGAGCAAGAAGAAAATAAATCATTGGCACATAACACAAGATGTATCTGGGGAAAGCCACTGCTCAAAACCCCACTATCTGTATTGCATTAAATCAGAAATCCAAGATGAGAATACAATGATTGTTCTCACAAGAACAATCTCTGCACATGTATAATCAATCTCCCAGTTCACAAGCAAGCTCAAGTTAAACCTTAGCCTCTTCTACTGCTCTCCAAGCCCTTATTTCCTTGCGCCCTTGGTCAAAGAATTTGGATGAATACAATATGCTCTACTCAACCTTGAGCTTAACCTGCACAAGTATATCCTATCCTCTACTTGATGATTTCCTTTGGCCAATACTTAGCCAAACTTCCAAGCCTCCAAGCTTCTAATTCTCTTGCACAATTCCTAGGATGAATAGCTTGTATTTAAAGGGAATTCATGCTTCCAAAACTGTGCAATCCAAACATAGGATCAATCTTTTATGCATGCATGATATTTACACTCTAGTAAATAATACAGTTGATAATACATTGTCCCTGCACTCTAGTCTCAATTGGGTCTTTATTTGAACTGACATGCATGAGTTTCTCATGAGGGAATCTTCAATTAACTATATTAACACTTGTGGATGCACTGGTGCACCAACTGACTGTCAATCCTCTATTAGTTCCACAAACAGTTTGTAACTAAATTAGCTGAACTTAACTCAGTAAACTGAGTGATCTAACTTCCAACTCAATTTAAACTCATATTGGACCCCTAAAACTTAGTGACAACATATACATGAATACAGAAAGACATCCAACTCGAAATTCATAAGCTAATTAATTTAGTTAATTAATGAACAATTTACAAGTTGTTATGAGAATAGAATTCGATTTTAATTCTCAGTTTAATTCAAGGACAAATTAAACTGGAATTTCTTGTTTCCATTTCTCAACACTCCCTCTCAACAAGAAATGGATTATCAACTACCCCAAACTTGTCTCTATGAAACTCAAATTTACATATTGATAATGCCTTTGTCAAAATTCCATCATCTTGCTCCTTTGTGGGAATGTACTCTAAAAACATAATCTGCCTCAATACACAATCTCAAAGATGATGTTATCGGATATCAATATGCTTGGACCAGTTATGAAAAACTGGATTTTCAGTGAGTTTGATACAACTTTTATTATCACTGTAAATCACTATCAGATTCATTTTTTGACCAAACAAACCAACCAGGATTTTCTCATCCAAATGGCCTCACATGCTACCTAACTTGCAGCCATGTACTATGCCTCTGTTGAACTAAGTGCAATCGATATATGTTTCTTGTTGTACCAAGAAACCATCGTTGACCCAATACTAAATATCCCTCCTAATGTGCTCTTCCGATCGGATGGACTCCCTGCCTAATCTGCATCGGTGAATCCTTGAAGCTTCACTCTGTCTATCTGTCTGTACTATAATCCATACTGAGAAGTGCCCCTGAGGTGTCTCAACACATGCTTTTTCACCTTACAATACATCTTGGTAGGCCTAACAATCACTTGACTAAGTTGGTCAACCACATAGCACATATTCGGTCGTGTGCTCACCAAGTACATGAGTGAACCCACAAGCTGCCTATAAATAGTAACTTCCACAACTTCTCCTAAAGTAGCATCCTCCTTCCTTTAGTTACCTGCTAGAGGAGTCTCCATGGGTTTGTTGCACTCCATGTGAAATCTCCTGAGTATCTCACTGGCATACTTTCCCTGAGACAAAAACAACTCCTCATCTCCCTGCCATACCTCCATGCCAAGAAAGTAATGCATAAGCCCCATGTCCTTCACGACAAAATCTCTTGCAAGGTCCTCCTTGCAAGACTTGATCAACTGATCATCACCTATCAGTATGAGATTATCAACATAAAGTACAATGATCAGTAGTTTACCTTCCACCACTATGTGGTACATATTCCTATCTGCTTCACTCTTCGTGAAGCCCAACCTAGTGAAGTAGTTATCTATCTTGGTGTACCAAGCACGGGGTGCTTGCTTTAACCATTACAACACTATCTTGAGTCGACACACATGCGACTCATGGTCAAAGGTCTCAAAACCTTCAGGCTGCTCTATGTACACCTTTTCCTCAATCATGCTATTAAGGAAGGTTATTTTTACATCCATCTGATGTATCTTCCAACCCATATGTGATGATAGTTCCAATATAGATATGATTGATGAGTACCTTGAAATAGGAGCAAAGGTTTCATCGTAGTCAATTCCCTCACGGGCCACAAATATAGCCTTATGCTTCTGCACACTACCATTTGTAGCTTTCTTTACCTTGTAAAGCCAATAGGATCTCGCTACAGACTTGTCCTCTGGCCTCTGGACCACATCCAAAACACTATTATGAACTATGGAATCATATTGTCACAACACATTCACCCATAAGAGACATAAATCTATTTACCTCTCAGGTGACCTCACCTTCTTGCGCTAAGAATTGGGTGCTCCCACATTCTCTCGTGCATCATCCAACAATCTGTCAACCTCTCTCATGCACTTTCTTCCCTCTCTAGAAGACTCTACCTGAGTGGATGTCTCAACTCCCGGATCCTCTACATGTGGCTGCTCCACATCAATCTGAGGCTCCTCAACCTTAGGAGCTAAAATATCCTCCTCCACATGTAGCTCAAGCTCCCTCTCAAGAGAAACTCACATGGCCTTCTCCTCATCGAATCTGACATCCCTACGAACCACTATCATCTTGTGGTTGGCAAGTACACCCAATAGTTGTGAGGTGTATCAGTGTACCCCACAAATATCCTCAACTTTGTTTTCAGCTCAAGTTTCGTTTGTGCATCTTTCGTCACATGGTAATATACCGATGACCCAAAAATCCTGAAGTGACCAACATATGGCCTCTTACCGAAATAAGCCTCCTCTAGTGTCTTCATCTCAAGTATCTGATGTGGGATATAGTTATAAACCATTGTGTTGCATGCCTCATTGCGAAAGTGTAGTGGTAGGCCCTGATCATGCAACATCACCCTTGTTTCCCCTACTATGATTCTATTCTTCCTCTTGTCCACCCCATTTTGCTGAAGGTTATGGGATTTTGCCAACTCCCGTTTAATCCCTTCCGCTGCACAAAAGTTCTTAAACTCGTTTGTGGCATACTCACCACCATTATCACTCCATAGTGCTTTAATATTATTTCCCGACTCTTTCTCCACCAATACTTTAAACTCACAAAACTTTTGAAAGTTTGATCCTTTTTCTACATGAAAAATATCCAGCATTTACGAGAATAGTCATCAACAAATATAACATAATACTTGTGTTCGGTCGTGGATGTTGTCGATAATGGTCCACACACATATGAATGGAATCACTCTAGAATAGCCTCTTCTTGACTGTCTCTGTTGTGAAAGGAAGACTTGGTGTATTTTCCCAAAGTACACCCCTTTCATGTATCAACTTTCTCAAGCGTACCTTTGGGAAGACCGGTAAAGATATGCTACAATATCTTCAAAGCCCCATGATTCAAGTGGCCCAATCCCCTGTGCCACAAATCTCCAACATCTCAGCTCTGCACCCTTTCTTCTTTTGTTCTCAAAGTAACACAGTCCTTTACCTATAGCTCATAGAGATTCTTCACCTCAATCCCTATCTTCTTTACTTGAATTGTGGCTATGTGTCAAAGGAACGCCTTTCCTTTTGAGAAGATCACATCATAGCCTCTATCCTCAAGCATGGAAATGGATACCAAGTTCTTCTTCAGCCCGAGAACATACATAACATTCTTCAAGCTAAGTGGAACCCCATGCTTCCTCTAAAAATTAATCGTGTCCAATCCAGTAACACTATACTTCCCATCATCACCCATCTCGATATGCATCTGGAGATCTTTCTCCTCCAGGTCATTGAATAACTCTTTGTTGCCAGTCATGTGGAATGAAGATCCACTATCTAAGTACCATACATTGCCCATCATCAATGACACCATGCATGCAATGAGGGAAAATTCCAATTCGAATTAAGAGGCCAAAGCCTCACCCGCCACTCCTCCTGAGGACTTCTTCTTGGACTTCTTGAGTAGAAAATTTGTAGAAAAATGGCCCAACTCATGACAATGAAAGAACTTAACTTTTTTCATGTCCTTCTTCTTACCTCCATCATAAGAATCTGATTTGGAATGGGAATCTTTCCCTTTCCCCTTCTTCACCTTAATCGCTAAGGAAAAGTTCTCTTCATTATCAGTCTTTGATGAAGAACCATCCCTGGTGTTCATCCTGATCCACTCCTCCATCAAATCTAACCACAGTCATCCCCAATAAGGAAGCTTCTCCTAACCATTGACATATTCTTGACAACTATGCCAACTCTTTCGGAGTCCTAGAAGAGAAAGACTCACCATATCATCATTGGCAATCGTGATTCCAACACTTCCAAGTTTATCACGACATTGAGTGAACTTGGTCAAGTATTTTGGAATAGTCTTGCCTTTCTCCATTTTGATTTTTCGAAGTTTGTCTTTTAGTGATAATTTCCTTTCATCACTGTTGTTCTGATACAAATCCATCAATTCTCTCCACATAGCATATGGTGTTTCCTTGCCATGGAGGATCGAGACAATGTGGTCTCAAACTCCCTCAAGGATTATCTACCTCGCCTTCACCACACACTTCTTCAATTCGGCCAAATTTTGTGCATCTAATGTTGTTGTCTTAGGAATTTGTTGATCAATGAATTCCTTTAAGCCATTATCCTCTAGCATAGCCTCCATTATGTCCCTCCAGGCTATAAAATTCGAGCTTCCTTCCAAGGAATACTCGAGTCGCAAACCGTAGAACACAATGTATCGATCCTGAAGCATGTATTGCAAATTCGAATTTCACATGTAACCAAAACTCAAAAATTTGAAATATCCTCTAGTATATTGTTCTCAGCTCCGATACCAAATAGAAAATCTTATATATTCACAAGGTCATGCAATGTACTAAAGCACAAGACAAGAATCTACTTCTACTTTCAACCAGCATAAGCCAATAGATCGATGAAAACAATATGAACAAGAAGAAGATAAATCAATGGCACATAACACAATATGTATATGGGGAAAGACACTGCTCAAAACCCCGTTATCTGTATTGCATTAAATCAGAAATCCAAGATGATAATACAATGCTTGTTCTCACAAGAACAATCCCTGCACAAGTATAATCAATATCCCAACTCACAAGCAAGCTCAAGCCAAACCTTAGCCTCTTTTCCTAATCTCCAAGCCCTCTTGTGCCCTTGGTCAAATAATTTGGATGAATACTATGTGCTCTTCTCAACCTTGAGCTTAAACTACACAAGTATTTCCTATTCTCCACCTGATGACTTCCTTTGGCCAATACTTAGCCAAAATTCCAAGCCTCCATGCTTCTAATTCCTTTCGTAATTCCTAGAATGAATAGACTATATTTAAAGGGAATTCATGCTTCCAAAACTATGCAATCCAAACATAGGATCAATCTATGATCCATGCATGATATTTACACTCCAGTAAATAATACAACTGATAGTACACTGTCCCTTCGCTCTAGTCTCAACTGGGTCTTTCTCTAAACTGACATGCATGAGTTTTCCATGAGGGAATCTTCAATTAACTAGAGTAACACTTGTGGATGCACCAATGCACCAACCGACTGTTAGTCCTCTATTAGTTCCACAAACAGTTTGGAACTAATTTAACTGAACTTAACTCAGTAAACTGAGTGATCTAATTTCCAACTCAATTTAAACTCATACTGGACCCCTAAAACTTAGGAATATCATATACATGACTAGAGAAAGACTTCCAACTCGAAATTCCTAAGCTAATTAAGTTAATTAAAATTAATTAACTATTTACAAGTTGCTATGAGAATAGAATTTGATTTTAATTCTCAGTTTAATTCAAGGACAAATTAAACTAGAATTTCTTGTTTCCATTCCTCAACAATTTCCTCCTCCCTTTCTCCTTCTTCGCTTGGTAAAAGCCTTGATGCTAGTAACCAGGTGACTAAGTAGAAGAAGAATAAGAAGAAAGATAAGAAATAATTCAGCCAACCAACCATGGTTGTAAGTATTGGTAATGTTGAGGAAACTTCCAACATGCATTGCAAGACCAAATACCCATGCAAGATTTGTAAGGGTGACCACCTTCTTATTGATTGTCCTGGTATTCCAAAGGTGTTAGAAGTGTGGTCTAAAAATTCTTATCAACTTACTATTGATCCGTCGACCAGTGATTGTCAGGTTCCTGTGAAAGATGGTAAAGTTAGGTTTCCAGGCAGATTACGCAAAGGGATTCATCATAGTCACTTTTTACCTCATATAGATGAAGCCTCAAAATTGTTGGAAAAACTTATTGTTTCATCGCAACAACTTCCAACTAGTTACCGTAAACTTTCTCCCAACCTATTGTTAGTTAACGAAGTGATTGATCTAATTCCAAGTACAGTCAATCCCACTCTTCCATTAGAGAGTGAAATGCATATCACTCAGGTTGATGAACCATTGGTTGATCAAGTAGTTAACTCAATTCCACATTCAGTCGGTCCCATTCTCCCTTTAGGGAGTGAAAATAATACCACTCAAATTCTTCTTGTTAGTTCATAGTATTCTACACAAGGGGGCATTTAACTTGTTTCCATGGAACCCCATCCAAGTATTGAGGCCATTTCCTTTGATTGGAGTATATTGAAAGAGCCTCATAATCCTTCTTCCACCCCTTTCCAAATCATTGTGAAAGCATATGGTAAGACTGTGCGTCACACAAACGTCGACGAAGGTGCTTCTGTTAGTATTTTGTCCTCAACCACTTGGCAAGATTTGGGTTCCCCCTAGCTTGTGCCTATTACATAGAATTTGTTAGCTTTTAACATAACCATTAGGGAACCTTAAGGGATCCTTCCTAAGTTTCCTATTACTTTAGAAGGAAAAATTGTCTGTATTGATCTTATGGTTGTCCAATGCCCCTTAGATTTCAATTTTCTCCTTGGGCGAGATTATGTCTATGGCATGACAAATGTCGTGTTTACACTCTTTCGCATGATGTCTTTCCCTCACAATGGAAACATTGTGACTATTTACCATATTTCATTCATTGGTATTGATTTGACGACCAACCCTCTGACACCCCTAAATTTTCCTTATATGGAAGTGGTATCTACCCCACCACGGGCTAATTATGTGGCAAATAGTCCCATGTTTCCAATTACTGATGCAAACAAGCCTCTCACTATTTTCTCGACTTATTTTGACTTAGATTGGTAATTGACATGGTGGACCCTTCAATGGGGACATTTGAACCTGATTGTATTACCCCCATTGATTCCATTAACATGTGTTTTTCTAGAGAATTATCCTTCCTTCTGATGAAGACCTCTTAGAATTCATGGTCGGGAAGTGTCCCTTGGCATGTGTTTCTTCTAAATGGAAGCCATGATCAGTTTCCCTAATGAGGATGGTTCTTTTATTGTGCCAACCTTGTTAAAAAATGAAACAGGTCATTATGAGGATAGTTCTTTTACTGTGTCAACCTCGTTAAAAAATGAAACAGGGAATTATGAGGATGGCTCTTTTACTATGTCAACCTCATTAAAAAAATGAAACAAGTTCCTATGAGGATGGTTCTTTTACTGTTTCAACCTTGCTAAAAAATGAAATAGGTCCATATGAGGATGATTATTTTACTGTGTCAACCTCATTAAAAAATGCAACAGGTCCTATGAGGATAGTTCTTTTATTGTGTCAACCTCTTTAAAAAACAAAGTAGGTCCCTATGAGGATGGTTCTTTCGTTGTGTCAACCTCGTTGAAAAACAAAACAGGTCCCTATGAGGATGGCTCTTTTACTATGTCAACCTCGTTAAAAAATGAAACAGGTCCCTATGAGGATGGTTCTTTTACTCTCTCAACCTCGTTAAAAAATAAACAGGTCCCTATGAGGATGGTTCTTTTACTGTGTCAACCTCATTAAAAAATGAAACAGGTCCTTTATGAGGATAGTTCTTTTACTATGTCAACCCCATTAAAAAAATGAAACAGGTCCCTATGAGCATAGTTCCTTTTCTTGTGTCAAGATCGTTAAAAAATGAAACAACTACCATGAGCATAGTTCTTTTTCTATGTCAAGCTTGTTAAAAAATGAAACAAATCCTCCCCTGGTTCAGTCGAGTCTTTGACTAGATCTCATAAATGTTGAGTCAAATATTTCACTTGATATCATAAATGAACCTTCATTTCATCTACCTATTAGGAACCAGTAGTCTACCTGGGCAGATCAAGCAAATCTTGGGGGGCATGTGCCTATGTCATTATGCCAGAGGCATGAAAACAAATCTCAAGCATAGTTTTTCTTTGGTTCAAGCTTGTGTAAAAATGAAACCTCTCAAGCATAGTTTTTCTCTATTTCAATCTTGTATAAAAATGAAAACTATTTCGGGTCCATTTTGGTTATTATTTTAAAGATTTATTAAACTCATGAAAATCCCAAGCTTCTTTTGTTATCTTTTCATGCTCATAAAACGTACATGAAAATGTCAATTTATTTCCATATTTTCTTGCTCATTAATTAAATTTAAAGTCAATGATATGAGTATACTTTTATCACTTTTTCGGACTCCTTAAACTTACGAAAAAGTGAAATACTGGAGTTACCTTTACGCTCTTTTCTGACTCACGAAATATGAAAAGATTGTCGAGTATGCTTGTTTATTTCAAACTCCCTAAAGTAAACGAAAAACGTCTACTTGATATAATTTTACCCCTTCTACGGATCATGTAGACTATTTATGAAAAAGGTATATTTTGACTAATCATGGTCAAAATATTTCTCTCTTTCATCATTTTACCCTTTTCTGGGCTTGAGAGACTAAATTTACAAAAAAGGACATTTCTCAGTTTACTTGTGTTTTTCTCCTGACTCCCTAAAAATGAAAAACAACGAGCTTTACTTTCTTTAGGCTCGTTAAAAATTTATGTTTAAAGAACTACATGAGTTTTCTTTTTATGTCTTTTCAAACTCTTTAATTATGAAAACGACATCGAGTTACCCCTCATTAGACTCATAGAATGTAAACAGTGCAGGACTCGTTAATCATGATGAGACCGAACCACTGCTTCTTAGGGTTCATTAAAAATACTATGAAGGACACTCTGTCACCTTTGTCTTTGTGTTTGGAAATCCATTTGCCTCGGAATTGGTCAAACTTCATTGAAATTTTTCAAACTGATTTATGTTCCTATTTTTGAGTCAAATGTTGCCAAGTCGAAATGTTGTGTAGCCAATTTTTTAAAGAGAAGTCCAACCTCAATTGAAATTACCTTGTTATTCATAATCTTCAATCGCATCGGTCTTCCCTAAGTCAACCCTGAATTACTTCAATTTGTTCTTCAAAACTTGACATGAGTTTTGTGTTGTAGGCCCTACTATGACGGGTTGCTTCCTATCGATTTCAACTCATTATCTAGGAAGTTTATCTAGAAACCTTCTTATTACCTTGGAACCTGCATGCCTTAATGGTAGGTTTCTCACCTTCTATGACAGGTTCTTATCATTAACCTTCGATCGAATGATTCTATGAGTGTTGAACTTCCTGATATTTAATCGCACTTCATATATTTTACTGGAGTACCTTGAGATCCATTTTCATTATTGGCTGTTTATCTCACACCTAATAATGGTTTACATCATTAATCGATAATCAGGTGGTTTCTGCCATGTTCTACTTCAAGAAATTTACTCACATGGTTAGATTTGTGCATCCAGAGATGGAGATCAAGACCCTAGATCTAGTTTCATTCATCCAGGTTGCATGGAGTTATTAAATATTCATGACTATAAACATAGATCCATTGATGACGATGTCCATATTATGTCTTCTATTGACATGGATCTTCAGATGTATTTCCATATTGATTCTTTCATATACTTCTACTCTGAGTATGGGAATTCCTACCTCAGTGATGTTTATATGAAAGCATGATATGGTAAACCTTGATTGTTTGTTTCAAGTCTTCAACCAATTGGTCTCTGATCCGAACCTTTGACATGATAAAGTGCTTTAGTCATCAAAAATATTTTATGATTTTCACTTTAGGGGGAAATCTATTACACTAAATTTTGTCACCGTGACATTTGATTCAGATCTCTCGCCATCCAATGAGTGTCTCAAGTGAATCCCCTATGAAGCTTGAAGTAAAACAATACCAAGAAAAAAAGTAATTTTGGGTTGCACTGCTTAAAAACCATTTTTGATTATCTATGCAGTTCTCCTAGCCATTACGTGCACATGTGCAGTTTCTACCATTGTGGCCTATGCAATTCTGCACACTATCTTCCACTATAAACTGTGCAATCCTATTCACGCATGCAAAAATATAAAAGAAAATTCTAGAAGATTTGATGGAGTAATATTATCCAAATTAGAAACCACAAGCTACTATATTCATGTGCCTCATCCCTTGGTTCACATAACTAATCTCCTCCTCTCAAGCATCATATCCCTTAACAAGAGGAACTAGACACCTCCTCCTCTTTCCTATAAATTGATCAAAAGACTAGAGGATGGGAGGGACTTCGATTTGTAAAATTATGTTGTTTATTTTGGGTCTAAAGATTTTGTCGCCAAGGGAAGGAACAAATACCATTGGATGAGGTTTGTGACATCAAGGCAACCAAGTTGTAATCTTGTTCTCCTTTAAATTTAATACAAAGTAGTTTTTCTTTCCTAATTGTGTCTATTTTCATGTTATTTGTGAGATTCCTTGATCACTCGCATGGTTTATAACTAATTATTGATTCAACTATATGGTGTATGTTAAGTTAGGTATTTCATTTACCTTTTATTTTATATGCAAGATGATTTGATCCCTTTGAATGTTTTTTTCTATGAAGATATATTTTGGAGCATCATGGAGAAGTTCTGGAAAGCATTAGGAAAGCCTCTAAGGCATTGAGGAAAACCTGGTTGTGGAAAGCACTGAAAGGAATTATACAAGCACATTGCTAATAGGTAAGTGATTCTTTGTGTACTACATGTCTCATGTTTCAATTATAGGCTACGGAAAGGTAGCAATTTTTTTATGTTTGTTACTAGGTTTTGTTGGAAATCTAGGGAGATCCTTCTTGTCTTGAAGAAGTGATTTGTCCGCCTGATAGTGCATTCAATTATCCCACATGAGTGCCATAGTCAAAGAAATTAGGATATAAATGAACTATGAATAATCAAGTGATCCAAATTCTAATGAGCATCATGTGCTAGACCACAGTGATTATATGATACGACCTTTTATACTTTGGTATAGAGTTAGTTCATATGTGTAATGGGTTATCGTTTTGATAGGGAAATTTTTATTAACAAAATCTATACACATATGGTGCAAATGGATAATATGATGTTGAGAATAATGAACCCTTTTCAAAACTACCTATACATATAAAAGTTTTAATTTGTTATAGTAAACTACTGAAGGCATATGAAAACTTAAAATACAATAGTTATGATTAACAATTCCACTATTTAGCTAATTATAGCAAGAAGAAAAAAAATTTGGGTGTGGAAATTAAGTATGTTACACCATAGATGAAAATATCCACCCTCGTTTATCCCAGGGATTCCAAATATTCTCCTCCACCCTAAAGTTTCTCGGTGATTCCACTCAATGTTGGGAATCCAAAGTGCACTAATTATGAGTACCCAACAAGGAAACTAGTGTAGGGCAGTCAGAGGCCTCCACCCTTTAACCAAGGAGGAAATCCAAAGATGGATACCTCCACCCTAAGTCAACTTGAGTACCCCAAAGAAGTTAAATAATAATTCCATTAATAAAAACAAGGAATTTAAGTCTACAATGTAATGGTATGAGACATAAAGGTTAACCTAGGTGTTTTTCCCACCAAACCATCTAGAAAGTAGTTAAGCCAACATGACTGCAAGTTCTTGTTCTCTAAATGGTAATGACAGTAAATCAATAGCATTACCAAAGTGTATATCTACCAGTCTACATGCAGAAAGGACATAGCTACAAGGTTTTCACCCTCTGAAGGTAAGTATGATTAGACAATCATATTATCGAATTGTATTCCTAGTAATTTTGTATAAAATAGGTATGAATGTCCTATATCAAATGTATATCAGGCAATATAAAATAGAAATAAGGGTTGACATCATCATAATGCCTTTAAGTCACATTTTTCATAACATATATCTCAGTTAACCTAGTTTCAAACAAAGCACTACCTATTAAAATATGCCCTAAAATTTAGACACTAAATAAGTGCAAGAAAAATAGTAAGAGTCTAACACCATAGCAAAGATAAATCTCTGCAAGTTCATCATCACTAACCTCTAGTGTCATAGGCCCCCCTTTTTCCCTCGTGATTTCAACCACACGATTCAAAACTAATGCCTTTCCTTCCCTCACAACAAAGGTTTTGGATTATGATCTTCAAATTCTTATTCCTCAATGCTAACCATTTCCCCTTTGTTTGCTTTCTACTAGTTTCTTCTTTCCTCCATCACTATGCTTCCACTGTTCTTTTGTTCTTTGTCCCCTCCTTGTTTGACTTCCTCTCTTTTCTATTGCCAAAATGTTGACCCTTGTTAGTTAGAGTCTAGCCTCTGTAGACCAATAGAGATTTCGCACCTGTCCCTTCTGGCCTAATCATCTTTGATCAGCCTTGTAGGCCAATCAGTGTTGTGCCATTTGGCCTCCTTTCTCCTTCACTACCCTCTATTTGTCTTCTTCTCAGAATTGGTTCTAGAACCAACAGAGTGCGAGGAAAAAAATATGTTCAACCATGTTCTAATACTCACGCAGGTATATGTATTTTTTGTAAGTTTAATAGTTACGCTACCCATCCATAGGAAGAAAGGAATGCATCCTTACTTCATATATTTTAACATTTTTATACTTTAACCAACCTTTATTTATTAATTACGCCCTTCTATTTAATTTAAGGTAAGGTCTTTTCATATTTATGATGATTTGTACATGTTTATATTATTTTTGGCATTAAAAGAGTGACCAAAGCCACTCTGACTATGTATTTAGGACAGTCTCTTTGGGAACTTCATGGACAATAGTGTATGATACTCTGAGATAGTTTTAGGTAGTTTGGGTTACCCTCAACAACCTAGTTTTTGATCTATGGTTTTGATCATACATCACTATATGTGGAAATGATTTAATGCATGTGCTTATGTAACTTTTTATATGTATTAATAAAAGGTTACGATTCTTCTACGAAAAAAAAAAGGTTAAGGTAAGGACATTCAATTGGATAGGTAAGGGTACTATTATAAGGTAAGGCAAATCAACCTTAGCTAGAGACTTTCCATTTTCAAACAATCTAGGGTTATATCAATAGGTATATATTAATTAGTATTTATAAATATAAATATGTGTCACACTAGCCAAGTAAGGTTTTCAACCACTAAGTGCATACATATTCTTGAAATTTAAAATACAAACACACACATACATACTCACAATAGTCGTATACATGCATTTTTACATTATTTCCAAATAACAATTACACATTTAAATCATATTTACATACACATATATCCATAGGTATTTTTTTATCTTCAACATGTATTAACGGGTAACTAGGGAAGTACTTACAATGACCCTACAAATGCAAGGTGGCTAGGGATAATGATGATGATGATGATGATGATGGTTAATGTCCACTGAGACCAAATTGGTCTATCGGACCTACAATTTTCTTAATTTTTACTTGTCTGGCTCCTCGTCTTTCTTGGCGAGATTGGTGTTGTAGCTTTCTTTCTTTTCTCTACGGTCTTCCAACTTCCTTTGTCCTGCATCTCCTTCATCTCTTCTGGTTCTTGGGACATTGGTGTCTTAGCTTCGCGATCTATAGTCGGAGAATTTTGGTTTAGGAGATCTGCTTTGCTGTTAAATGAAGATTTATTTTCTGTGGTATTCAAATCCTCATAACTGTTGATTTGTTGGGGCGGGCTTTCTCCTTGCTTGCTTTGAGAGTTGTTTCCTTCTTCCTTGATTTCTTGTGACTCAGAGTTTTCGCTAGAATATTCTTCTTTGATGACAGTGTAGTGTTCTTTTTGTGCTCCTTCCCACCATGTAGATCTGTGAAGTTTTTTCCTAGCAAAATTTTTCTCAGAGGCTTTTGGGCAATTTTTGGCTAGATGCCCCGTCTCAAAGCACGATCGACATCTGAAAAGGACACTTTCATAATCAAGCTTCTGGTTCCACACATAGTCTTTACTTGTTAGGTTTATTTTAGCTGGGAATCCGGCGCTGAAATCCATTTCCACACAGATGCGTGCATAGGTGGTTCTGGCATATTCCTCTGTTTCTGGGCACCTGCAGTAAAATTTCCCAATTGCATTTCCGATGGCTTTTAGTGAGGAGAGATTCCAGAGATGCAAGGGTAGGCTTGGAAATCTCACCCAAACTGGTGCTGAGGTTATCACTGTTGTAGAGGGGTCGAATGATGGGTTCCATGGCTTCATGAATAGGCCTGATTTTTCCCAAAACCAAGGGCCGGAATCTAGAATACATTGTCTGCTTTCAGGATTTTCAAAATCTACTATAAAGAAACCTCTAGCACAGGGGTAGATATTAATGTCATCAGAAATGATAGGCTTCCATACCTCCGAGATCCAATTGTGGAGTGCTATCAGCCGCGGCCAAAAACCATTGAACCGGCAAATTAGGGCACTTTCGGAGAACTTCGAAGCTTCATCGAGTGAGTCCTGGACCACTTGGATAGTGGGAGCTGGGGCTTCACTCACGATATGGGCAGGAGATTGCCCTCCAGAGGCGGATGAGCCACCAGTTATTTTTGCGAAGCTCGGAGCCATATTTTACGCAGATCTGCACCAGATCGAAAGAATGCTGGAACAGCAGCAAATATTTGAACCGCAGACCCTAAGAATGCTGGATATTCAGATCTGCGAAAAAAACTGCGAGAGATCTGCGAGATATACCATGCAACCCTACTGCAAGATCTGCCAGAAGAGATCTGCCGGATCCGCAGAAGACCGGAGCCACAGAAGGCCGGAGCCGCAGAAGACCGAATACAAACCCGCAGAAGGCCGGAGCCGCAGAAGACCGCAGATCTTTAAACTTACGGCAATAATAATATTAAAATCTTTATTATTGTATTAATAATATACTAATACTATTACCGTGAGCCGCAGAAGAGATCTGCCAGAAGAGATCTGCCGGAGCCGCAGAAGGCCAGAGCCCCAGAAGACCGAATATCTCACCGAAGCCCTTACCGTGAGCCGCAGAAGAGATCTGCCAGAAGAGATCTACCGGAGCCGCAGAAGGCGGAGCCGCAGAAGACCGAATATCTCACCGAAGCCGCTAATCCACGCTATTATGTATGACCTCAGATTTGAGCACAATGCAGCATCACACTATTCTTCACTGGATTTAAGAGGATGTCGTAACTGCAACAGATGCTCAGGTTTCAATGGACGTAGAGATCTTGGCCGCAGAGATCAATGGCCACGGAGATATGAATGGCCGCAGAGATCAATGGCCCGCAGAGATCAATGGCCCGAAGAGAGGAGGAAATGTATTCACCGAAGCCCTTACCGTGAGCCGCAGAAGGCCGGAGCCGCAGAAGACCGAATATTGATAGTATATACATGAATGTAACATGACCAGGATCATTAACACAATATCTACATACTTTTCAAAATTATTGGGGTCATTACAACACATCCCTCTTGAGGGGAACACATTCATCAGTTTTCTATAACCATATAGAATAAAACAAAACATGCAATACATTCGACATATTGTTCATGTATCTTATAACTTTATATAATATTTACAATGTTTTTCATATTTTCTTTATCTAACAAATGAATATGGATAAGTTTCTTTCATTTTCTCAACCATTTCCCGTGTGGCTTCCTTGGGTCCAAAGTGTTTCTGTTATACTTTAACATGCTCTATTTCTCAATTCCACAGCGTGAGCTTCCTCTGCTCTAGTATTCATAACAAATATGGATGAACTCCTCCCTTAGGGTCCACTTGTAGAATAGAACAATCAATGACATGATTAGGATCTCTAACATATCTCTTAACCAAGGACACATGGAAAACATCATGAATTTTTACTAAAAGAGATAAGGCCAATCTATAAGCCACTGGTCCAATTATTTCCAATACTTCAAAAGGTCCACAAAATTTTGGTGCCAACTTGGCATATGACCCAATATTTAGGGAGCTATTCTTGGTTCTAATGCGTAGATATATGTGTTCCCCACATTGGAAATCCTTATGAAATCTATGTTGATATGCATAGCTCTTTTTCTGGTCATGTGTCAACTTCAAATTTTTCTTAATGGCCTGCATTTCTTGATCTATTTCCCTCAAGATTTTAGATCCAATTACGACCCTATTTACTGGATCGCTCTAGCTAACAGGAATGTTGCAACACCTCCCATAAAATGCCTCGAAAGGGATCATCTTCAAATATTCTTGGTACCCATTGTAATATGCGAACTCTACAAGTGGAAGGTACTTTTCCCATTTCTTTGGTTGATGCATCACATACATCCTTAACATATCCTTGAGGATCTTATTTGTTCTCTCTGTTTGTCCATCTATTTTTGGATGATAAGCTGTGCTGAGGGCCAATTTTATCCCTAAGCCGGTGAATAGTTCCTTCCAAAACCTTGAGGTGAACTTAGCATCTCTATCAAATATTATTTTCTTGGGAACCTCGTGCAATATCACAATTTCACAGATGAAGATTTTGGATATTTACCTCATGTATATTACCTTGAAATGGCTCATCTCCAGAGATTCATACTACCCATTTTTATATGTGAAATCTCCTAGTGTATGGTACTATTCCCATTTCCTCGATTGATGCATCACATACATCCTCAACATATCCTCAAGGATCCTATTTGTTCTCTTTATTTTTCCATATATTTGTGGATGATAAGCTATGTTGAAGGCCAATTTTGACCCTAAGCCTATGAATAGTTCCTTCCAAAACCTTGAGGTGAACTCAAAATATTTATTAGAGATAATTCTCTTGAGAACCTTGTGCAATATCTCAATTTCTTGGATGAAGATTTGGGATATTTCATTGGTTGAATTAGTAGATTTCATTACTACAAATTGCACCACCTTGCTCAGTTTTTCAATTACCACCATGAATGTGTTGTGTTTCCTAGATGTTCTTGGATATCCTATAACAAAATCTATGGATATCACTTCCCGTTTCCATTTTAGAATGGTAATAGGTTGTAATAATCCTAATGGGTGTTTGCATTTACCCTTTACCTGCTAGGATTCCATACATTTTGCAACAAATTCTACTACCGCTGTCTTCATATTAGGCCAGTAGTAAAATCATGTATGGTTATGATGGTCTTCTGATATCCAGGATTACTATAATATGGTTTGGCATGGAACTCCTTGAGTATGAGCTTCTTCAATTCACAGTTTTTTGGAACATAGATCCTATTTTTGAATTTGATCAAGCCCTATTTTGTGAGGTGATATTCCTCACTCTTCTCTCCCTTATCCACTTATTGTAACTCTTCATTTATCTATCGATATTGCACGTCATATTGTCCTACATCTATAATTTTTTCCCCAAGGTTATTTCCATAAGAACTAATGGTTCTTAGATGATTTATTTTCACTTTTCTACTAAGTGCATTGGCAACCCTATTTTCATTTCCCTTTATATATTTGATCTCAAAGTCAAATTTTCTAGGGATTGTCATCCACCTTGCTTTTCTCACATTTAATTTAGGTTGATCAAACAAGTATTTCATCCCTCGATGATCTATCATGAAGGTAAATCTCCTATTGAGGAGGAAGTTCCTCCACATTTTTAATGCATGGATAATGGAAGCTAGCTCCAGGACATGGGTCACGTAATTTAGCTCATTCTCATTCAACTTTCATTACTCATTGCAAACCACTTGTCCATGCTGCATTAAAACCCCAGTAAACCCTTATTTGTAGGCATCGATGCAAACTAAGAAGTCCTTGTCTACATCAACAATCCTTAAGATCGATGCATTGGTGAGAAATTGCTTCAACTAATAAAAACTTGCTACACGTTATGTCGCCCACTCTAACTTTTTCCCCTTTTTCTATAAGGCGGTGATTAGATGGCCTATCTTGGAGAAACTTTTAATAAACCGCCTATAGCAAACATACAATCCCATGAATTATCTTACCTCTATTACATTCTTCAGTGATGGCCACTCCATTATGGCTTTGATATTTTCTAGATCCACTACTATCCCATCTTTGGAGACTGTGTGTCCCAAATAATGGATCTGGGAATGGAAGAAATCAAATTTTCTCAGATTTGCGTAGATATTATATTCCCTCAATAGTTATAGTACCACTGCTAAATGTTCTTCATGTTCCTTCTTGGTTCTTAAATACACCAATAAGTCATCAACGAAGACAATCACAAATTTATCCAAATAAGGACGCAATATGTTGTTCATTAGGCACATAAAAGTGGCAAGGTAATTCACTAATTTGTAATCCCGAAGGGTACCACCATGAACTCTTATTTATCATACCTTGTTTGAAAGGTTGTCTTATGAATATCCTCCTCCTCGATGTGCACTTAATGATATCTTGATCTCGGATCAATTTTGGAGAAGACTGCCACTCCTCTCAATTGATCGAATAAATCATCAATTTGCGGCAAGCGGTATCTGTTTTTCATTGTCACCTTATTTCATTTCCTGTAATCAATGCATAATCTGAGCGTGTTGTATTTTTTCTTTACAAATAATATTGGTGCTCCCTATGGAGACACAATTGGTCTTGTGTAGCCCTTATCAAGCATCTCTTTTAATTGTAATTTTAGTTCTACCAACTCAGGAGAAGTCATTCTATAAGGTGCCTTGGATGTTGGTGTTGCTCTTGACATCAACTCGATAGAAAAGTATACCTCCTTGTGAGGGGGAAATCCAAGGATGTCTAGAGGGAATACATCCTGGTATTGTTGTAGAACATGATATCTATCTAGGACCTCACAGTCTTCTTTTCATGCACTGTTATTAGCTTCTATATTACTATAAATGTGTATGGCAAATAGAGTACACCCTTTTCTGTGGCTATGCTTAGCTTGCGTAATTTTTATTATTCTCACTAAGGTACATTTACTTTTTCCTTGTAACATTCTCCTCTCCCAAACCTCATCTAGGCATTCAATAGCCTTCTCGTAACAATTTATTTTTGTTCGATGGGCATACAACCAATCCATACCTAGTAGCATATTATATGCACCCAAGCAAAGTAGATTAAGGTTTGTTATGGTTTCCATACCATTGATTTCAAATGCACGTGATTTTACCCATTGGCTTACACTTATTTTTGTCTCTGTGGCTAGCTGAACTAGCTACGCTTCTATATGGGTTTCTTTAGCTAGTTGGAAGTGATCGACAAATATAGGGCTAATATAACTATAATTACAGCCATGGTCAATTAGAATAGAGACAATTTGATTACAATTTTTACCTTCCATTTCAACGATGGAGGCCTGATGGTCAAACTTTCTATTGTCCACAATGGCATATATCCTGGGTATACTTTGGGTTACATCCCCCATAGTGTGAGCTTATTGTATGTTGTAGATTTGTGGCCTAGAATCCTTCTGTTGCCGGCAATCTATCTTATGATGATTTCCTCCACATTTCTAACATTTCAATGGTTTCTTATCATCTAATTTATTGTTTCCTCCTATAGGTTGATGTACATACCCTTTCTTAGTCGGTTTCAACTTTCGTTGAAGTTATCCTGTAGTAGCTGAGGCTAAACCTTCCTTTTTACTTGTGGTTTTCATTTTCCTTCATTCCTTATGCCATCTTTATTTATTCCTCTCATTACTTTATGGCTTCCAACCCTCCTTAAATTATGGCCTCCACCTCGATTACTCATAGAAATGCTTCAACTTTTTTATGGCATCCTCTAATTTTTTATGTTCATCGAATTCAATGCAATCCTTGAAAGACTAGGGTAGTCCACTGATAAACCTGAGCTCATAGACTCCATTTGCTTTTCTATCGAAATATCTCTCTGACAAATACTTTTTCCAAAACAACCCCTCAAATTTACACCAATTTAGATCTTCTTCCTGTATATTTTTCATGTCTTTTGCGTCTTCCCACCATATATTATATTTCCCTTTAAGCTAAACGTGGCCACCCTCTCCTTCATGTTCTAGAATAATAGTGAATCATGAAGAATTTCCTCATTCCCAATAACCAGGCTTATGCATCTTCAAATTTCTTCATTTCTTTGTCAAAGGTAGGGAGTTTTGCCTTCTTGAACTCTTTCGGCATATAATTTTCCTCCTTCCTATTCTTATGATGATAATGCTTCCTGGGAGGGGAATCATAATGTTGTCTATGTGTACTACCTCCCCACTCAGGGGTACTTACTAGATTACCTCCTTATTGTATCATCACTTTCTAATTTGTGTCTCTTCCTGTATTGACTTCCATATGCTCCATATGTCTCTTCCTCTACCTCTCTGTATCTCTATTTATTTCTAAGACTGACTCTCGTTCCATATTGTCCTTGTCTCTTTAATATTGAAAGGCTTTATAAGATAGCATCATTGAATTTTTCTTTCCTTTCTTGGGCCTTGACCAGTGTTTCATTGTCGACTTTGTAACTTCTTAGCTCAATGTTGAGACTTCTCAAGGTGTATACCATGTCGGGAGAGTCCCCTTCTCCACGTTGACCAGTTGACCTCTCCCATATAATGGATATTTCTTCTTACTTGTGTTGGTATCTATCAGAGTTGTACTCGATCATCTTGTTTTTCACTCCCTTCTCCTATTAGCACCTATGATAGAGGTGCATCATACCAATGTCTTCTAGACTTATAGTTGTTAATACCAACTAGCACACATATATATACATGATCATTTCAACCCATTAATATACTTGTTTATTATTTTCACCCTGAGGCCCAGTGTTGAAACTTGGCACTCTAATACCACTTGTAACACACCCCCATATATATATATATATATATATATATATATATATATATATATATATATATATATATATATATATATATATATATATATATCTATATATATATATATATATATATATATATATATATATATATATATATATATATATATATATATATATAGATATATATATATATATATATATATATATATATATATATATATATATATATATATATATATATATATATATATATATATATATATATATATATATATATCATTTACTTATTTATTTCAATTTTCTTCCAGCGCGGTTATTCATTTATTTATTATTGGTTAGTTCCTTTTATGCTTGGGGTGTTCCTCCATTCCTTGGATAGCTTGGACTTGGACATTCTCATGTTTATTTCCAACACCCTACTATTGAGGTTGGGCCTACTCTCATCGCTCTCCTAGACATGTTTTAATGGTTTGAATCCTATTAGAGGCATTTACAAGATTGGAAAATTACCCTCTAGCTACTTGTTGCGAGTTGGAATGTTAGGTCTGTGAGATGCCTTGCAAACCCAGGCTTGATAAGGTTGCAAACCCTAATTCCAAACTATAATGTATCCATTGTGCCAAAACATAAGCAACATTTGTACTTGGTGAGACCAATGTCTTCTTGGAATTCATTGCTTAAGTTTTGGCAACTATCTCTCAATTTATTGTCATTTTTCTGTGCTTCTTCATATTCCAATAGATAACAAAACACTATAAGTGAATGTACTTGTAATATTCATCTTTATTGCAACTACTACTCTCTACTGGGCTTTCTAGGTGTTAAGACCGTTGTCTACATTTTTTGAAGATGACAGTGAATAACTAGATGGATAGTGTTGCAATATTCCTATAAGATTGATCATCTCTGACCTATTGGAATTATGCATAGTATGCCATCTTATAGGTCATTCCTTTGGAAATTTTCTCAAACATCCTCCTTGTAATTAGAGCCAGAGCCTTATCCGAGTTACTTGATTTTGGTGGAGGTTCCTTGTTGGTTCTTCTTGAACTTGTGATGGTAGTAATAATAACTCTTCCTACCAACAATTATGTCTATAGGGAAGGATTTCTCTCACTTGATTATGAGACTCATTTCCTTACATAAATCTTGGGACCATGTTTAATGAATCTGAATGGTTGTACTAGGAATTCCTCCAAGGGAGACAACCTAAGAGGACTGTCAAGAGAAGTGTAACCATGAACCTATGACATAATCATCATTGTAGTGTTGACAATTTTTCATTTCATTCACCACCTAACTTCTACCCCTAAAGAATTCCTATCTTATGCCACAAATGACGGCCACTCTACATTTTTTATACTTGTAATCATTCAATACATCATGCCTATGAGAAGAGCTAACAAGTGTACACATATTTGTGATCAATTACACATAGAAACTTGTTGTTGTAGAAAATGCAGGAGAGGTATTATGCCAGAATAGACCCAATAACATGACAACCTTAAATTCATTTCAAAACATACAAATAAATGGCATTCCCATTATAATTTTCAATCCATGAAGTTCTCCACAAGAAATAAATGTGAAAAGCGCCAAAGAAAATCCAGTGTCACAAAGGCATCAACATGTCCATGAATCTTTGTCAACATTCCAAGTACCTAATGCTATAAATACCATATTAAAAATTGATTGTCTATGTACTCATGCTTGTCATGGATACACTGTTATGATTTGATGTTTCTCATATAAAGATCAGCCTATGCATATGAATATTACACAAAACATGCAAAATTAGTCTCAAGCTACGATTATAGCTTAAAAGATTCTATACCTCAACTACTTTTTGCAAAATTTGGAAAGCAGATTGCACATCCACTTTTAGTGTATTAACACGAACATGTAGAGGTTTGGATAGGCCATTATTATAATTGTTAATTGGAAACAAGTTAATAATAGTGATAATGTTGTTCCACTAGTTGGGTAGTTTTGTGATGATTACTTCTTTGGCGATCCACCAACATGGCAACTTGTTGTTTTAGATCTGCATTTTTCCCAGTAATGAAACAAGGCTACACATTTTTGGTAACATCACATCATACCCTGTGTAAAGTAAATAGTGATGCCATGCCCAACGATGAATGACATCACATATGGAAACAATATATTATGGTGAGCATTACAATTATGCATGAAATCATGCTCAATCATGAATATATAATAAAAACACATTAATATCATGCCCAATCATGAATACACAAGGATTGCATATTGAGTTTAAATATCATCAATTTGTAGCAGTACTTCATGATGGAACAACACATAACAATTACCCAAATATTATGGTGAGACAACACATGCTCGAATTTTAGACAATAATATATAGGTTATAGAAATATGTTGATTGTGCAAGATGACAATACAATTAGAAGTTATAGAGATTGAATACAGTCATGAGTTTCTCTTGTTGTCTATGAATAAATCCAAGTAAAGTATAATAACTAATTTAGTACAAACTTCTCTTCTCTACTAACAGTTGTGTAATCATTAGAGAGAATATATAAAAATAAATACTAGGAAAAGTGGTCATAACAATAGAGATTATACAAGGAAACACTAATAACAGAGTTATAATAAACCACAACCAATAGCATATGTCAACAAAGTATATGCAAGGATACACTAGGAACAGAGTTAAAGTAAGCCATAATTAATATGCCAAATTTGTGCATAAAACAAGCAATATCACTCTAGATGACTTCAGAACACTAAGAATTCTTCATATGAACATCACGAATTGCATTTGAGGCAACAAGGGAACTTCCAACCTGATATCATAAGCTCTTTCAAAGTGCCAGATCATGGTACCTGGTGGCTCAATCTTAAGGAGACCTGAGACCTTGCATCATGTTTAATGTTCCCTAAGAACAATATTGTCCCAGAGTTCATGTGAACCATCCAACTTGTTGATGTACATTTAGAATATGGGTTAACCACAGTGCCTAAATGTACAACTTATCCATGACTACAAAATCCATTAATCCACCTCCTACCATGCAATTTAGGAAGTACTGCAATCTTGTAACCTAGTATATGGTGAATTGTCTAGACAATTCTGAGCATCATAGTCAATAAGGTACCTCAGAATGGGCATGGGATAAGATTCATAATTTTCCTCCCAACCATTGAAAAGTTGCCAACAATGCAATTGTCACCCCCATCCCAATGACCAGACCAGGGATTCCATAGGTTTGTCCCACCTCCACCCTGCATATAGATGTTCATTTATAGGCTTGTATAGGGGTTCCAGAGGTAATTCTCCTCCACCCATCATCCAATGAAGGACTCTAGAGATGAAAATCTCCACCTTCGCTTATCTCAAGGATTCCATATATTTTCCTCCACCATGAATTTTCTCAGCAACTCCACTGAATGTTGGGAATCTAGAGTGTACTAAGTTTGAGCACTTAGCAAAGAAACTAGTTTTTATAAGCTAAAGGCCTCACCCTTTAGCTAATGAGGGACTCCAGAGATGTATATCTCTACCCTCAGTCAACTTGAGTGCCCCAGAGAACGTAAAAAATAATTCCATTAACAGAAACAAGGAATGTATGTCTATGGTGTAATGGTATGAGGCATAAAGGTTGACCCAAGTGTTTTCCCACCAGGCCAGCTGGAAAATAGATAAGCCAACATGACTAAAAGTTCTTATTCTATGAATGATAATGAAAGTCAAACAATAACATTACCAATGTGTATCTCTACCAGTCTACATGCAAAAAGGACATAGCTATAGGGTTTTCATCCTCTAAAGGTAAGTAATATCAGACAATCGAATCATCGAAGCGTAATCCTATCCATTCTGCAAAAAGGAGGTATGAATGCCCTATATCCAAGGTATGTTAGGAAATATAAAATAGTGATAAGGGTTGACATCACCATAATGGATTTAAATCACATTGTTTATAACATATATCTCATTTAACCCAATTTCAACAAAGCATTTCTTGTTTAGATTCTCTTCCGGATCCATCGCATAAGGATTCTTTGAAATCATGTAGTTGACATCATGATAGGGTGACCTGCAACACTATTAGTCATAGTGTACATGCAAAGACTTACATTATGGTGCTAGACTCTTACTGATTTTCTTGCTGAAATATGCCCTAGCATATAGACACTAAATAGGCACAAGAAAATCAATAAGAGTCTAGCACCATAATAAAGGTAAGTCTTTGCATGTTCACTGTGACTAACCTCTAGTGTTGCAGGTCACCCTATTTCCCTCATGATGTCAACTACATGATTTCAAACTTGTGCCTTTCCTTCCTTTGCAGCGAAGGCTCTGAATTATGCTCTTCAGATGCTTATTCCTCAATATTGACCTTTTTCCCTTGTTTTTCTTTCTACCAATTTCTTCTTTCCTCCCTCACTAGGCTTCCATTATTCTCTTCTTCTTGTTCTATGTCCCATCCTTATTCAACTTCCTCTCTTTTCTACTGCCTAAATTGTAACCATGGTTAGTTAGAGTCCAGCCTCTCTAGACTGATAGTGATTCCGCACTTGTCCCTTCTGGACCAAACATTGTTGATCAATGTTGTAGGAAAATTAGTGTTGTGCCATTTTGCCTCTTTCTCCTTCACCTCCCACCATCTTTCTTCTTATAAAAATTGGTTCTAGAACCAACAAAGTGTGATGAAAAAAAAATGTTCAACCATGTGCCAATTCTCAAAAAGATTTATGTATTTTTTCTAAGTTTAATAGTTACACAACCTAGCTAGAGGAAGAAAGGAACACACCCTTACTTTATATATTTTAACCTTTTATACTTTACCTAACCGTTAATTATGCCCTTTTATTTAAGTCAAGGTAAGTACATTCAATTGGACGGGTAAGGGTACTATTATAAGGTCAGTGAATTCAACCTTAGTTAGAGACCTTCCTTTTCAAACAATCTAGGGCTATATTAATAGGTATAGATTAATTAATATTTATAAATATAAATATGTGTCACAATAGCCAAGTAAGGTCTTCAATATCCAGTTGCATACATCTTCTTGAAATTTAAAATAGCCACATGTATATATACATACTCACAATAGTAATATACATGCCTTTTAAAATTATTTCCAAATAACAATCACATTTAAATCATGTTTTCATACACATATATGCATACGTATATTTATTATCATCAAAACGTATACACAAGTAATGTATACACAGGTAACTAGGGAAGTACTTACAATGACCCTACAAATGCAAGGTTGTTAGGATAACATTTACAGTATATACATGAATGTACCATGACCAAGATCATTAGCAAAATATCTACATACTTTGCAAGATGACAAGGGTTATTACACATACCCAATTACTTCTTCGCAAAAAAAGGTAAAGAAGTTTGTGTGGTCCTAGGAATGTGAAATAAGTTTCTAGTAGCATAAAAATATCCCCACTAGTGCACCAAATTTGATGATTGCAAATCCAAACAAAGACTTTAATTGTGTGCACAGATGCATGTAGTGAAGAAAGCAATGGAGGTATCATGCAAGATAACCATGTGGTTTTTTATGAGTCAATGAAATAAAAGCATCATGAGAGGAACTATGTTACCCATAATCTAAAATTTAGTGTTGTAGCATGTGAATTAAAAATGGGGTGACATGAAAGTTGAAAGTTCATAATAGTGATAGATCATGATGGATTGAAGTACCTATTTAACCAACCAAATTTAAATACATGGTAATAAAGATGGTCGAAGTTCGTATGTGAGTTTGAATTCAAAATCAAACATATTAAAGAGAGTTATCTATGCCCATAACAAAAAAATGCATGTGATGCATATGGCTATTATTAGCATTTGCAAATCTGATTTGAAGATTTGAGTGATGGTTCATTATGTCCAAGTGAGAGATAAAATAGAACAAGAGAAACCAAAGAAAATTTTCAAAGGTTATCAAATAAGTAACAATGGGATCCTTATATATATGAATAAGATTCATATTCCTAACTCTTTAGAATTGTGAAGGGTCATCTTGGATGAAATATATAAGATGTTGTATTCTAAGCATCCAAGCTATTAGAGAATTATTATTTTGAAAGAAGAAATACTCTGGCTAAAGAAGGAGGTGGTTGAATACAAATGTACATGTATGGAATGTTAGTAGATTAAGTTTGGAAATTGATATCTAATGGGATTGTTACAACCCTTTCCAATTCTAGAATGGAAGTGGGAAGAAATATGTATGGATTTTATCTCAGATTACCAACCACATCAAGGAAACATGGTTCTACCATGGTTGTAATGGATAAATTTTCTAAAGCAACCCATTTTATTCTAGTGAAGTCTAATAACAAGACTAATGATATTGCAAATATACCAAGAGATAAATCTTTAGGTTATGAGTCCTTTTGAAGACTTAGGCACTCATGTGAATTTTAGTACTACTGATCACATGCAAATAAATTGTTAGAATAAAAGATTAAATCAAGTACTTGAAGACATTGCTTGCACACATGTGATGGAAAAACCATCCAACTAGGAGGATTATCTACACCTAGTTGAATTTTCATATAAAAATGGGCATCAAGCATTGTTTAGCATGAGTTTATTTGAGGTTATACATGGTAGGAGTTGTAGAACAATAGTATTCCAAGATAATTGACTAAGCATGGTTGTACTTGGGATTGAAATTCTCAAGGAAATGGAGTAGGAAGTTGTTAAAATCAATAAAAATCTAAAAACAACCCAAGATAGACAAAATATATATGCTAATATGATTAGGGAGCATGGATATTTTTTGGTGGGGTATCATGTTTTCCTTGGAGAAAAACTAAGGAAGAGTGAATCCTTAAATCTTGGGGTTTTTCTAAGTTAGGGATAGATATTATGGACCATTAAAAGTCCTTGATAGGGTTGAGCTAGTTGTATATAAACTTGCATTTCTTCCTAACAATGAAACTGAAAATGTATACCATGTTTATTTACTTTAGTATATACATAATCCTAACCATGTGATTGGTTGGGGTGTGGTCCAAGTGGAACAAGGGGTAAAGTTATATAAATAGCCATTGTGCATGACATACTAAAAAGTAACATTTGTTGAGGTATTGTACTCTTTGCAAGTAATATCAGTTGACTGGAATTCATTCAATCGATAGTTTGGTTAGGAAAGATGACTAAGAATGAACCTAAACAAGAGTGGATATGGATAAAAATTTGAAGGTCAATTTGATAGGTCGATTCTCATGTTAATAGTGGTTACCTCGGTCAAAGTCGATGGGAAGTCAAGTAGACAATGAAAGTTGATAATCAACTAGAGTAGTCAAAGGTACTGCAATAGGGTGTATGTGCATAGTCGATTTACATTGGTGGTTGAAGGGAATTGAGTATAATCAGAACTGGTAAAAAAATAGTTATGAATCTCAAGATTCCTAACATCTTAGCCAACGATCTTCAACAACCTGTACTGACTTAAGATGCTTCCAATTTCAATTTTCTATGCCTATAAATAGAGAATGATGTAAGGATGATGAGAGATATGATGAATATTCACAATTGATAAAGATTGGGTGTTGTATAAACACATTAGTATTAGGTTTGGAAAAAGGTTGATGTTCATTGTAAAGTGGCTATAAAATTTAGTTTAAGAGCGATGAATATCAAAGGTTGGATGTTTTTCTTGGTTAAGGGTTTCTATGGTAAAATGTTTATGTGTTATGTAAATATTTATGGTGTGCTATTGTTTATTTTTAGTTCTTTAAGTTCTCTCATGATCTTTAAAGGTTTACGTTAATTGAGCTTCCACTCTATTTTAGATGTCTGGTTGATTTTGTATTTGGACTTCGTTAATATGAAGTGTAAATCAGGTGGCTTAAGCCCAACAACATTGTTATGGAATTGAGCCATAGGATGGTAAAGTTAAATATAAGCACTTTGGTCTTTAGTAGTATACCTTAGTGTTGGAATATTCCATGAAGGAGGCATACCCATTTTTATTTTTATTTTCAAAACCACTATGGACAATGTTATCCTAGGGGGCATTATAATGCCCTTGTTTTGATCCTTGGATTGTAATGAATTATATTCTGTTAATGATGTAATATGCTAGTGTGGATTCCTGGTGTAGATATCAAGGAAAAGACCCAACTAGTTGATGTCTAAACATGCATTTTCTTATAAATATGCTTCTGATAGACCATGAGATACACTTGTTATCGTATTATCAAGATATGTAAATATTTATCTGAAATATTAATATAAAGGTTCAAGGTTGATTGAAAAATAGCATGAGAGGGGCTATGAATTCATTATAAGGGAAGAGGAAGTGGGGTCCAAGGGGATGATTAGAAATCCTAAGTTGCATAAGTCTCTTAACCTTCATATTTTCACCATGTTCATTATCAAAACCTCCACCACTAATCATTGAATGCAAATGGTCATTTGTGGGGAAGCCCACCTTTGATAGTTATGAAGCATGGTGGTTGAGTGCATGTCATGATGAGTGTAAAAGGATCCATCCCAATAGAAATTCAATCCATCTATTTACCCATGCACTCTTCCCTCATGAAAATACAAATTGATCATTCGTATTGGCTCATTCAGTTCATTATTTCATGGATTCTTCCATTCTCTATGTTTTTTTTCCATACTACTCATGACTATTCTCATTTGAAAGAATAAGTGACCAAAGGAGCTATGAAAGAGAAGATTGTGAATCAAAGACAAAATATGGAAAGTTACTCAGAGGCATCGAGGCTAGATATAGAGGAAATCATTCCCATTGTTGGCAGGTTGCTACTCATTGAGTGGTTAAGATCTAAGGTTAAACTATGATTGCTTTTTCTAAATATAGAGATTATGATGGAATCTTTATATACACAATGAAAAGGATTGGAGGGAAGGATGTCCCTAGAGAACTTCATGTTTTTTTGTTGTTGTATGTTTTAATGGAAGATAGTGCCATGGTTGGACTAGTTGGATTGTTATGTAGAAATTAACAGAAATTTGATACTGCTGATGAATTCGAACTGAAATCAAGAGATTACAAATTTCCTCTATTATTATGTGTAATGAAAATAACAATTTATACACACATGAAATGACATTTAACCATCAAAACCACAAGAACACAATGATTTTATAGGGGAACGCAACTAGGAAAATCCCCTTTGTTGTTTTTCATTAATCAGATGAGAATGAGAAACTATTACAATGTCTACTTCGATCCTGAAGCACACCATGCATTGTAAACTTGTTCTCCTGTTGATTGTCCTACTCTAGCCAACACTTAGACAATTCAAAGCTCCAACATCCTCTTATTTCCTTGCACAATGCTTGAGGAAATTATCTCCTAAAATATAGGGAAATTCCCTATTTCCTTGTTCAATTTCTAGAGGAAATGATGACTTGCTCAATGCCAAGCATGTACACTCAACTAGTATACAATTGATAATTACAATGTTCCTTTTCCTCCATTCCATCTAGGAAAATCAAATTCCACGCATGTCTAGGCTATTTTTAGTTGATTAACTATTTTAACTGAGATATCACTGAGTTAACAACAGTTCTACTGATAAACTAACCTTCAACTGACTCAACTAATGACTTGAGCTTAGTTAACTGAGTTCAACTGAAAATAACTGAACTAGATTTCTAAATTTTAGCAATCACTACATACACAACTCTACTCCAAGACTACAACTCAAATTTACTAAGTTAACTAATAGACAAGGCCATGTCACTCTAGCTAACTTCCATCCTAATCATCCTGCTGGTGTGGAAAACTGAATCACTAAATTTGACTAAGGCACAAGTCAAATTTATCCTTTCTTCCTACAATTTCTAACACTCCATCTTAGCAAGAAAGGGATTTTACACCACCCCTATCCTACACCTATGAAATTCGAATTTACCTCTTGAAAATGCCTTTTCCAAGATATTTGCATCCTATTCCTTAGTTGGAATGTACTATAGCATCACAATTCTCCTCTAAATACAATCTCGCAAGTGATGGTACCTTATATCAATGTGCTTGGACCTTTCATGAAATATTGGATTCTTAGAGAGTTTGATACCACTTTGATTATCAGAATGATCCATCTCTTGACTAAAAATACCCACAAGTATTTTCCTCATCCATATGACCTCACATATTTCTTGACTTATAGCCATGTTTTCATTCTCTTCTGAGTTGAGTGCCACAAACCTTTTTTTCCTAGAATACCACGAAATAGTTGCAGACCCACATTGAAGATAACACCTGAAGTACTTTTCCCATCTAATGGAATCCTTGCCTAATCTACATTAGTGGATCCTTGGAGCTTCACTCCCTCTATCCTCGTGTACCATAAACCATACTCGATAGTGCCTCTGAGGTATCTTAAAACATGCTTTGTTGCCTTCCAATCGAACTTGGTAGGCTTCGCCATGGATTGAATCAATTGATTAACTGCATAACATATGTCGAGCCTTGTGTTCACCAGATATATCAATGGTCCCACAAGATATCTGTAGATGGTGACATCTTCTTCCTCTCCTGAAGAAGTACTCTCCTTCATACAATTTGTAGCTAGAGGTGTGTCCATAGGCATGTAGTTCTCCATTTGAAATCTCTAAAGTATTTCAAAGGAATATTTCCCCTGAGCCATACTTATAGCCCAAGGAAGTAATGCATCAAATCCCATGTATATAATCTCTAATTCACTTGCAAGATCATCCTTGAAAGAGAAAATCAACTTCTCATCCCCTGTAAATATCAAGTCATCAACATACAATACCAAGATAAGCAACTTTCCATCTAACACAATATGATAGAGATTAGCATTTTCTTCACTTTTGGTGAAGTCCAATCCACTGAGATATGTGTCAATCTAGTTATACCATGCTCGGGGAACCTACTTGAGACCATATAGGTCTCTCTTAAGTCTACACATATGTGTCTCCCTATCATATGTCTCAAATCCCTCTAGTTACTCTATGTAAATTTCTTCCTCAACATCTCCATTGAGGAAGGAGATCTTCACATCTTCCACCCCATATGTGAAGCTAATTCTAGAATTGTTCTAATTGAGGAATTTCCATAGTGGAAAAGGTTTCCTCATATTCAACTCCCTCTACCTGAGAGAATCCTTCGGCCACAAATATGGCCTTGTACTTCTCGATGCTCCCATCAACTGCATGCTTCACTTTATAGATCCATCTGGAACCAACCACCAACTTGTTCTCTTATCTCGGCACCACCTCCCATACAATTTCTCCATGATGGTTTCATACTCCTCCACCATGGTATCAACCCACACTATTTGAGAAATTGCTTCCTCAAATGGAGAAGGCT